>CM039528.1:10446171-10596754 GCA_022433055.1 Begonia peltatifolia
AGAGAGAGAGAGAGAGAGAGAGAGAGAGAGAGAGAGAGAGAGAGAGAATTTCGCTTCGTTGAAGAGATCATCATCATGGCCATTCACTTCGATATTTCATTTGTTTTTGGCCTTTTGGGTAGGATACACTACACATTCTATCTTTCTTCCTTGTTTTGTCAGCTAGCTACGATACATATACGATATCGTATAGCAATGCAATGAATATCTATCGGCCATCATCGATATTTCGTGTTATACACACACACGCATATATGTATAATAAAAACATGTGTTTGTTTCATTCAGCAATATCTATCCATCTATGTAGCATTTGTTTATATAATTTTTTTTTTTTATTTCTCAATAATATTGCAGGCAACATTATATCATTCATGGTCTTCCTGGCCCCGCTGTAAGTTCAATCTGTCTCGCTATACTACGAGTAGGGATGGGGAACGTTCAGATTTGGATTCGAACTGAACCAAACTGAACCGACCTGTCTTGGTCCAACGGATCGTTTGTTAAATGTTTGTTTTCTTTGTAGGCCAACTTTCTACAAAATTTATCAGAGAAAATCAACTGAAGGCTTCCAATCTTTACCCTATGTGGTAGCTCTATTTAGTGCAACGCTGTGGATTTACTACGCCCTCCTTAAAAAGGATGCAACTCTACTCATCACCATCAACTTAGTTGGATGTGTGATAGAGACTGCTTACATTATCTTCTTCCTGTATTATGCGGCCAAGGCAGTCAGGGTAAGTACTCTCATTTCTGAGATTTTCTCTTGGATTGACATAAAACAGCCAAAGCTTACAACTTTTCTGCTTGTGTTATTGCAGATTCAGACTCTGAAGGTTTTGTTCTCATTGAACGTTTTCGGGTTCGGGTTGATGCTTGCTCTGACGCTCCTCCTGGCCGAGGGTATGAAGCGGATTCAGATCCTCGGCTGGATATGTCTGGTTTTTAATCTGTGTGTCTTTGCTGCTCCTCTCGGCATTATGGTGAGAGTTCATTCCATTTTTTTAGTGATTCATAGAAAAGAACGGCACCGAAATACAATCATTCAAGTTTACTTATATACCAAAAACAAAATACAAAATGAAATAGTAAAGGATACCCATTTGCCCAACCTAGAGAATCCAGTCACCAAACTTTGACAGTGACTGAGTTTGGAAGTTAATTTACAAATGTTGTTTGCAGAGACAAGTTATACGGACCAAGAGCGTCGAGTTCATGCCGTTTCCATTATCGTTTTTCCTAACTTTGAATGCAGTCATGTGGTTTTTCTATGGTTTTCTTCTCAAGGACTATTACATTGCTGTGAGTTCATCTATTTCTGTCTTTTGTCGGGAATTTATCTCCAAAATAGTGCTAGGGTTTATGTTTTTTTTTTTGGTTTCCATGTACAGCTCCCAAATGTTTTAGGGTTTATCTTTGGCATTGTTCAAATGATAATCTACTTAGTGTACAAGAATGCCAAGAAAGTACTTTTGGAAGAGCCGAAGCTCCATGAATTGTCCGAACACATAATCGACGTCATGAAACTGGGGACAATGGTGTGCTCAGAGCTAAATCCGGTCATGCTTCCATCGAACGATAGTGAATCGGCGGAGAATCTAAAGACGAAGTTAGGCAAAGACAAAACCAAAAACAGTCACTTGGAGGCATCCAAGGAAGGAAATGTCTGAATTGCATGCAATTTTATGACCGATTATGATGGATTCAAGCTGATGATCTTCTATCTATCCTAGGTTTTCTTGTTTTGCATGTACTTATAAAAGTTGTTCCATCTCTCTCTCTCTCTCTCTCTCTCTCTCTCTCTATGGTTCTCTCATGTGTGTTAGTCTCTCTCTAGTTAAGTCTCTATGTATGGTTTCATCTAAGCAATGCGAGAACTATTAATTTATTACCTATCTCTGCAGTCTCTTGTCACCGTAAATCTGTAAATTACCGACGACCCAACGACTTCAATTTTCAGATGGTTGATAATTTATCATGAATTCACAGTAAAAGATCATAAGTTCGAATTCTCTTGTCATATAAAATTGCAAAACTCGGCAGTTAAAAAAATATTCCAAGTGTAGTGACTAATTAAAGAAATTAGCCTACACGTGAGGTAACATGTGAAGAAATTAAACGGTAACTTACACGTGCATACGCTTCATACGATTGTGGATATTTTGGTAAATATCCAACCCAAAAATAGATTTATAAAAAATAAAATGAATTTCTCCAAAATAAAAATGTGAGCATCGTCCCATTAGCCAAAAGAAAGATGGGATGAGTCAAATCCATGCAAATGATAAGACCCTACATTTTCAGTCCATTACTTCTCCACTTTGACAACTATAACTTGCTTTTCTTCAAAAAAAAAAAAAAAAAAAAATTGTAACAATTCATACTCTTATGGAAATTAAGCTCTCATTTGTAACATAACATGTATGCAACTACGACATCGAAATAAGAATAATGAGACTCCGAAAGAATGTCGGGAAATATATATAAAAATAAAAATAAAAATAAAAAGATTAAGATGAAGTGGTGACTTAAGAGTAGCTATTCCCTATATTTTCGAATTATTTTATGAGATTTTTAGAGTGTTGAGTTAAATGGTTTTACCTCCTATTTTTGTGAGATTTTATTGGTTGAATATGTGAAATTGTGTCATGATAGTCACGTACATGATTATAATTTTTAATCGGTTTTTCTCGTGAAAAATTGATTGCATCAATCGATATCAAAATTAAATTAATCGGAAGTAAAAAATTGGCACCTTGCGGAAAAGGCGAATCAAATGGGAAATTTTGACATCTATTTTCACAACAATTCATGAAATCTACAAAAAAATTTATAAGCCATGCTCACCGACTCTTATTCAGTAGATACACGCACCGAAGAAGCGTAACCCGTTAACCCAAAATTGTGCAACAAAAAAATTTGTTTCAAAATCGAAACAAAAACAATGAAATAAAATAGAGAATGTTATTGAATCAAAATAATATTTGAATCAATCGACTGTTACGTTTCTACGCCAGTCTTTAAATAGACTTACAAGTAATAATTTAAAAAAATAATTACTTAAAAAATAAGCACTTTAAAAAATAAATAGTTAAGTAATAATAAACTAATTAATTAAGAAATAATCTACTATACTAATGGGATCATATATTGCGTCACAACGAGCGAAAAGAAGAAATCTAAAGTGGGGGCTTGAGATAATTTTTACCCACAAACTCAAATCCCATCCACTAACAAAGACACTTGCCCAACTTTTAGAAGTCAATTTCTAAGAAGAGGCTCAACTACAAGAAAAAGCAGACTCAATTGATTTCTATTTTGGTCTTCAGATCATACCTCTTGGAAGCATAGTAGTGGGGGCAGTGCAGAGTCAAGATGAAGAAGGCTAATGCCAAATTAGAGCATTGTTTCGGGCTCCACCAAATTGTTGTTGGTGATTCTCTAGCCAGTTGCCAAGCACTGTTAAAGAAAACATCATCGCATTCACAAAGTTATCCAATATAATTAGCTTTTGTCTTTCTTCTTCTTCCATATACAGCCAAAAACTCTTCCACCGTTGACGGAGGGATCGAATCAAAAGAAGTTGTTTTGGCCTAATTTCACATTCTAATCTCATGTTACCGTCTGTCGGAATAATATAATTACTTGTGTCAATGAATGAATGACAGTTTCAAATCAAATCGTCGATCAAACTGAAAATGTTAATTCTTCAAATAAAATCACCTAAACTGAACCCAATCTATGTTAAAAATCTAACCAAATTGCGGGCATTGGCCGTTGGCTATTGGCTGTTGGCAGGTGGCCGATTTAGTATCACCCCTGCACTAACAGCATTACTCTTAGATGGGGGTGCAGTGGCATGTGGCATTTGCAATTTGAACTCTTGATTTCTGCACAACACCTTTCATTTTCTCTTCAGTTGATCTAACAGCAGTCCACTATATCTGCTTTCTTTCTGAGTTATACAAAGGGGCCTTCAATAGCAATTGAGTACTTGAATCAGTTAGTATTCGATACAAAAAGTCATAGAACAAGAGATGATAATTGCATTGTGAATGAATCAGTTCCCCTCAAAATATATGCTTTTAGCAATCTAAAATAAGAAATTTGTCAAACCTTTTATAAGAACTTGATATGTTAATGAATCTTAAAAAGTTCTATCGCATGGAAATATATCAGAAATTTCCATAGGTTAAGTTACTTCTAGGTATAAATTGGATTTCAAATTAGAAAGCAGCTGGAAATACAGCTATAAGATTCATGCTATCTTAAAACTGAAATGTTTTTCTCTCTTAAGGACTTCAAATGTACAAAAGGATAAAGATATCAAGCAAATTACTTGTTATAGAGAAGCCCATTCTGGGTATGGGCACTCATAGACCCATCCAGGTCCTGAATATTGAACACAATGTAGCCACAAACCCTCTTCGTGTCGATCATATCTGCAGTAATAAGAAGATTAGTTGAAAACAATCTAAAAATGTCGAAACCAATGGCATATAGATAAGGAACGATTCAATATATTGAAAGAACTACAAAGTACAAAAGCCTTAATAGAACATGGATATTGGAATAAAGAGATCATTTGGGAATAGCATGAGACGCAGGTATCAAGGATCCAATCCAAGTGCGTAAATAAATAAATAATGTTATTTTTAAACTAACTCTAATACATCACTATCAAGCATGCTCATAGATACGATATACACTCTTCAACATTAAAAAAGAAGCAAAAGCTATGAATGACATGTAAAATGACTGAAACTTCAAATTCGATAAGCAAAATATTACAATGACTTGGATGTTTTCTTACCCTTTTGGAGCCAAGTTCGGACAGTTTGTACACATGGGATCAGTGCTGAAATCTTCCCCAGTGATTTCATTATGTTCATCGCAACCATTCAATGGAGATATGGATTGTGGCGAATAAATTGAACTGGAAGCAGCGCCGTCAGCATTCAGTCCTTCAGTCGAGCGATTAATGACATGTTCAGTGAGGTAAAGCGCATCATTGGCTATTGGATGACCTGAATATTGCAAATGGACACGTATCTGCTTGATAGAGATACGAAAAAAAAAAAATCAATTTAAAGTAACTGCATGGAAAAGGATGCAAGTGGTAAACTTTACAACCAGCTATAATATTCAAAATATAAGGAGAAAAGAGGCAACGAAAAGATGCAGATTTAGTATTGGGTGGTGAGGGTCAAATTGAAACATTCAAAAAGCTACTCTTTGATCTCAATTTTTTTCATTAATATCCACTTCTTATACTGAATATTACACTCACTTGATGGGTCCTGCCAGTTATTGGCTCACATAATACAATGCTTTGAATTCCATTTGAACTGATTCTAGTAAACTTTGTCCTAGCAGTCTTTCCTTTTATAGGAGCATCTTTACAGGTATCACCCTCCTGCAAAATTCTTCCAAAATTCACAAGTTAGTACTCTTTTTTATTTTTTGGATTGTTTGATCATATTTTTTCTGGCATAATTAGCCCATCAACAGAGAAAGAGATATGACAGACATCACAATACGCTTGAACAATAGTTTATAAACTGTTCATACAACTGCTTGAACTAGGCAAGACCAGAAAAGAAAAGTCTCACCTCTGCTGTGCTCCTTCCTTCTCTAGCATTATAGTTTATGTTAACATCTACAATTTGCTGAAATAAAAAATCATGGACAGAATTGAATGTGGAAGGTAAGAAACTTGAATTACATGAATCACTAGCTTGAGGAGTTAATACCTCCTTCTCTGGAAATACACCAGCTACCCTGGCAATGTACTGCTTCTTGACCAGGCCAGATTCAATCTGCGGTTTGTATGTCTTGATTACGATAAATATACACATTAAATGAGAATATACATGTCTAAAAACAACCATGATTCAACACCGATGGGCTTATGCATGCATCACCATAAGAAGAGTTACATATTTTGGCCTGAAGTGAAATTCCAAATGAGTGTCTAAATTATAAGAATTGCATTGTAAATTTGTTGATATTTTGAACTTATGAGGCCATCATAATAAGCTGGTACTATCAGAAGGGTTACTTTAACAATAGATTAAGGCATCAAAGAAAAGGTTTTGAAGAATTTAGTTTTTTACTAACTTCGCCAAATTACTTTTGTAGTATCAGTCTTACCTGTTGCCGGAATTGATCAGCTTTTAAAGCATTTCTAGCAATGATTAAAAGCCCTGAGACCAGGCGATCTAAACGATGAACAGCTTTCACAGTCGTGTCAAGGTAAAAAAAAGATTCAACAAGAGAACTAGATTCCTCTTTAATTCATAAAAAAACAGCTTTGTAGTCTACTGCTGTGACTTGATTTCAGCAAATAGAAGTGAAAATTTTGGATACGGAATAGAGGTGCCAAACCATGTTCTGCCTGCAGGATGCCAACAACAGTGTTCTTTCGATACTGACCACATGGATGCACCTACATTAAATATCATGTTCAACCTTAAATAATAAATAACACGAGGCAGCCAAATTCAGTGCAACAAAAATGCAGTTTTTCTTTCATTTGAAGATACATATGTCCTACTTGAGTAAGTAGAGGAATTATCCATGCTGTAGTACAATGTGATGTTCATTTTCTTTCTAATATAGAACATCAAACCAACCACTTTCTCCAAATCAAAGAAACATACAAGTAAAAAATTAAACATGAAATTAATCTCTACATACGTGTTTACTCAAATGAATCACCAATTCTAATAAGTCCATAAAAAGGCCAAGTATATTAAGAACTACACTAAATTTTATATTGACTTCAAAATTGACTGGTATATTTCAATATGGTAAAAGTGGATAGAAACACGCCTAGTTGGAAGCTGACTCACAGGGATCGATGCAGGTTTACAAACAGTCAGCACATCAGGATCTTTCTGCAGAATCATGACATCGCAAGCCATTACAGGTGGTTCATGCCTACAAACCTTGCAATGTGATTAGCGTGTTCAACAACTAGCTGATTAACTGAACATAACAATTTCACAAGATCCATAAAGATAAAGATATAAGGGGAGGGATATGAAAATAAAGGAAATAAACCTGTGCAGAAAGTGGCTTATCTTTTGAGAAGATTTAACGATGTACGATACAGGAACCATCTCCCCATCAACTTGTATCCTTCCACATTTGACTGCACTAACCTATAGTTCACAGAATGTTCTTCAATCTCATAGTTCTGGTGAGGTAGCAGTGTAAAGTGAAAACAGATAGATATAAAAGTAGGTGGCAAACATATCTAAACACAAATCATATCAAATGATTCTACTAGACAGTTGCATCATGTGACTAAAAGAATTCATCCCCATAACCAGAAAAAGCCTACATGTTTAAGGAGCCACCTCAATGAAGTTCAATTCCTTTCCCCTAAAATAAATAATCAGATTAATTTCAAGTGATCATCAAACTACTGAAACAAAATAAGGTGCAAATATATTCTTTTATATTAAGTTGCGTCTTCTTGACACTTGATCTGTAGCTGGACTAATCCTACACATGCATCATACTCTCGGCAGTTTTCAAATACAAGAGTATGTCGCTAAGGTAAGCCCCAAGTCCAAAATGAATTGAAAATGAAAAATATAGAAAAAGAAGATTGAGATAAAAACATAAACTGGGGAAATATGACATACATAGTACTCATGAGGTCGCCCTTTAAACTCCTCAGTAAACAAGTCGACTATAGTTTTTCCTGCCCATCGATTCTTAACCTACATTCACAAACATATGAGAACCAGAAAGCAATTTAGGATATACAGGTTCCACAAATGCAGCGCAAAATAAGAGCTCTGCAGCAAAATCATAAAGCAAGCAATGAGCTACATACATGAGAGATGAACTCGAAGTAGTACGGTTTAACGTGACGCCTCCCTTCACGATCGAGCAACGGCCAAAAACAAAAAAAAAAAAAACTAATTTTCCAAGTAAATCAATAACTTTCTGAATTTCGGACTGTAGTTCGTTACCGTTACGACAGACGTAGTCTTGAGACTCGGGTGGATTGGCTGGGGTTTGCCATACAATTTCTCCAACTCCAACAGCCATAGCTTGCTCGCCTGCCCTTTTTCTCTTCATCTCCGTGTTTAGGTTCCCCGCGACGCCATATTCACCCAGGCCGGGCTGGAAATTTAACTTAACCGGCTTGCTTTTATAGGTTGCAGTGGTTTGCTTGGGTTTTTGGTACAAAGGGTAATTTCTTATACCAACAAATCCCTCATTCTATCAAAGGAAGAATGATAGTTATTTTCTCCTAATCTAATTGGTAAAGCTTCTTGCACCGCGTCAATGTTTTGGAATTTTGCAGTGTTCTAAGTAAGTGTCCACAATCGTATTGTAACTTTGAAATGCATCATTTTTCAAAGCAAACTTTTTTTTAATTTAAGTAAAATATAATTAGAGATGTTAAACGGTTAGACTGACAGCCTGTTACAATAGCGAGCGGGTTTAGCCCTGGCTAAATCGACAGGTCGGGCCGAGCCGAGCTCGACCATTCGGGGCTCCACGAGCCAGCTCGCAAGCTAACGAGCTGGCTCGGTCGATCCCACTCCATCGTCATTGATTCACTCGTCTTCGGTCTGTTCGTCTTTGGCCTGAAATAGTTATTCTGGTGACGAGGCCACCGTCACAATGAACTCCAACCCAGGGGCATGGTTCAGCCTTTATTAGCCGATGCTTCCCTTTGAGCCCAAGAGATGATCAGAGATTTAGTAATGTCGACCGTTTGGCGATAGATTTCAGCCGTTCTTGCCGGGATAAAGCGAACGGAATCAATAAAAACATTGCACCAAGCTTAAGCAGAGCGTGTTTCTGAACTTCCATTTAACTATTTGAAGCTATGGAGAGTCAACTACCAAAAAAGTTCATGGAGGTTCGTCTTCGTTTTTTTGACCTATGGCCATTAAAGAAAGAATTCCAGCAATTTGTAAGCCTTTTAAACCTCAAAACAAAAAGGGGGAAATTTAATATTTAGAACTACGTAAATTCTTACCTCCATTCGTGAGCTTTGATTCTGCTTTCTATGTTGTTCCGCCATTAATGCTCACCAAAGACCGCCCAACAAAAACAATAAAAAACAGTATCACGAAGACACGAATCAATCTCCTAATTTGCCAAGTCCTTTCCTAATTAACCCAAACTTTAAGATCAACCGATAACGATAATCTGAAATATTGGGCGGCCCTCTCTCTCTCGTTGATGCGCAAGCTGCAGCAACAACGAGCAACGGTCATAAGATTGTTACTCTACTTCCATCAACAGGCCTGGGCGCCTGGCCAGCAACGCTGCAACGGTCTTGTGACCATTGCCCACACCCACTCCACTTCCTCCTCTTCTCCTATAAATTTTCTTTCACCCCCTCTATTTTTTTCATAAATCTCTCTTAATCTTTTGAATTCATTCTTCAATTTGCTTTCGATCCATTTAGTGCTCTCAATATATTCTTCAATTTGTTTCAACAAGATAAAATTTAGTTTATTTTTTACATATATTTACATAATTTTTAATTATATTTGTAGTTATAATAACTATTTTTTTTGTAGGCTTCGTATACGTGGAGTTGATCAATTTACACCACTTACAACCTTTGTTTAACATTAATTTTGTGGTATCATTTTCTTATTTGAAATTTATTTTAAAATTTTATTTTTAATAGTTATGGATCTATGTATGATATTGAAAAAATTAGATAAATAAATCATATATTTTCAATAGGGTAATCATCTGTACAAACATCCACTTCATCACATCAAAAAAAAAAAATAAAACATCTAAAATATGAAAACATTTTGTAATGAAAAAAATTAAAATTCGTGGAAAAGTATAATTTAGATCTCAATGCAATTATTGTATTAAAAATTATGTATATATTTTCAATAGTTCAACTAGCACATGCGGTAGACATTATAAAAAATGTTATTTAAACGAGTAAATTGAAGACCGTACATAAAGATTATTGAATGCTAGTGGTAGTGACACTTTTTTATATTCACAAAATAAAATGAGAGAAGGAATAACAAAACTTAGTACAATGTGAGTTGCCAAGCGTTCACTGATAGTGATGAATTTGAAAAATTTATGAAATAGTATATTACTCATAATTTTAAACGTGTTCCTAAACGTGCAACTAGAATTGATATTTTTAAAATATTTAATAATACGAAAAATAAACTAATTTCATTTTTTTCAAGCGCTTCTTCAATGTCTATTTGTATCACCTCTAATTTATGAAGTGCACGTAATTCTATAAGTTATGTCGTTGTAACTTCTCATTTTATTGATAACTTTTACAATTAAATAAAAAAATTTTAGCATTTCGTAATTATGAATATTCTCACACTGATATTACTATTTATAGATATATTGTAATAATATTACAAGAATATTTCATTCGAGATAAAATATTTAGCATAACACTTGATAATGTTAGTGCTAACAATATTGTTATTTCTCATTTTAAAAATTATTTTGAATTAGATACTACTCATGATTCTTTTTTCCATATGAGATGTGTTTGTCATATTTTAAATTTAGTTGTTAAAGATGGTATGACATATATTTCGCCTCATATTGAATTAATTACATTTATAATTTCTTATATAATTGGATCTAATTCGAGATAACAAGAATATAGAGATTTTGTAAAGCTGCCCAACTTAAACCACGAAAAATAAAAACCGATTAGATAATAGGTGAAATTCTACTTATTTAATGTTGAAAAATGTTACGCCATATTGGCAAGCTATTTGTGTTTTTATTAATGAGAAAATATCAAATATTAATTTTGATAAATCTAATTGCGATGTAGCTAATATTTCTTGATTTTTTAAAATTATTTTATGATGCTACAAATGAATATTCGAAAATTTATTATCTCACTTATCATATTTTTTCTAATAATTTTTATAAATTTAACGAGTAATTTTGCACAATATTGATAAATAGATGAATTTAGAGATATACTTAATAAAATAGAAATAAAATTTAAAAAATATTAGTTTGGCATTCGTTATATTTTTTGTTATGCATGTATAATAAATCCTAAATATTTATTAAGAGAAGTATGTCATATGATTAATAAAATTCTAATAATTTACATACTACTTGTTTACTTTCTACGGATCAAATAGTACATGGAATTACTAATTTATATTCTTCTTATGAATCTAAATATTATAATATTAGCCGTTTACGTGTTTTTTCACATGCTAGTTCAAGTGGTGGTGATGGAAATATTGCAGGTTTATAATTTGACATTTATGATATTTGGAATCAATTAGATACAGAGGTTTACTCTACTTATATGTGAAATGAATTAGAAATTTATTTTGACACTCAATATTAATTTTCTCGCAAATAAAACTTTGATATTTTATATTGGTGGAAAATATTTTCCACCACATATCCTATTTTTTCTATAATAACACATGATCTACTAACACTTCTGGTCTCTACCGTAGCATCGAAGTCTGCTTTTAGTGCAAGTAGATGTGTGAACGATAAATGCCAAGGATGATTTGTAACTGATCTCGTGTAGGCACTTATTTATATGAAAGATTAGAACGACGTCATTATGAGAAACTAACAACGAGAGGACGAAATACTTCAAAACTTTAAAAATTTGGATATTGAAAATTAGCATTGTAATTCAAATTTTGAACTATTTTTTCAACTTGTAATTTTTTTTTGACATTTTGCACATGATTGACAATTAGATGTGTGACAACCTAGTTGATGTGCCTAATTTGTAGTGATACAAATGTCAAATTTATAATGAATGTTATATTTTTTATATATTTGTTTTCTTCTATTTTTTATAATTAAATGTCATTTTTGTATTAATTAAAGATTCTATTATTTACAGCACTAAGTATCTATTATATTTTATCATTACTATAATAAATAGTTAGTAGAGTTTTAATAAATAAAAGTTAAATGAAATATATAATATATTTATACAAAATAATTTTATTTATATAAACTCGGATCGTTAAGCTCGGCTCGTTAGGCTCGTTGGGTGGCTCGACTCGGCTCGTTAGGCTCGTAGCTCGTGAGCCGGCTCGGGTTGAAAATTTACTGGGGTCAATTTGTTAGGCTCATTACGCTCAACTTGTTAGGCTCAACAGACTAGGTTAGGCTCGGCCTGGCTCGGCTCGGCTCGGCCCAGCCCAGCTGACTCGTTTAACATCTCTAAATATAGTTAGTTAAACGAGTTTTAAGTCTTAATAGTGTCATGTTATTTGAGTGGGTAATTGTTTTTGTATTAAAATAATTGCCTAAACTTTAGATAGAACCTATAGAGCAAAGAAGAAGAAGGAAATGAGAGGGAAGATCGCAGAGAGAAAAAGAAAAATTTTTCTTCTTAATCTATTTCTTTACACACACAATCTAAATGATACTATAAAGTACAATGCTTAAGCTAACATCTCCTTCAAAAGCAAAGTCGTTGGTCGAAAATCTTGGACGTAAAATCGGAGTAAGTGGAGGGCGAAATGAGGTTTTGTAAGAGCATCGGCAACTTGATTTTCTGACGGAGTAAATTGAACTATCAAGAATTTGTTAGCCACCTTTTCCCGAACAAAATAAAAATCAATTTCATTATATTTGGACTTGAAGTGTAGGACATGATTATAGAAAAGATACGTTTCACTCAAATTATCACAAAAAAAAAAAAAAAATGAGGAACCATAGGTGAAGTAACACCACTTTCTTGAAGACGTGATTGTATCTATAGAACTTCTAATGCACCGTTTGCAAGGCTGCGGTATTCAGGTTCAGTGCTAGAGCGAGACACAACCTTTTATTTTGCAGATGACTTCTTAATCTATTTCTTTTCGCACACAATCTAAATAATACTTTAAAGTACAATATATATACTAAAGGATGAAGAATAAAATAATAAAGTACAATGCTTAGGCTAACATCTTCTTCAAGAGCAAGCTTGTGTGTCAAAAATATTGGACATAAAACCGAAGAAAGTGGAGGGCGGAAGGAGGCTTTGTGAGAACAACGACAACTTGATTTTTTGATGGAGTAAATTGAACTATCAAGAATTTGTTAGCCACATTTTCTCGAATAAAATGAAAATCAATTTCATTTTGTTTGGACTTGAAGTGTAGGACGGGATTATAGAAAGATAAGTTTTGCTCAAATTATCGAAAAAAAAACAAGAAACTATAGGAGAAGTAACACCACTTTCTTGAAGACGTGATTGTATCTATAGAACTTTCGATGCACCGTTTGCAACGCTGCGGTATTCGGGTTCAGTGCTAGAGCGAGACACAACCTTTTATTTTGCAGATGACTAAGAGATAAGGTTGCGACCCAGGAAAATACAAAAACCACTCGTACTCTTGCAGCGTCTGAGCACAAGACCCAATCATTGTCTTTATAACATGTTAGTTTAACACATTTAGAAGCTGAAAAATAGATACCAAGAAAAGAAGTCCTTGAAGGTATTATAAAATGCGTTTGATAGATTGTTAGTGAACATCTAATGATGTATGCATAAATTGAGAGACCTTGTTTACAGTAAAAGTAATATCTGGCCTAGTAAGGCAGCAATATTGTATACCTCCAACAATACTTCAGTAGAGAGAACCATCAATAAGAGGAGTACCGGAATGTTTGGAGAGGGCTGGTCTTGAAATCATGGGAGTAAGAACTGGCTTGCAGGAGGTCGTGTTAGCTTTGTGATGTAGTTCAGCAATATACCGTGATTGCGAGAACCTCATGACAGTAGGTGTTTTAGTAACTGAAATTCCACAGAAAAAGAATAGAGGTCCAAGATCACGAACCACAAATTTAGAATGTAGATAGGGGAGAAACTGATTCAAGAGTGAGGAGGAGTTACCTGTAAGAATAATGTCATCAACATGGAACAACATGACTAGAATGAAAGACTTCCTTCGACAGATGAACAATGAGGTGTCAGCCCAGGATGCTGTGAAACATCAAACTATCAATGCAATGTATAATTTGTTATATCAAGCCCGAGAGACTATTTGATGCCATGAAGAGCTTTATGTAACAAACAAACAACAGAGGGTTGGGAGTGTCCACAAACCCGGAGGTTGATGCATAAAAATCGTGTTAATTAGATCACCATGGAGAAAGGCATTACTGATGTCAAGTTATTTAATAAACCATCCAAAGGAAATGGCTAGTGAGAGTGTAGTACGGACCATGGTAGTTTTCACAAAGGGACTAAACGTTTCATCATAATCAATACCTTCAGTCTGGTCATAATTTTTAGCCACTAAGTGGGCCTTATAACTGTTGACTGAAGCATCGTAGTTAAGCTTGACCTTAAAGACCCATTTGCAGCCAATAAGTTTAGCATCGTGTGGTAAGAGAACAAGCTACCAGATACTATTCCTGTTTAGGGTCGAGATTTCATCTTGCATAGCTTCTAACCAATGGTGGCATTTAAAGGCTTGAAGAAAAGTTCTTGGTTCAAATGATGATTTTGTAGATAGTGCCTTAGGTTTGACAATGCCAGCTTTGAATCTAATTCTCATAGCGTGATTGTTAACAGTAAGGGAACCACTGCCCAAAGTGGGAGTGCTTAGTGGGAGAAAGGGAGGAGAAGAAGGCTGAATGGGAATGGAAGATGATGGGGAAGGGGAGGGAGGGAGAGAGAGACTGCAAGAGTTGTAGAGGGTGTAGTTAAGGGAGGGATTGCGATAGGTTTTGAATGGAAAAGAGAGGGTGTTTAGAAATAGAGGGAAGGAGGGATGGAGGGAGGAAACGGGGAAGGAAGATTTATCAAAAGTGACATGACGAGAAATGTACATTTTATTTGATTGTGGATCTAGGCAAATATAGCTATTGTGATGAAAACTATAACCCAAGAAAACACAAGATATAGAGCAAGGTTGTAGTTGGTGGTTTGAAAGAGCGAAGAAGAGGAAAACAAAAATAGCCAAATACACGGAGTCACAAGTAAGGGGGGACAAAGTGGAACGAACATTCAAAAGGAGACTTATTATTTAAGATAGGTATAGGCAAAAAATTAATGAGAGTGGTGGCAGTGGCAAATGCATAATGCCAAAAATGTTGAAGAACAAAGGAATGAAAAAAGATGGCAAGGCCAGTTTCAATAACATGACGATTCTTTTGCTTGACTTTTCCATTTTGATTTGGAGTATAAAGACAGGAGACACGATAATGGATGCCAAGTAACTTAAAGACAGTGGAGAGGGATCGAAATTTCTCACCCTAATCGGATTGGACTGTTTTAATTTAAAACCAAATTGAGTGTGAACAAAGGTATAAAAGTGTACAAAAAAGGATAAAATACTGGGTGCAATCATCAATAAAAAGATAAAATACCGTGCACCGGTAATAGAATTAACAGGGGAATGACCTCAAACATCAGCATGAACAACATCAAAAGGAGCCAGAGCATGAGAGTTTGAAAGTTGAAAAGGTAAACGATGATTCATGCTCATTTGACATGCAATACAGACTTCAGACATAGTTGGCTTAACAAACGAAACGTTATATGAATTTAAAGCATACAACAGAACAACAGAGTAAGTGACACGATCTGGGCCTAGAAGGATCCATGTTAAAACCCACAGTGAAAAAAAAAAAGAAAACAATGTGCTCGGGTGTGTGTATGAGAAGGGCAACAAGTAAATAAAAATAGAGAGGGGAAATGTAAACCGTAAGTGGACCCGAAAGCTATCTCAATATTATGCTCTCAGGTGCATGTTTTCCTATAGGAAAACAACCACTATTGGGCACTGGCTCGACCCCCTCGTAGATCAAACTTTCAAAGAAGAATGATGAGAATGATAATACGAACTTACTCTATCAACCTTGAGTTAATAAGCAAGGGAGACCTACTCCTTTCACGGATTAGAAAATCTGTGGCTTACCTCCCTTGAAGGTAACATTTCTTCTCTCTTGGAAGACAAACGTGACTCATGTATTGAGAAATTGGCAAAAGTTCTCCAATGCAACTAAGCGATGACTATAAATAACCCTAATGGTGGCGGCTAGGATTTGGATGAAAAGATGAAGGAGAGTCGTTGATGAAGATGAAGATGGGCGGTCAAGATGAGTAGCTCTATGGGTGGCCAAGCCTTGTCTGCGTGTACGCTCTAGATCTGACGGTGGAGATTGCAATTCAGACCTCTTCTAATCCATGGTGCTATCATGCTACGTTATCATTCATTTTTAGCTGTCCTTGCATGGGCCTAATCTCTTTCTTGCTGCCTCCTTGATGGTTGAGCCCAATAGTTTTCAACCTAAAACCAACCACCATGCATTCATCTAACATTTACCAACAATCTAATGCATGATATGAGTAAGGCTTATATATATACCTTACTATCACAAAAGGAGCTAAGTGTTCGCCAAAGAAAATGAAAATACACAAAAGTGTTCAAAATAATAATAATAATAATAATAAAGAAAAAAATAAATAGAGTAAATGGTTATACGTTTAGGATGGCGGGAAGACAAATTCCCGTCTAATGATGCTCTGAATCCATCCGTGTATCCTATACTAGCATGTGTAGAGGCTCCTCCACATCCAATAGGCTAATCTCCCAACTGGATCCCACCAAAAGATCAAGACTAGTAAAAAAAACAAAGTAACCAGTAAAATGAGTAAGTAAAGCAAGAGACCTTGTCTGTGAACATATGATTGACCTCCTTAGCATATCATACTCTCCAGGTGAAGAAGGATTTGACCCCAATTCCAATGATTTGGTCTTTTCATCATTAATCTAATAGCTCACATCTAGTGAAAGATCCTGGACATTGAATGTGGCTGACACACCATAATCTCCCGGTAGGTCTATCTTGTAAGCGTTATTGTTGATCCACTATATGGGCCTTCAGCTCTAAGATGTAGTTTAGAGCGCCTATTATCTGGAAATCGCTCTTTCCACAAATGCAACCACACCAAATCTTCTTCTTTGAATATATCTTCTTTCCTTCCTTTGTTGGTGTGTTTGGCATACCCCGCATTGGTATTTTCAATAGTTTTGCGCACTGTATCATGCAATTTCTTTATTTGGTCCGCCTTACTAGTTTCAGATGAATTGATAAGGTCCTTAGTAGGGAGAGGCACAACGTCGAGTGGCGTAGAGGGGTTAAAGCCGTAAGCAACCTCGAAGGGTGTTTGATGAGTAGTAGAATGAACGCTCCAGTTGTAACAAAATTCCAACTGTGGGAGAACTATATCCCAGTTTCCCAACTTCTTACCAACAACACATCTTAATAGAGTTCCCAATGTCTTATTCACCACTTCAGTTTGTTTGTCGGTTTGGGGGTGAAATGAAGTACTAAAACAAAGTCTAGTTTTCAATTTCCTCCATAAGGTATTCCAAAAAGTGCTTAAAAACTTGGTGTCTCTATCAGACACAATTGAGTGTGGCACTCCATGGAGACGAACAATCTATTTAAAGAAGAGATTAGAAATATTGGCAGCGTCATCGGTCTTGTTACATGCCACGAAATGTGCCATTTTGGAAAAACGATCCACAACTACCATGATTGAATCATTACTCCTTGCCGTTCGTGGTAAACCTATAATAAAGTTCATGCTCACTTCAACCCACGAGTGAGTTAGTACTAGTAATGGCATGTATAATCTTTAAGGAAGAACTTTACTTTTAGCTTTCTTGCATATTATACATTGTTTCAAAAGATGGTGCACATCTTGCATCATGTGAGGCCAGTAAAAATGTTCCTTGAGCATCTCAAGGGTCATTTTCTCTCCAAAGTGACCCGTTAAACCTCTGCTATGAGCTTCTTTAACGAGGCATGGTCTTAAACTACCTTTAGGAACACATAATTTTCCTCTTTTCATGAGAAAACCATCCAAGATATAATATCCTTCTTCAGCTTTAGTCAAAAATTTAGTATAGTGAGAAACCAAAGACTTCATCGGATTCATAATTCTTCTTAATCCACTCAAATCCATAGAATCTGGTTCTTAGCTACGTAAAAAGGATTCTCTTCTTAGATAGGGCGTCAGCAATAACGTTTTCTTCACCCTTTAAATATTTCAATGTATAGGGAAAACTCTCCAAAAACTCAACCCATTTGGCATGTCTCTTGTTTAGTTTATTCTGACTCTTGATGTGCTTAAGAGACTGATGGTAAAAATGAATGGCAAACTCTTTTGACAAGAGATAGTGCTGTCAGTGTTCAAGTGTCCAGATGACTGCATAAAACTCCTTATCATATGTAGAATAATTAAGTGCAGCTCCCTTGAGTTTCTTACTAAAATAAGTCAAGGATCTTCCTCTTGTATGAGCATTGCTCCAATACCAACTCCAGATGCGTCACTTTTTATCTCAAAGTTCTTGTTAAAGTGAAGGAGTGCTAATACAAGCGAATGACATAATTTGTTTTTTATAAGTTCGAAACTCTTTTGGCAGTTGGGAGTCCAAACAAATTCTACTCCGTTCTTTCTCAGATCCGTAATCGATGCAACAAGCGAGCTAAAATCTTTGATAAATCAACGATAGAATGAGACTAATCTGTGGAAACTTCTTACTTTAGATATTCCATTAGGCATAGACCAATCTTTAATGGCTTTAATTTTATCTTCATCTGCCTCCATTCCATTCTTAGACATAACAAATCCAAGAAAATATACTTTCTCTTGTCCAAATAAACACTTCTTAAAATTTCTGAATAATTTTGTAAAACGAAAGGTTTCAAAAAGAATGCCAAGATGATTCACATGTTGTGCGAGGTCAAGGCTATATACCAAAATATTGTCAAAGTAGACGACCACAAATTTTCCTAGTATGTCCTTGAGTACGTAGTGCATTAACCGCATGAAAGTATTTGGGGCGTTTGAAAGTGCGAATGACATAACCATCCATTCAAATAAGCCATACTTTGTCTTGAAGGTGGCCTTCCACTCATCACCTTCTCTCATTCTTATTTGGTGGTACGCACTCTTAAGGTCCACTCCTGAAAAGGTGGATGCTCAACTGAGCTCATCCAACATATCCTCGAGCCGTGATATAGGAAATCGATATTTAATCGTAATTTGGTTAATAGCTCGGCTGTCAACATACATTCTCATGCTACCGTCTTTCTTTGAAACCAATAATGTCGATACAACACAAGGGTTCATCGATTCTCGGATGTATCTTTTGTCCAATAATTCTTTCACTTAGTCTTGTAATTCTTTCGCTTCTTCAGGTTTCATTCGGTATACTGGGCAATTTGGTAAGGCTGCCCCAGGGGTTAGGTCGATTTGATGCTTAATGTCTCTCAAATGTGGTAATCCTTGGGGTAGTTCTTCTAGAAAAATGTCTTGAAATTTGTTCAGCAAATGTTTGATAGGTGAAGGTATGTCTCAAAGCTCCATCATGTTATCCCAAAATAAGAATAGTATAAGGGTCTCTCCTTTAACAACATAAGACTTCAATTCTTGTTTGGACATCAAAAGGATTTCTTTGTTTTTGGCTTCTTTTCTCACTGCATAGTCTTGGGATACTTGTTCGTAGGTAATAACTTAATTGATTTGCCTCCGAATTTCAATGTGTAGTGATTTAAAAATTAATCGTGTGTTACTTTGCAGTCAAACTACCAAGGTTGTCCTAATAAAAGGTGTCTAGCTTTTATGGGAACAACGTCACAAAGAACCGAATCCTTATACTTTCAAATAGTAAAGTCAACAGTGATCTTCTTCGTGACCTTGATGTCGTCCCTATCATCCAACCATTTGAGCTTGTAGGGATTTGGATGTGTTGCGGCTTGCAATCCAAGTTTCTGGACCATTTCTTGAGATGCGACATTGACACAGCTACCCCCGTCAATGATCACATAATACACCTTGTCCTTGACTGCACAACTGTGGAAAATGTTTTCTCTTTGGCAGTCTGTTGTGATATGAGGGCACATCTAATAACCATAAGCAAAGGTACATCTTGTGGGGCACATGCTTCTTCGTCGGTCTCATTCTCTTCAGTTGATGCTTCTTCTTCTTTGTTGTCATATTGACCAATGTCATCTTCACTTTCCCACTGTCCAGTGGATTCTTTGATAATCATAACACATCGGTTCGGGCAATTAGTAGCATAATGTCTCTTACCTAAGCATTTAAAACACTGAACGTCTTGTGCTTTTGTTGTGGAAGGATTGCTCCTAGGGGGTTTGTCTACTGGTTTCTTTAAGTGGCCAGTTACGGTTGACAGACTATTTTTCTTTGTTCGATGAAGTAGTAGTGGTAGTAGGTCTACTGAACTCTTGGGGTCTCGATGGAAATTTGGTAGGATAGTTGACTTTTCTCTTTTGTTTAAGTTGCCTCTCAACGGTGAGGGCAAGCTGCATGACCATATCCATGGTCTCTAGTTGTTGCAACTCCACTACGTCTCCAATATCATAGTTCAATCCACGTATAAACCTAGCGACAACCTGCTCCTCAGGTTCTTCTAGTCCTCCACGCATTTTAAGCGTTTCAAACTTCATGAGTTACTCGTCAACAGTTCGACTGTTCTGCTGTAAGTTATGAATTTGCTGAAAGAGAATCTCTTTTGCATGAGATTCTTCATCGCATCCCATGTCGGTATGGGGTATTCAACTTCATGCGTCCTATGAGTTTTCAGGTTAGCCCACCATAATGCCGTGTGGCCCGTTAGTTCGAAGGCAACAAGTTGAATTTTTACTCACTCGGAGTAATCATGACAATCAAAAACTTTTTTGACTTTATCTACCCAATCGAGTAAGGTGTTTCTGTCACATGTCTCATTGAATGAAGGAATAGATATCTTGGCATTACGAAGGTCATCGTTGTCTTTACGACGATTTGGACGATAGTTCTCTTCCTCGTTCAATGTCCATTCATCATTTTCCGTGTAGTCATATCCTCGGTAACTCCTTCGTGGTAGTTCCACCCATTCGACATTCTGTCGAGGCCTGATCTTGGTAACATTCATGAGGTAGTTGATTACTTCGCCTTGACGGGGTCTCTTAAGAACTTATTCTCTCGTGCGATATGTCTCTTTGGTTGTTCCATTGGATTTCATCCATAACATGCTTTAATCCCAAACTTATGTCTTTGAGTTGTTGACCTAGGTCACTAACTATTCTAATCAAGCCATTGATTTGTCGTTACGTGTTTGACTCGCTCTCTTGAAGAGTATAGGGTTCGACTGATGGTAACTCTTTGTCTCGATTTTCCTCCATATTTTGTGGAGATTTTTGGATAATTGCTGCTATGCTCCTAGTTTTCATGATATAGGGAGTGAATCCTAAATTTTAAGAGCCAACTTTTAAATTAAATTGGTGAATTTTTAAATTTTAAATTTTAGTTGTTAATTTTAAAATTGGGATAGTGAAATATTTTAATTTTAATTTTAATTTTTATATTTTTTATTTTTTATTTTATTGACAAAGGGGTGCTCACTGGGTTAACCCTATGACTCTTGTAGATCTCGTTGAGAGCTTCAATTCGATATATTATGGGCCTAAATCAGACACTTGTAGCAAAAATTATGGTCTTTCAAAGTTGTAGGGTCAAATCATTTAAGGTATTAGGAAATCGCTTGAGTTATGATTTTATTTTATTATTTATTGTTATTATTATTTTAATCTAAAATAGGAATTCTTTTTAGGATATTTGTTGTTTTTGGAGTAAGTGTATTAGGCATAAACTTAAAGTATAAATAACAACCAAACAATTTTCATTCAAATTTCATGCAATCCTGTTCTGGATAGTTTTTAAATCCTAATACGTTAACAATTTAAAACAATTGAAATTAATTGCAAAGAGCGACAAATTTTAATTCTTTAAATCTCAATAAATATTAACCAACGATATGACAGCAAGCTATTAGCACCAATTAGGAAAAACTTTCCACCAAGTTATGGCAAAAGATTGCAATTTAATTTCACCAAAATTTACGTGAAATTTATCATGTTAACATTCTCATGCTCCGATCTAACAATATAATATATTAAATGTGTAGATTGTCACTTAACAAAATAGATGAAATTGAAACAATAAAAAGAATAAAGACTAAAAAGAAAAGAAAGAGGAATATCGTTCTTACCTTCAGTGACTCTTAAACTAGCTTCAATTTAAATTCAATAGGTCATTAAAGAATAATAATCTAAACAAAAAAATAACTAAAATAACATGAAAACTTTGCTGAAAATCGTATGGAAATCGAAGAACACAGCAACACAAAGCAGATTTTAGAGAAAACAATAAATGTGCAATAAAGGTAATGTCACCCAATTTGTAGATCTATTTCTACCCTACAAAATGGCTGATCCAAACCGACCAAATGCACTTAAAGGAAACCTCCTAAGCTCTGATACCACTTAATACGATTCGGGCCTAGAAGGATCCGTGTTAAAACCCACAATAGAAAAGAAGAAGACAATGTGTTCGGGTGTGTGTATAAAAAGGGCAACAAGTAAATAAAAATAGAGAGAGGAAATGTAAACACTAAGCGGACCCGAGAGCTATCTCAATGTCATGCTCACAGGTGCATGTTTTTCCATAGGAAAACAACCACTATTGGGCACCGGTTCGGCCCCCTCGTATATCAAACTTCCAAAGAATAATGATAAGAATGACAATACGAGTTTACTCTAACAACCTTGAGCTAGTAAGCAAGGGAGACCTACTCCTTTCACAGATTGAAAAATCTGTTACTTACCTCTATTGAAGGTAACATTGTTTCTCTCTTAGTAGATAAAGGTGACTCGTGTATTGAGAAATTGGCAAAAGGTCTCCAATGCAACTAACCGATGACTATAAATAACCATAATGGTAGTGGCTTTGGATGGAAGGATGAAGGAGAGCCGTTAATGAAGGATGAAAATGGGCGGTCAAGATAAGTGGCTCTATAGGCGGCCAAGCCTTGTCTGCGCGTACGCCCTGGATCTGATGGTGGAGATTGCAATTTGCGCCTATTCTAATCCATGGTGCTGCCATGCCACGTCATCATTCATTGTTAGCTGTCCTTCCATGGGTCTAATTCTTTACTTGTTGCCTCCTTGATAGTTGAATTCAATAGTCTTCAACCCAAAACCAACCATCATGCATTAACCTAACATTAACCAACAATCTAATGCATGATATGAGTAAGGCTTATAGATATACCATACTCTCATAAAAGGGGCTAAGTGTTCACCAAAGAAAGTAAAAATACAAAATAGTGTTCAAAATAATAATAATAATAATAATAAAGAAAAGAAAAAAATGCATAGAGTAAATGGTTACGTGTTTAGGATGTCGGGAAGACAAATTTCCGTCTGATGACACTCTGAATCCATCCGTGTATCCCATGCTAGCATATGTAAAGGCTGCTCCACATCCAATGGGCTAATCTCCTAAATGGATCCATCCAAAAGATCAAGACCTGCAAAAAAACAAAATCATCAGTAAAATGAGTAAGTAAAGTAAGGGACCTTGTTTGTGAGCATGTGATTGGCCTCCTTGGCATGTCAGGAAGGGTGGCTGAGAAGGAGATGCCATAGAGAGTAGGAGCTGGCAAGAGATAGGGCAGAAACCGATGACGAGGTGGACATGGATAAGTCATTAAGAGTGGAAGGAATCTGGTACAAGCCATCGGTGAGGAACCCCGTAGGAGGATTTGGTGGAAACTCTGATCCTTAACAAAAAAGCAATTTGAATGAAATTCAACAAAAACAGAATTTTCAAGATACAATTGTGCAACACTAAGTAGATTATGTCCAATAAGAGATGTATGGAATACTTTTTTTAAGTGAAGAGGGCGGCTAGTTGTCGACAGAGTGACAGAACCAATTTGAGCAATAGGAAGAAAATTAGCATCGGCAATGGCAACTTGTGTAGAACCCGTGCAAGGAGTAGGTTGGTACAGTATGGAGGAGTGAGGGTGAAATGGTGGGTGGCTCCGGAGTTGAGTATCCAAGTAGCAGTAGGAACTTGTGTTGTTGGAGTCGGTAGAAGGCCGACGATGTGAGCCTAAGTAGCAGACGGAGAAGATGTATATTGGGCTAGAGCAAAAGGCCTATAATAGCTATTTAATCGGTGGTAATAGACTGTAGCGGTGTGGCCCAACTTATTGCAAATCTGGCACCGAGGCTTGAAATGTGTTGAGGGTCTCGGCGAACGCCAGGGTGCTAGCAAATATGGAGCAGAATCAAAAACACCCTAATGCGAAGTTGAGGGATGGACAAAAGTAGGTCGGTGTTAGGCTTTGTTGAACGACCAAAAAGGATGGAAGAATCATTATGCAGCAGCGTTGGCTTGAATAGAGGCTGGAGTTGGGAACGGATTAACGGAGTTCTATTGCTCAAGATGGAAATCGTAGCTCTAAAGTAGGTTATGGATTTCTTCTAGAGAAGGTTGGTCGTGTGATTCGTGATAGAAGAAACCAATGCGTTGTGGTCGGTACTCAGGCCGCTGAGGAAATAGATAACTTGATCACTGTAGGATATTGGCTCTCTAATAACCGAGAGAGTGTTTGATAAAGAGGTGATTTTATGGATGTAATTGATGGCAAAGTGGCCATCCTTGAACAGATAGAGAAGTTGATTACGAAGATCTGTGAGTTTGGCGAAGGACGAAGAAGCAAACAGGTGACCGAGGGTAGTCCAATTCTCACTAGTAAAGGTGAAGCATACGATCTGTTGGAGAAGATTCTAAAAAGGAAAGAAAAAAATCCAGTTCATAATGAACCGATTATAATGCTGCCAGAGAGTGAAGTTGGGATTGAGTTATAGCGTGAGGGAATCCAAAAACTGAGGGGGAGCAGGAAAGGATCCATCCAGAATATGGTTGATATACTTATAGTAATTTTCTATATAATAGTTGTACTTGGGCCTGCTTTTTTTTTTTTTTTTTTCATTTAGACATTACATCTAATGTAAATGTGTACATATGTACCTATACCATGATTTATTGCCACTCTCATCATATTTTTTACATAGAACATTAATCCTTATTTATTTCATCTTGTTTGTATTTCAAAACATAATTGATTCATGGCTTGCCTACTAACGTGTTTATTGTGATGATTATACAACTATATATTTTAGGAAAAAATCTAATTTGAATATCAAACTATGAGTGAGGAACAAACTGAACCCTACAATTTGTTTAGGTACAAATAAAACTTTAAACTATCTCAATCGAACAAGTTAACCATCGCCGTTAAGCCCTGTCAAATACACTCGCGGTCGCTCTGTGCTCTAAGTGCAGGTTACCTCCATGGTAGCCCTCGTTGAGGCAAGGTAGCCTTCGTTTTTACACACAGTCGAAATTGTCGGATTTTTTTTCCCCGGGGGGGAGGGGGTGGTGAATTAGGTTTTTGCTTCTTATAAAACTTAATAATTGTGATTACTAACAAATTAATAAGTTTGCACTTAGGTGTATTAACTTAATAATTGTCAAGATGAATGTACTCAATAGCAAATAAACAGTTAAGGGAAAAAGGAAACGACACCAAAATCGATTACGTGGTTCGGCCAACCTCGCCTATGTCCATGCTTCAAGGACTCCCCTTGAAGATTCTTTCATTCTCTTCTGAGAAAATTTTTGATTGAACTTCACAGGCGTCAATCAACTGCCTTTACACCTTTCTCTTTGGGATTCACTCTTTTACAACGTTTTAATACAAGGTTGAGTTGAAACTCAAATTGCACTCTCTCAATAATATAATCTCAAGTTTTTTTTTTGTTTAAGAGATGTATGAAGGATTGAGAAATTGAATTTTTTTGAAGTTGAGAGAATTTTTTCCAATGGTTGCTTGATTGTTGTCTTTGTAAAAAATCTTCATTCTTTAATTTATGATCTTTCTGACTTCTGCTTACAATCGGTCGACCTATCTTAAAATCGGTTGACACCTTGTTACCGTTGTGCATAGATAGAAGATCATTGTAAGCCGTTTCGGTCGACCTCTTTGAGTCTCGGTCGACACTTTGTGATCGTTGATATTCGTTGATATACGTTGTAAATAGTGTTGGTCGACTATTTGTTTTTTTCTGAATTCATCGGTCAACATCTTGATATTAGGAATTTTATTATTCCAAAGTTCAAAGGGAGTTTTCTCAAGGATAGGTCTTATGGAGACCCGGTTTAGCACATAGCAAGCCGTAACCACGGCTTCCGCCCAAAAATATTTTGGAAGAAAGTTTTTATTAAGCATAGTCCTAGCAAGCTTTTGGAGAGATCTATTTTTTCTCTCAACTACTGCATTTTGTTGAGGGGTTCTAGGGGAAGAGAAATTATGTTCAATTCCTTGTTTGATGCATAAAAGTTCAAATTTTTTTTTCAAATTCTCCTCCATGATCACTATGAATGGCAACAATGGCAAGATTCTTTTCATTTTGAACTTTATTCGTAAAGCTAGAGAAGCTGTCAAAAGTTTCATTTGATTTTAAAAATAATATCCAAGTGAACCTAGAGAAATCATCTACAATGACAAAGGCATAATGTTTGCCTCCTAGACTAACAATGTTTGAAGGACCAAAAAGATCCATATGAAGTAATTGTATGGGTTTGGAAGTTGTGACGACATTCTTTGAGGTAAACCAACTTTTGGTTTGCTTGCCCATTTGACAAGCATCGCAAACTCTATCATTCTCAAAGGATACTTTTGAAAGTCGTCTAACTAGATTATTCTTAGAAATCTTAGCTAAGGTATCCATTCCTACATGTCTTAATCTTCTATGCTAAGACCAATTATCATTCAAAGAGTTCACAGCAAAATATTTTTCATCAAAACATTCAATATTATCTAAATCAATCGTGTACACATTTTTTTCTCTAAAGCCAACAAACAAAATTTTACTACTTGAGCTATCTTTAATTACACATGATCTTAATTTAAAAACAACTTTATATCCTTTATCATACAATTGATTAATGTTTAGCAGATTATGTTTTAAACCTTCAACTAACAAAACATTCTCAATTATAAGATTAGTGTTGGTACCTATGTTATCGATGCCGACTATTTTCCCTTTTTGATTTCCGCCAAAAGTAACATTTCCTTTCGTTTTGTTGACGTAGGAAAAATTGAAGGAGTCCTCCATCATATGTCTTGAGCATCCGCTATCAAGATACCATAAGTTCTTCAAGGGAAAACTCACATCCTACAAAAAAGATAATCAAGTAATTTTCTTTGGTACCCAAACTTTTTGGGTCCTAGTGTTAGGTTTGGTTCCCTTAGGAACCCATTGTAACTTACCAAATAAATTATTATTGTTAAATTTCAATGGACATACAAACGATTTATGGCCTACTTCATTACAAATATGACATGTAGATGGTTTGACAAAGAAATTCTTGTATACTTTCTTTTTATTAAATTTTTCGTAACCAATTCCGGCTTTATCAAAGCTTACTCTTTGGTTTCCTAAGAGCATATTCAAGTTTTTGCTCCCATTAGTAAATTTTAGAATCACATCATTCAAACTATCATTTTTAGTTTTTAAGTTCACTAATTTCTATTTCATACAAGTTAATCTCCTTAGCATGCTTTTCACTCAAGTTAGCATTTTTCTTCTTCAACATGTTGTATATAGATTTAAGCATACTATATTGTTTGACTAAGTCATTGAAGACGTCAATTAGATTGTCATCATCGTTATCACTATCACTAGAAGAATCACTAACCTCATTCTCCTTGGCCATGAAGCACAAGTTGGCCACTTTCTCGTCTTCAGAGGAGGTGTCGCTCTCACTGTTATCCCACGTTGCTTTCATGGTTCTCCTCTTGAACCTCTTGGGATTCTTCTTAGCTTGAGGACACTCAACCTTGATGTGTCCCGACTTTCTACACTCAAAACAAGTGATTTCCTTTTCTTTTTTAAGTTTGTCTCCCTTTGAGAACCTCCTACCTTGCATCCTCTTCTGTTGGAAAAATTTGCTGAATTTTCTTGTGATAAAAGCAATCTCCTCATCATCCTTTTCTTGTTCGGACTCTTCGTGTTTGTTTGATAAGGCCTTGAGAGCAATGTCTTTTCTTTTAGAGACTTCCTTTTCTTTGATATCTTCCTTCTCATTTGCTCTCATTGTTATCTCATGTGTCATGAGAGAGCCAATGAGTTCTTCCAGCTTGAGAACCTTGAGATCCCTATCTGCTTGAATGGCTGTCACTTTGGGTTGTCATTCTTTTGGTAGACACCTAAGAATCTTTCTTACTAGTTCTTCATTTGAGTATGTTCTACCAAGCACTTTCAAACTATTAGTAATGTTAGTAAAAACGAGTAAACATTGAACCAATAGATTCATCATTTTCCATAGAAAATAATTCATATTCATGTACTAACATACTAATTTTTCTTTCTTTTACTTAATTTGTTCCTTCGTGAGTAATTTCAAGTAAACGCCAAATTTCAAATGCACTATCACATCCTTGAACCCTATTAAATTAATTTCTATTCAAAACATAATATAAAGTATTAATTGCCTTAGCATTCAAACTTAGATTCTTCTTATCATAATCATCTAATTCGTGAGATGATTTTGGTATGTTAATACCATTTTCAATTTTCACAGTTTTGAATGGACTATTTTCAATAATGTTCCATAAATCATAATTCATGGCTTGAACAAATATTCTCATTCTAGCTTTCCAATAGATATAATCATTTCCATCAAAAATGGTGGTCTAGTAATGAATTGACCTCCTACATGTGAAGTGTTTGTGTTGAATGTCATTTCTAAATATGTAACTATTTTTAATCACAATTAAAGAGATATTAAACATTGCTCTAATACCAATTGTCAGATCGTTTTTACCTTGGGGGGGGAGTGAATTAGGTTTTTGTTTCTCATAAAACTTAGTAATTGTGATCACTACTAAATTAATACTTAAGTGTATTGAATTAATGATTGTCAAGATAATTTGATAAAAAGAATGCAATCAATAGCAAATAAAGAGTTAAGGGAAAAAAGAAACGACACCGAAATTGTTTATGTAGTTCGGCCAACCTTGCCTACGTCCGCGCTTCAAGGACTCCCCTTGAAGATTCTTTCCTTCTCTTCCGAGAAAATCTTTGATTGAATTTTACGGGCGTCAATCAGCTGCCTTTACACCTTTCTCTTTGGGATTCACCCTTTCACAATGTTTTAATACAAGGTTGAATTGAAACTCAAATTGCACTCTCTCAATAATGTAATCTCAAGTTTTTTTTTTTGGTTTGAGAGGTGTACGAAAGATTGAGAAATTGAATCTCTTTGAAGTTGAGAGAATTTCTTCCGGTGGTTGCTTGATTGTTGTCTCTGTAAAAAATCTTCATTCTTCAATTTATAATCCTTCTGACTTCTACCTACGATCGTTCGACCTATCTTAAAATCGGTTGACACCTTGTTACCGTTGTGCATAGATAGAAGACCATTGTAAGCTGTTTCAGTTGACCTCTTTGAGTCTCGATCGACACATTGTGATCGTTGGTGTTCGTTGATAGACGTTGTAAATAGTGTTGGTCGACTCTTTGTTCTTTTCTGAATTCATTGGTCGACATCTTGATATACCAGTTGACACTTGCTTCGTCTCTGTCTTGCATCGGTCGTTCTTTGTGGTCGACACGTCAATTGCTTCTGGATCTATCGATCGACACCTTTAAAGTCCGGTCAACTGTAACACCCCGAGAAACCCCGCGTTCCCGGTGCGCTACAGTACATCTACACACTACACACACTAACACTTGACATAACTCACTCAATTTAATACTCCTTTCATTTTCAAATCATTTTCAAAAGAACATTTGTGAGTATGAAAAATTTTCGACTCGATTCGAAAACAACTCGCTTCCCGAAGAGGGAACACGAAGTCCTCAACATAAAAACTACGCAGCGGAAAAGAAAACCATTTAAATCAGTTTAAGATAAAACGGTAAAACTTGAAATCCTAGGAAAGAATCCAACGCACCCCTCGAACTACACAACCCGGTACCGCGCACTCACGTCCCCACTTCGACACCCCGCGAGCACCCTCGCGGTGCCGCACATACCATCTCTACGTCACTGTGTCTCGCGCACGCTCACAGCGCCGCGTGCCCCACACACCCTGCCGCTGTCCAGCACGTTCGCGCGCACGCCCTCACCCGGCGTCGCGCGACCCGTGAGTACCCGTAGGGCCGCGTGCCCCGTGCACCTGTGATCACGCCGCACGTCTACGCTTATCTATACTTCTCTAGCATTCACTGTACACACCTCAACCTATTTCATATCCTCTCGACTCCCAACCTCTCTTCCGAAATTTCGGCAGGGTAACGGCTAAAAACTTACTATCTCAAAATTTAAAACCATGCACACACTTCACCAAATCTAGCAGTATCTATCTATCCATCATCTAGAGAAATCACCATAACCAAATCAGAGTATGAAGACAACGGAAATCCATCAAATACAACTGAAGAAAGTTCACAATATAGAGCAATACTATACTCTACCATGTAAAATATATCCGTACGTCGCCAAAATCACACGCACTCCATATACACCTATACACTGACACATGTACAACTCATCTCATCGACTATACATAATCACCACAAAAGAAAGAAAAATCCTCAAACCAACCAGGTCACGACCTACCATCTCCACGGGTCGGGTCGCCCTAACAAAAATCCGTCATCCGGTGCTGCAGTCGCACGCTGCCAACCATCCTACGCCTCTGGACTAGGCACTCGAGGCTCACCAGCAGTATCGTCAGCACCTACACCACAGAACACACAACATAAGCCTGACGCTCAGTAACTAATGCGATATGAAAGTAAAAGCCGACAATGCAATCCTATCACATGCAGTCTCTACACTCACACTCATGTTGTTACATCTGTGACGCGTAGTGCAACCGCACCAGGGTAAGGAGGAACCTCACGCCACCCTACACCCTGACACGTCGCCACCGTCCCGAACTCCCTAGCAACGAGGCCCACAAGCTACACCCACGCATCACCACACGGCAACCACATCAGGGTAAGGGTGTACCTCGCGCCACTCTACACCTGACACGTCGCCCCCATCCCAGCCTCCCCAGCACGGGGCCACAGTTGCCACACACACGCATTTCGCGACAGTCCAGCCGACCCACCCCTCGAGTAGGATCCGCGACTGGTGTTGCACCGGCCCACACACTAGTAGGATCTGCGATACCACTATCCATATCCTCACCGTCAACACATTCACGCCGCACGACGACCCAGCCGGCCCACCCCTCGAGTGGAATCCGCGACTGGTGAAGCACCGGCCCGCACACTAGCGGGATCCGCGGTACCACCGCCACACGTCTCACCACATACTCAAAACATGCTCAAAACCATTTTCGTTCACGTTTTTAAAATATGATGCATGTCAAACAATACGCACGCACACCACAATCAACAACATAAACCCTAAAGTTCTACAGTGTAGGCCCACTTAAGCAAAACACATGCATGCACTACTTACCTGGCGTCCTAAGCTCGCTCGACGCACAGCTTCGCCAAAAGAAAGCCTCAACCTAAAACACAACTAATCTCTCATCAGTATTTATCTCAAAATTCACTAAATAGCTAAAAATAATCTTCCTTAACTACTTTCATGAAATTCCAATTAAAACGGTCCATTGGTTTGGTTCGGCCGAAAACCAGCCCAAAGTTCGGACGCGCATAACTTTTGCGTCCGTCAACGGAATCGAACGATTCAAGTGGCTAAACGTCCCTTTAGGAACCTAATTTAACATACTAAGACGGATTTTAAAACGGTAAGCCGCAGACAGGCGAAAAATACCAAAAACCAAATCTGTCATTTTTTTATAAACTTTCAACCTTTGTTTATCTTCAACCAAAACTCACTCAATTCAGCTTTATGCACCAAAAACAAACATGCCACTATCACACGTTGAAATTCCACAAAAAAACGCTCACTAATTTGACTTGGACCAAAATCCAACATAAACTTCCGACGCGCATAACTTTTGCGTCGGATATCGAAATCGAACGATTCTAGCGGCCATACGTTCCTCTAACAACCTATTTTAACCCACAAAACAGAATTTAAAACGATCAACCTAAGCCTAGCCAAAACGGCCAAAAACAGAATATGTTTTTATACGAAAAATAGCCGAAAATTCATTTTCGATCAAATCTCGCCAATTCCTTCACCAAACAATCACATTTCGATCTACCAATGCATACATTAACAATTTGAAGAGTTCCTAATTAGAAAACAGCATGGCAGCACCAAAATCTTTCAGGGTTTTTCTCCCCAAAACCGAGAATTCCTCAATCGGTTCATTGAACCCCGAATCCCTCCCTCATTCCTTCTAATTTATCCCATAATCCCCTGAAATGCAGAGGACAAAACGACCCCACGCTCGGCCATCAGAGCAGGGCAAAACCGAAGGGAAACTCTATGTTCCCGGTTGGTTTCGTCGCGGGAGAGCCGAGCCACACACTAGCTCCAGCACACGCACACACTACACTCTAAAATGCTCCGACGACCGAGTCCTACTGTCGGGAATCCAAGAACAACCGAGCTTCCACGCTCGGTCGACAGAACCAAAGAAAATAGGGGAGAACTCACCTTCGATGTCTCAGCACTGGAAGGCAAGGCAGCTCCTCTCTTCAGCTCACCGGAGTACTCTGAGCACCGGCGTCTCTTCCTCGGCGGTCGGTCGTCGGCGATTTCTCCTCCCCGATCTCTCTCTCGCTCCCCTTTCTCGGCCGTGCGACACTCGGTGGAATGGCTTCCACCCGAAGTCATTCCACCATATATCATTTCTTTTTAATTTTAAATAAATTACAAATTACAAAACTGCCCTCACATGTTTTAATCTTCCGTGATTTCATTAATTTCTCGACTTCCCGACCTTAAATTCCAAAAATCATCGCAAAAGTAGGCTCCGAGTCTTATAATTTAAATTTTTTCCGTTGAAATATTTCTCAAAACTCCGACCGAGTTTAAACTAAAAATTTCAGAAATTACAAATTTAAAAAAAAATTAAAATTCAAAATTTTTGGGTTATCACATCGACACTTTAATTGGTTCTAAATAGATCAGTCGATACCTTCAAGGTCTGGTCAACACTTTAAATGGTTCTGTTTCCATCGGTCGATCTCTCTGATCGACACTTTAATTGGTTCTGGATAGATTGGTCGACACCTTCAAGGTCCAATCGACACTTTAAATGGTTCTGTTTCCATCGATCGATTCCTCTGGTCGACACTTTCCAGGTTCGGTCGACACCTTCATGTTCCGGTCGACACTTTGAAATTGTATTTCTTCGTTTATACTACCATCAACTTGACAATAGTTTATTAGTACGAAATACTCTTTTTCAAAGACATTTTCAATTAATAAAAACAACAAGTAATTTATTTTTTACGCTTATTCAATATTTTAAACATTCATCAACTATGTTAACCTTAAATACATTTTATAAAAACATCATAAAAAACTTATTAATCTTAAATACATTTTAAGTTAACAAAAATTAAGGTGAACTCACGAAATTAGAGCGATTTGTAAATTGATCGATAAGTTGATGCAGGGATCCAAAATTAGGAAAAAATTGTGAAGAGATTGTGTGGGAGATCAAAACTGCGAACAAAATCAATCGATGGTTAGTTATTGAAGGTCAAAATTTGCCAAAACAGAGCGAAAAATCGCCAGAGAAAGAAACTAGGTCTCCTGTTGTCGCTTGCCTTTCATACGAGAGCGACCGCTCTTAAAAACGAGGGCGACATCACTTAAAACGTGAGCTACCGCAGAGATTGCCTTTGTACGGAGCGCAGTTGCCCGCACTTAAACCGCAGAAGATCGCTAATGTATTTTACAGCAGCATTTAATAGCAGGGACTAAATTGTTCAATGGAGATAATTTAAAATTTTAATTATACCCAAACATAGTGTAGGATTCATTTTGTTCCTCATCTAATAGTTTGAGATTCAAATTGGGTTTTACCCTATATTTTATATAAAATATCAATAATTATAATGATACTCATATATTGAGGCATATGTGTGTTGCACTTACAATCAACTAGTTTGAAAAGAATCAAGATTAGAAAATAGTTTCTAAGATGAATAAAAATAAGAGTTTTTCTAATGAGATAAGCCAAATTTGAATTAGCATAATTAGATTGCCAATAAATTTCCAGTTTGTCGCATGTTAGCAGCTCGGTTATTAACCCAAGAAAGAACTATTACATGTGGTTGAAAATTGAACGCTAATCAAAAAAATAAAATATTCGAAAACATAATATCAGGATTTCTCTTACAAATAAATAAGAAATTCTTTATTATTAAATCAATGTATAATTAAATTTTATGATTAAATCAATAATATAAAGAGTAATGTAAAAAACTTATTAAATATAAACTTAATCCAACCTTACCCTATTCGAATTCGGATCACACCCTAATTATAATTGCTATTTTATTAGTTATTCATGGTCAATTTTTTGTGGCATGAACCTATTTTGTGTCGTAGCCCCTCAACTTTAAGATAATGACATTTGGCAAATGAAACTTTAGAATTAAATAATTCACATTGGGCCATGCATCCTATTGAATACGGGGTTAGTTCGTCATGGCAAGAACCACTATGCCCGGGTGGTTAATGCGATGAAATATAATGAAAGCGTACCGTCTGACGCCATTTGCTCCGATCGGATTGTTTCAGGCCATTGGGATTCAAACTGCAATCGCTGAAAGAAGTGGAGATGAATCTCTGGCCGATTTGAGGAAACCGATTCAGATGCCGGAGGAGGATTTGGTTGATGATGAGTTCAGATTGCAGATTTGCTCCGATATCGGCCCTTACGGTACTCATTAATGTCAACGGTTGATATGTTTAAGCAGACGATCTTCGCCGATTGACCAAAAGGTGGTCAATTCTTACCGCTTTTTGTGCTTTAATTTTGATTACTGGCGATTTCGATGCATTTTTCAGTCTGAGTGCCTTCGTTGAGTTTGATTTCATCCGACTTTTTTATTACCGGCGGATTTTTACCTTTTTCATTCGCTTCTTTTTCCCCCCGAATTACATCGATTATGCGTAGAAATTAGTTAGAGTTGCATGAAAATTTAACATGAAGTTTATAACATGGATTTACTAATTTAATTCGAAATACTAGTCTTTCCAATAGCACCACAGAGTTATAACTTGTAGTTGGGATCATCTTCATTATTTCAAATCTTGTCCTCTGAGATGGGACATTCTTAATTTCAAACATAAACCCAGAAAATTATTGCACAAATTAAGTAGTATGTTTATATGCAGACTCAAGTCCGGAATTGGGTTGGTAGTCTCAGCGAATCTGCATAAACTGATCTGCAAATACCTCCATGGCGGAAGCAGGCAAACCCAGAAGCACGTTTATGCTCTCACTGTGTCTGCCATCAGGGAGGAACAGAACAACTTCTTTCTCAGGTAAAGTTACCGGTCCAGAAAAAAGAGGTTCTCCCCACCCGAAATCTGCATCGTAAAATGATAACCTAGACCAAGTAGTGATCAAAAGAGTGGCTGCAAGTGAAGGCCTTGCTCTAGTTACTTCAAAATAATCAATGGCGGATCTCATGTAACTGTCTGTTATTATTTTCACTGCCTTCTGAATCAGCTCCACTGTAAATGATAATGGCTTTTCTGTTACATCTCTTGCTTTACTCAGGGAGTTAGTAAAGACGATGGCGTTTCCAAAGTACCCGTCTGGTATGGGTGGGTCGAATTTGGACCGTCCATCTACAGCAAAGAGGAGCTTGATTTGTTGATCAGCCGCCATTTTTAGAGCTTGAGTTCTTGCTTTCCATACAAAGGCCGAGAGAGCTTGAAAAGTGGTGCAATTCTGTAAAACTCCATCTTCCATCGCCGTTTTCTTGAGCTTTTCGAGCTTTTCGCGGTCGAAAAGGAATGATCGGTAAAGTGTTTCTTCTTCTTCGTTGAGATTGGTAATGCTTGAAATGTCTTCAATCTCTGCAAATTCATGGTGGGGGAATTCAATCTTAGGTGGGTTTCTGGATTTGAGAATTGTCCTGTTTATAAATGGAGTGAGACTTAACGGGACGTTTCTGGCAGTTTTAGCCCATGAATTTATGAAATTCATCGCTGAAATCCCATCATTCATGCAGTGGTTCATGCATAGCCCAAGAACAAACCCACCACATTTGAATTTGGTCACCTACTCCAAAAAAAATATATTTTAATTTTTCAACCGGCTAATTTTACGATGGAGATATTCAACTGAGAATATTCGATTCTCGTCTAATACGACGATAAATTACCAATAATTTCAAAAAATTGAGCGGACCTGAACAACGAGAAGAGGCATCTCGAGAATACTGTTTGCACCAGGGATCTCATAAACCAACTTCCCAAGTAGTTCAGGATCAGGTTTGGATGCATCTCCCAACTCTTCAATCCCACAGTCTGCTTCAGCCTCCACCAAAACTGCACCTTCTCCGTTGCTATCAACGATCAGCTTCCCCTCCGAACTGAGCATAACTCGCCCTGCAAACGGATGGAACGGAACAAGAACCCTAGACAGCGAATTTCTGATCACTTCTGCTGCATTTTCGTTCCCTTTTGAGCCTGATTTGTAGCAGTAAATGGTCTTGACTATGACTGCAATGTTCTGGTCTAGGTTTGAGAGGAAGTAGAGACCCTTTTCTGTTGGTTCTGATGGAGAAACTAAGATGGGTTCTCCTTGTTTTACATAAAAATTTTTTCTTTTTTCGAAACTCCCCATCAGAAGATGATTTGAGCAATCAAAATACCTGAGAGATAGTTCAAAGAATTTACAAAAAAAATAGGGTTGTTCATCAGTGAAACTGGTTTGGTTTTCACCATTTTTCCAAACCAGAGTGAGAATTATGCTCTCGAGATTATAAAATTCAGATTAAACAACAAAACCAAATCAAAAACCCGTTTCGAGAATGAATTATTTGACGTATAAACAGTCCGAGGTGGAAACGCTCTATAAAATGTAGAAACAATACAGATGAGGATACAGTTGGCGCGTAAGTGATTACACGATGAAGCAAAAGCTGCATGATTTTAGTACAAGATCTTAGAGAAATGGAAGAGAAAAGGCATGATATTCTTCAAAATGTACCTGCAATGGAGGTTTCTGGAGTAGAAAACGGTTAGATATGTGGACAAGATTGGCATGACTAGTAAATATATAGAGCAAGAGATAGACCAAAAACTGGATAAATGATTTGTTCTGATTAGCAATATATCCATGAAAGAGACTTGTGCTGATTGCTGAATGCTAATTGATAGTAGTGTTTAGCATAATGCAAGCATTGCTAAGGAAGATGAGAGAGAGAGAGAGAGAGAGAGAGAGAGAGAGGTGTTTCTTGTGGAGATGGTAGTAATGGTGTTTCTTGTGGAGATGGTAGTAACCTGAAATGGGTCGAAGGAGTCTATTTGCCCACCACCAATAAAATAAGAATAACGTATGTAATAAATTATAAATAATTAAATTATTACTTTAATTATATCAATCATAATTATTATTTAACACGTCAGTGAGTATTTTAAAAAAATAATCGTGATATTATTTATAAAATAATAAAAAAAGAACTGCATCAATTATATCAAATTGGGATGTTAAACAATTGCATGGAGAAATTTTACTTAAAACTCTTAAAATAAACAAAAATATATTGCGTGCATAAAGGTAAATATGTACCCTTTGGAGCATAAACCTTTGCGACTTTGTTCTTGAAATGTAACGTATTAATTGTAGATGAATCGTCGCTTTCAACGCTTTTTTTTTTCAAGCGATGCAAGAATACACAATTCTACGCGCTATCATGCCTCTCTTTTATCACTAATAAAGCATAGCTTAAAATATATGAGAGAAAAAGAGGAGTTGGTGGGAGGGGATGGGGTTGGCTTGGCCTTCACTAATTGATCATCTTTTAAAATGGATTATTTCTAGACCTAATCTTCAAGAGGGAGAAGAAGGTGCCTTGTGTACATGGGTAGGGTCTATAAGCCGTGTACTCTACAAATACGGGGTAAAATATCATATACATCTCATTCATTTATCAGCGGGAATAAGTAGATCAAATTATAAGATTAAATTACAGATATAACATTACGATTCCAACAAATTTGACGATTCAATATTTATATATCAACACTATATTTTTTAGAGTTAGTTTCAAAGACTTCGAAACAAAAATATGAAAGAAAGAACTATCCCTAGAATTAACCATTTAGGGTGGGATATCATTGTCACCTAGAAGTGTTTCTCTAGTAAAAAATTCATTGCCCGTGTTGAAAATAGATTAAATCATCCAAATTAATGGAGCTCAAATTAGATCAAACTAAGCACTCAACGTTGTAGTCGCAAATTTAGCTAAGCATCATCATCATTGTCATAGTCGTCGTCGTCTTTGTCTGAACCATCATCGTCTTTTTTTTGTCACGCATATTATTTGATAAAATATATAATTATATCATATTATTGACGATTGATGTTGTATACAGTTTTATTTTTAACTAAAAAAATGTCGGGTTGCTAGCAAAACAATCATTGTCATGATAAATTCATCAAATGTTTCACCTTTTTTTCCCATGTGTTAGTCATTTAATCTATAGTTGTTATCTTGAATCATTTGACGTACTTCACACACTCAACTTCAACGACTAGGTGACGCCCAACTGAAAAATTGTGTACAAAATTAGAAATTGGGTTAGTTAAGATAACTAGAATGAGTTAAATTATCATCATATGCAAAAAAACGTAAATTTTTTAATGGATTTTATCACTCCGAAAGTTATTTTGCTATTGATCTAAAGAAGAAAGATCCCGTTGTTTAAAAAATTTATTTATTCACGAGACCTAAGTTTCGAGCTTCATCGTTTTTCATTATTTAAATAGAAACTCAAACTAAAAATTTTTTGATGTTTTATCCTAAAACGGACCCTAACAAACCAAATTAGATGCGTCAATGAGATAACCAAGCAAGGTGTAGAGAATTTAACTCACCAAGTCACAATTTTAAAGAAATCTAGCTGAGTTAAGCCTAACTCGGAGAACTTAACGAGTTGATCCAAAAAACTAACTAAATCGATTCGCGAATTAAACGAATAAACAAGTTAAACCAGAGTAGTCAAGTCGAACGTTTAGTACATCGACTTTCTTTTTGTTCTCTACCTTATTTTTCTTAGAGTAATGTTACAATTAATTTATGTCATTATCTTTTGATATTTAGATTTTGAAATATCATTCATTAATTTATATAATTAATGTAATAAATTAAAAATAATTAAAATTTGTCATTAATTACTACCGAAAAAGATAAACATAGAATTACTCTTTGTTCTAGTTATGAGCGATAGCTTTTATCTTCGTAATAAATTTCTATAATAAATTAATTTTTAAATTTCTACAAATTATAATGAACATTTTCTCCACGTTACTTTTTCCTTCTTGATAGTTTCAAAACGCTGCGTTTTAGGAGGCTGGGTGTTGGGTCTATTGGGTTAAGAATAAGTGCCCAAGTGGTCGAACGCTGATGACCTTTCGCGGTTCGTCCACGTTGCTCCGGTGGCCTAACTCCGACCCCCTCCGACATCAGCAGCGCGTTCGGTCGGCGAGTTAACTTTTTCTTTCGCTACTACGTTGCAGACACTTTTCCGACTGCTTTTAGTTTGGATTCCTCAATTAGTTTGTAATGGCGGATCCAAGTTTCGACTCCATTGGAGCTGACGAACCAGACCTCGATCTTTACACGATTCCTGGCCACTCAAGTAAGCTCATTCTCTTCTTCCTATGCCGGTTCATTTTGCATCCTGCTATTTTTAATCTTTCACTGCTACGACCTCTAACTAGGTATCTTCGAAATTTTGAACCAAACACCTAAACTTTCAACTTTTGCTTGAATATTTCATTTCAACTTTAGAAGTTAGAAAAAGATATATTTTTATGAGGATTGAGTGGTTTATTTTGAATGCGATGTGTACAGTTTCGCACTCAATGAAACTACGGGGCGCTACTATTTCATATTAACCAACTTCGTATGTTCGTTTTCGTGGGACGAAATACATGAAAAGATACATTGTTATGGGAATTGAGTGTTTAGTTTTTGCTAGCCTGAAAAGATACACGAAGCTAATTTTTGTTCTATCCAATTTCGTAGGTTGGTTTTTGTGGGACGAAATTCACGAAAATGAGAAATCAGCTCTGAGTGAGTTTTTTGATGGAAATTCTATATCAAGAACCCCGAGGATATATAAAGAATACAGAGACTTCATCATCAACAAGTACAGAGAAGACCCCTCAAGGAGGCTTACGTTCACTGAGGTTCGAAAGTCTTTGGTTGGTGATGTTAATACACTTCATAAGGTTTTTCTTTTTCTGGAGAAATGGGGGTTGATCAACTACGGTGCTCCTTTGAGTGCTGAAAGTTCTATGGTCATGGAGAACTGTGAGACCACAAGAATCAGGATCGATAATGGAGTTCCAAATGGGGTTCGAGTTGGTGCAATGCCAAATTCTGTGAAACCTATTGCAGCACCGCCTGGTGTTGAAGATAATCCAGTTGTGCTTGAGAATGGATTTAAATTGCCTTTACTGGCCTCATATTCTGATGTTTTTGGTGATTTGATGAAGCAGAATAAGTTGAGTTGTGGGAATTGTGGGGAAGAGTGCAGTTCTAGTTATTATAAATATACCAAGGTATGCTTTGTGCTTTTTCTTAGTGCTTAATTCTTTATAGTTTATGCTTCATCGTCTAATTATCATTTTACATTGACAGAGTGATTTTGTCATTTGTAAAAATTGTTACACTGATGGAAAATACGGAGAAGAGAAGTCTGTGGATGATTTCAATCTCCATGAATACGTTGAAAACAGTGGTAGTCATGGAGCAGTATGGACTGAGGAAGAAATTCTACTTCTCTTGGAATCTGTCTTGAAGCACGGGGATGTCTGGGAGCTTGTAGCTCAAGAAGTTCAAACTAAGACTAAACTTGAGTGCATATTAAAGCTAATTGAGCTGCCTTTAGGGGAGTTTATGCTACCCTCTGCCTGCAGAGAGGATGGTTATAATTTTTCTGAGTGCAACTTAAGCAGTGTAAAAGAAAATGAGCTGATTTCATCTACAGATCAGGAGGCGTTCAAACAGGAAAATCAATGCCAAAAGTACGATGGAGATGCTTTGAATCAAGGTCCTTCGAAAAGGAGGCGGATAACTTCCATTCCAGAAGCTGGTGGTTCTTTGATGAAACAGGTAGATATGCAGTTTTAGTATTTAATGACAACTTCTCACCGTTTTATGCCGACTTGATTCTATATCTCTCAAGTTGTTAGATATTGCAATTGAACAGTAGACTTAAATAAGAGGAAGTTTTAACAGCTATATGTTGCACACCTATTGTGGTTATGTGGTGACACACGTATGGGGAAAATAATTGTCGAATAATATGTGTTTTATTATAAATCCTTGGGATAATATTAATTTCAGTAATTGCTTTATGGCCTTGTTGTTCAAAATTTTTTGAGATTTATCTTTTTAGTTTAATTTCTCTCTAATTTGAGAGAAATTGCTTTAAATTGTCTTTTTCTTGAAAATGGGTCTTCTCTTATTCTTTTTGTATCTTCTTTTTTTTATTATAATTTGTTTCTTATATAAATAGATATGGGTGTATGTCATGGCTTTCACTCAAAATTATCTTGTTATCAGCTTATCACCAGTGGATAATCATTATGTCATAAAAATCTATGCTTGTATTTGGCCTTGGGATCATTATTTCATTTATTAATGTCTTCATTAGGTGGCATCAATTTCCACCATGGTTGGGCCACGTGTCATGGCAGCTGCAGCAGATGCTACTATTACAGCAATTTGTGACCAAAACTTTTGTTCTAGGGAGATATTTGATGGTCAAGATTATTCCATAACCAATGGCGCGATCTCTTTCCCTACAAATTGCGAAACGGAGAGGTATGTTGTTTCAGGGTGATTCACATAGGAATATAAAGCATTTGCTTTCTAGTTTTATTGTCACGACTTCATGTGCATGTCTTCTTTTTCAGAGATGCATCGATGGAAGATTCAGCGATGAGAGAAAGTTCGACTGCCACAGGTATGTTACAAAATAGGAATACTATCTGCTAGTTGAATTGAATCTGTTGCAAGTGTAACATAGTGTTGCATGTTGTTCTATTGGCTAGTTATTATTCCATCATTGAGTTCCCATGCATCTATTCTAAATCTACTTCTCTTTAAAGAAAGCGATGGAACGTCCCTAACTAAGGATGGGATGCCTCCAATTTTGCGAATGAGAGCTGCCATAGCAACAGCTCTAGGGGTTGCGGCTGCTCATGCCAAAATATTGGCTGAGCAGGAAGAGAGAGAAATGGAGCATTTGGTTGCAACCATTATTGAGGCTCAGGTAAGCCAAACTTTTCATCTGTGCCTTTTTTTCTGTGTTGCTTTACAAAGCACAAACAAGAACACTCCAAACACGTCGATTTCAAAAAAATAGGACACAGATTAATACATAGATTATGGGTATTGAATTGATTCAAGTAATAGAAATTGAGTTTTTATTTTTAGGATTTCTTAATTGTCATTGTTTTCATGTGAAGTTAATTTATTTTCATGTGAATGTTAAATCAGCACGTCCATTAAAACAAAAATTTTGACATTTTACATGACATGTTATGTACGTCTTCCATAAGATGAAATTTATGCACTTCTGGACATTATTTGATAGATATTACTTGTTGGTTTGATCATACTGGGCCACTTTTTATTGACGTTAAAGTTAGATGCTAATCCATTTGTTGTTCCTTGTGAATAGATGAAAAAGTTGAACTCCAAGATGAAGCATTTCGAAGAACTTGAGCCGATAATGGAGAAGGAACTCGAGGGAATGGAAGAAATGGTCGACTCCCTATTGACAAAGCAGATTGATGCCCATCAAATGGTGCTCGGCCTTGGAATTTCAAAATCGAAGCTTCATTCTTCAGTCAAATCTCAGGAGTGAAATTTTGTTTCTGATTAGTGTATTTGAAAGTTATTCAAATGCATGGTAAAGAAATGAAAAATAGGTTAAAAATAGCAGGTTCTTGTTATTCTTAGACATGATTTGGTAGGTGCAACTGCTTTATGATTTGTAGCCATAATTTTTCACTTACCTCCAGCTCTTCTTTTGAACTTCATATTCCATAGAGTTCTAGGGTTTCCTATTTAAAAACAGGTAATGCTAGATGCACATTTTGTTGGGAATTGGATAAAGAGGGTAGTTTCAGAAATGATCCATTGTAAGGTGATAAGTTTTTGGGAATGAACAGTGTGCGAAGAGTGAAAATGTGAACTGTAAATTCGAAGCATGGAAAAATAGAGGGTTATGATTGATGAATGCATTTTTAGTGTTAAGTTCGTTAGGGTTTCCGAGTCGAGCATGGTTGCTTAATATTGTGGGTAGATTTAGTGTTTTTGTTGATTAATTTGTGGTTTAATTTTTTGTGATGGATTCCTATGTTCATTGATGGTATTAGAGTCATGAAAATCCTTGTCTGGAAGGGATTGCTGGGGATGAGAACCGAAAGGAGATGAGGTTGGAGATCCTCCTTCACATAGGTGTGGCGCTGACACATTGCCGTCACTGCCGAAGAAAGAGCAGTGGAGTGCGGCTAGGGTACGTTGGAAGTCAAACTGGGGATGACCGTCCATGGTTATACTTCTCACGTTTGAGTTGGTTGAAAACTTTGGGAAGGCAAGACGAGCGGAAAGGTTAGCAGCGGAAGAAAGATATTTTCAAATAAGTTGATTTAAAATGAGAGTATTGCTACGTTTATTCTTAAATTTTATAATTTATCTTACGATAAATTGTTTATTTATTAATATAATTAATGTATTATTTTAACTATTTATTATTGATCTTGATTTTATAACTATTTACGATTTTGAGGACAAGGTTGATTTCGAAGAGTGAATAACGGCAAGAAGCTATGAGGAGACTGGGAGTGAATTGTGCTTACAAAATGAAAAAGTGAAGTATAAATCGGAAGCATAGGAGGTAAAGAGGAGTATTGTTATTGATAAATGAATTGTAAGTGTTAGCTCGCTATAGTATCTAAGTCAAGCATGATTGCTTAGATTGAATGTATTTGGTCAATTAATTTTTGGTTAATGAATTCTTATGTTCACGTATGATTCTTTTGTTAGTTGAAGTATTTATTATTTTATTTCTTAATAATTTATTCTAGTTATTTTATTATGTAGTCGATGTAGCATAGCATAGCATAGTATTAAAATATAAGTTTAGCATCATTTAAAAAAATGTCAAAAGAGCTTCAAATCAAAGTGATTTTTGAATTTATAATTCAAAATTAAAGTTTTCAATTTATAATTAAAAACGGCCGAATATGAAAATATTATTTTGTATTTTTTCTTAGAGATGTTTAACTAGTGGGCTGACTCGCCAGTCCACCCGCTCGGCTCGCTACTGTAGCGAGTTGAGCTTGGCCCGAACTCACGAGCCGGGCCGAGCCGATCCTAAATGTTGGGCTCGCGAGCCCGTCAGAGAGCGAGCCAAACAAGCGAGTCAACGAGCCTGCTCGTTGACTCGGCTGGCCAACCCACCCCCTCCTCTCCCCCGGCGGCCGGCAATTTCAACTTTCTTTTTTACAAACAAAATCATTTTTCCATTACAAAAATCAACGTTTAACTGAGTTTAAATAAAAAACACATAAAAACTCTAACATTCAACTAAAAAAATCAGGGAGAAATTTCGACTTACCGCGGGATTTTTAGTTACAAAGTTGATGAGCATCAAAAGATGGTCGATTTGAGACTTATTTCGCCAAAATTGACCATGATCGGCCGATTTCTTCTTTCCTCGTTGTTTCTCTCTCCTCACCTCTCCCTGTTTTTTGCGGCGCCAGACTCAACAGGAAAGTAAATTCTTTCGGACTTTTTTTTCTAATTTTCTTTCATTATAATTAATCATACTCGGTTCTACAAAGGGCAGAACCGAAATAATTGTGCTGTGTCGAGGAAGGCGATGTATCGCAAAGAGGGGCGACGCATCGTCCACTCTCAGGAGAGGCGATTGATCGCCCCACTTGCTGGAGTGGAGCGATTGATTGCCCCACTTGCTGGAGTGGGGCGATCAATCTCCCCAAGGGTGATGGAGCACTGTTCACGTGAACAGTACTTGGCACTGTTCACGTGAATTGTAAAAAAAATCTACGGATTTAAATGATTTCAAAACGTTGTTAATTGATTTAAATATAAGAATCTATATAGAAGTTAGTGAGTCGCGGTCTGAGGACTCTACGATTTTTGGGTCGTAACAAATTTTGCTGAGAAAACATTGTGTTTTTTGCTATAAAACACAACCTTACTTGCTGTTTGGATTAGGTGACTCTAGGATTAAATCAAGTGATGATCACAGTGTTGTATTTATTCATTGTCTCTTTTGTTTAGTGATTTTTGGTATATCATTGTGAAAATTAGATGTTTGATAGATTTTTAAGGTTTTACTCAGTTTTGATTTCTCCTATGACTAGTTCTATTGTTAGTGTTCGAAGGAAAAGAACAAAGACATATGATATTTGGAATTATTTTAATATTGTTAACGATGGCAATGATAAAAATTCTAGAGCCAAATGTAATTATTGTGGAAATTAGTGGATAGCGAGAACATCTAATTCTTCTAGAGTGTGTTTGATTATTTTCTACTTCAATTTTTATTTAATTACATTGTGTTATATACTATTTGTTTTTTTTTATCTTTTCTCGTGGTTTTGACTTTGATATTTTATATCTATCTTGTTATGCATTACAAAAAAGAAAATTTTTTGAGTAATAATTTACAAACAAGTTTAGAGAGAGTGACGAAGAAAAAAAAATGGGAGAACCAGAACCGAGATCAAAATCTGGTCCGGACTAAAAAACATTTTGAATTTATTGATGCAAAAATTTAAAAACCGAATTTTAGTGGTCCAGTCCTAATCTCTCTAAAAACCAGACTGTCCTAACCACGATCACCCATAAGAAATAGCGACTCGGACAATTCGAGTTGCCTTTATCATTCACTGATAGTAAAATATTTGAAAAACTTATATTATATTAATATAATTTGAAAATATTTATATACGTTCAACTCATTAGGCTCGGCTCGTTAAACTCGTTGGGGCGGCTCAGCTCGGCTCGTTAAACTTGTGGCTCGCGAGCTGGCTCGGGTTAAAAAATTTTTTAGGTCAGCTCGTTAGACTCAACAAGCTCAGCAGGGTCGGTGAGCCAAACCTTTCCAGACTCGGCTCGGCTCCACTCGCTCAACATCTCTATTTTTTCTATCTCAATTCTTAGAAGCAATGTTAAGGCTATACTTTAATTTACGTTATAATCTCACACTTGTATGGTTCGTTGATTAGTAAATATTTATGATAAATCACAAATATGTTGATAAAATATCATTTGCATTATTCCATAAATGACAAGTAAACGTTAAATCAATACGTGCAATTAAAAGTGTAAAACCAATGTTATTTATTGTTAAAAATATAATTTTATTTAAATAATAATAATAATAATAAAACAATTATGAAATTTAAATCAAGAGTGGTCGCAATTTTATTGAAAAAAATAAAAATAATTACCAATTTAAACAACAAATTATAAGTTTTTTTTTAAATAAAATTCTAAACTATCAATCCTAACAATTTAAACTTCAAACTATCAAAAACTTAACAAATCAAATCCTGGTGGACGGCTGATCACTGGTCGCTCATTGTATACGCCCGAAAACGAACGACCGATATAAAAACAACGATCATATGTTATGTACACTTCTATGTGGCATTGTACACGTTGGATCGGTCAGACGATTAGGGGGTGGAGATCGTCCGTTCCACGTGCGATACACGAGACTACGTAATGAACGACAGTTCTTCGAGACACGATCGTCTGTTCTAAGGAGCATTACGAGCACAGACGACCATTTTATGGAGCGGGCGTACGTTCATTGACCAGCCCGTGACTCAATAATTGTCATGGATCGCCAATCAGCGTCCAACCCTTGACTCTTAGTGTTCGGGCCGTGACAATTTTTAAGTCACGGGCTGATGGGGGAATGGACGGTCGTTTTATAAAACGATCATCCAATCTCCTATACTATATAAGGAGATGACCCTTAATGTTGAGCTCGCAGATCTCGAAAATTTTAAAACCTCTAGCGACATCCTATTTCTAACGATATTCTATTTTTTTTCTTTATTAGCAACGTAAATGGATTTTGATTCAAAGAGATGAGTTGATGCCAACATGGACTGATATTCGAACGACACGCCTAGATATAGTGATCTTTGAGCATTCGATTACTTAGAAGGTAATAGAGAAATAAATGTGCATTCAACCTTGCAAACTCTAGACAATGAGCTTCGAATACTGATCAAGTCGGAAGATGACGAAGCGAAAAGTATACCAGTAAGGGAAGAAATTTCTATGAGTTTTTTTCTGTAAAAAAATATAGTTCTCTACAGGCTATTAGAGAAGAAATAGTCGAATATGCTTTTAATAATAGATATGACATCAAATTTATTAAAAGTAAAACTCGGCGACTCATGGACATGTGTGAAGACGGATGTCAGTGGCAACTGCATGATTCAATCATGCAAAATGAGCTTACATTTCAAATAAAGAGTTGCACCGATTCTCACAGCTGTGCAAGGAAAATTAAGAATCGTCACACTACTGCAAAATTGATGGCAAACCATTATTTGGATAGCTTCAAAAGTTAATATACACGAGAAATTTCTTCTATTATCGAGACGGTGAGGAAAGATTTGAATGTGAACACAACACTCAATCTTGCTAGAAGAGCAAAAAGCAATGCTCAAAACATAATTACGGAAAGGGCAATGAACAATACAAGCTATTGTGGTCGTACGCAGAAGAAATACGTAGATCAAACTCGGACAATACAGTGAAAATACATATTTACATGGTGGATTTTGGCCAGAATGAGTCATGCATATTTGAAAGAATGTATATGTGTATGGCTGCTTGCAAGACAGGTTTGTGCAGCATGACATACCTATTATCTGTTTGGATAGTTGTCATCTGAATGGCTCTTTCCCCGATCAGTTACTAACAACCGTCAGTATTGATGGCAACATTGACATATATCATGTTTTCGTTGCCAACGTAGAGTCAGAGTGCACAAATTCATGGAAGTGATTTTACAAATATTAAAGGAAGATCTAGACACTTAAGATGGATGCGAATAGATAATTGTGTCAAATCGACAAAAGGTATAATTGTGTCGAATCACATTTGTTATATTTCTCGCACCGCTTAGAGCATCTCCAGTGGCGTTGCTCTAGTAGGTTGCTTTTGAGAGCAACTTACCACCAAGGTTGCTAACCCCATTGTAGGCAACCTATGGCCCACCATGAGTTGCTCTCTTTGGCAACCTTTGAGCCACGACTTGAGTAAAAAAAAATATCTTATTCATTATATTTTATTCATTTTTTTTTTTGCACCGTTGAAGCAACGATCTAAAAATAGAAAAAAAAAATCATATTTTATTATATTTGCAGTACTTCTTGACTTCCACTATAAATAGAAGTATGCTGATTTTGAAAGGAACACAACCTATACGCTCCAACTTTTTTCTAAATCATTCTAAGAGTTCTAAAAGCATACTTCACTCCCTAAAATCTCTCTCAACGATTCCTAACTTATCTCTCTTTATCTCTAAACTCTTTATTCTCAAATAGGTTCATCATCTTCTGCTAATCCCTATGAGAATATGAGTATAAAAGATATTATAATAGCATAATGTAGCGACGAGTACAATGATCAATATTTCAAAGATTTCATGGATAATAGACATGAAGAAGGTAGTAGCTCAAGAAGAAGTCGGAAAAAAAGGGTCTACAGAGATAGGGGACGTGAAGACGGACACCAACGTTTATTCAACAACTACTTTTTTGAACAACCGGTGTATGGAGAATATCAATTTAGAAGACGATTTAGAATGCGTAGACACGTATTCTTATGCATATTGGAGTCCCTTGGAATCCTTTCTGAGTATTTCCAAATGAGGGCTGATGCAGCCGGCAAAAAGGGACTTTCCCCTTTACAGAAGTGCACTGCTGCTATGCGAATGTTGGCATATGGAGTGTCTGCGGACTCAGTGGATGAATACGTTAAGATTGGTGAAACCACTGCAGTGAAGTGCCTTGTCAATTTTGTTCGGGGAGTAAATGAGATTTTTGGGGCGGAGTATTTGAGACAACCCAATCCTGATGACATGCAATGCTTACTTCAAATGGAGAAGGCATGCGGGTTTCCCGGCATGTTGGGTAGTATTGATTGTATGCACTGGGCTTGGAAAAACTGTCCAGTTGCATAAAAAGGTCAATTCACCCGAGGTGATCATAGAAGGCCAACAATCATACTTGAAGCAGTTGCTTCACAAGATCTTTGGATTTGGCATGCATTTTTTGGCGTCCCAAGATCCCATAATGATCTAAACGTGTTGAATCAATCGCCATTATTCATTGACATCTTGCAAGGGCGAGCTCCTCCGGTTGAATTTACGGTCAATTGCATACAATACAACATGGGGTATTATTTGGCAGATGGTATCTATCCACAGTGGGATACATTTGTCAAGACAATCCCATTGCTCCAAGGAGAGAAGAGACAATTATTCGCCTGATGCCAAAAAGAAGTGTGCAAAGATGTTGACCGAGCATTCAGAGTTCTTCAGTCTAGGTTTGCCATTATTCGAGGGCCAGTGCATTTTTGGAAAAGAGATGTTATCAAAGATATTATGTACCCATGTATCATACTGCACAATATTATTGTGGATGATGAACGAGGCTTATATGAAGGTACATTTGATTATAATTACGATGAAGGTCCTGCCCCATCACCAACAATTGAAGTATCACACTGACCTATTCCTGATTTTCCAACAATGCTTTAATGAAATACTGTAATCCGTGATAGAAACATCCATCGCAATCTTCAAGCATACTTGGTAGAGCATATATGGTCTCGATTTGGAGCACGATCTGATTGAAAAATATTCTTCGTATTGAAATATGTACAATTTATTAATTACTGTAATGTGTTTGTGGGATTTTTTTTTTGTATTTTAATTATTTAGAACTGCAACGTGTTTGTGTGATTTTTTTATTTGTATTTTAATTATTTAGAATTAATTTTTATTTTCTGTCTAATTTCAATTCCATGTAATATTTACTCCATTTATTAAATAGAGTATGATTATATATTTGTTAAGAAAAAAAAATATAAAAATTTAGATGCGGAAGGAGAAAAAGAAACTTTAGAGGTTGCTCACCATTGGAGTGTTTTTTAGAAATGTTGTTTAAAATATTGTGGAGGAGAGAGAGAATAAAATTTATTAAATAATAATGATGTGGCTTTAGTGACAACTCAAGGAGTTGCTACCACTAGAGATGCTCTTAATGAATGGTGTAATAGTACTGCGTACGGAAATTCTGTTTAGCAGACTGGATTTTAAACTAAGACCATTTATGACCCCTCCACCCTTTCTTGGGAACCTACTTGGAAAGTTAATTCTGTCTAGGAGATTGTCCAGTACAGTCATTCTTGTGAATTATTCTGATTAGTACTCTCCACATTTTACAGTGGTGATATTTTTATTATTGTTCCCACAATTTTTATTATTTTCCTAATACAATATTGAGGCGTTGTGATTGTTATATTGTTTTATGTTGATTCTGTTTTTCTTACACATATTAGGAGTTGTCGGGTGCTGTGGAGGAAGAATTAGGTTTAGCCAAACACTGCTCTTGGCTCCGGCATATGTACGCAAATTTCAAAAGTCAATTCTGAGGCAGAGCGTACAAAGATGCAATGTGGAATGCGGTCAGGGCAATCACAAATTTTCATTTTGAGATAGAAGGGGAAAACTGCATCAGATTAACTCAGATGCCCATGCATGGCTTCGACGAACACGGCTTAGCTATTGGGCTAGTCATGCATTTTCCTCGAATCCCAAGTATGAAATGAGCTCGAATAATTTTTGCAAGTCGTTCAATGTAGTTCTATTGTCGGCCTGGGACAAACCGATACTGACCATGTTCGAAATTATTCGAAAATAATTGATGACTCACATTATAAAAAAGTACTAGAAGATGCTCTTCTCAATTGTTCTCATGTGTCCTAAGATAAAGAAAACGCTTGGGAAGCTAGAACGTGTAGCTTGAAATTGGAGTGTTGTGTTAGCGTGAGGTACACGATTTGAGATCAGCAACGACAACGAACAATATGTTGTCGACCTGAATGCAGGCTTGTTGCAACTGTTGAAGGTGGGAGCTTGCTTAAATCTCCTGTGTCCATTTCATTTCATATATGCATTTCAAGAGATTGGCAACGAAAAATTTCGTTCATCGACACTATCACTGGGCGACATATGTAGAGATGTAGGCATAGACATGTGGCTGCCCGTACACGGAATGAACGCAAACATTCTGCCTGAGAGAAGGTGCCAACCTAGTAGGCCGAAGAACAATAGAGTGCGTGATGTCAATTAACCGTCGAGATTGACAATTTCTAGAAAAAATCTACGATCTCGTGTCGTATATGTTGGCATCAGGGGCATAATAGTCGCATTTGTCCTGACAAGGGATCCATTTCAGGCGCAACTGCCGTATTTATAGGTTTTTACACATTTGACGGCATGCAGGTACATTTCAACCCATTTTTCTTATAAACACACTTTCATTATGTGTTTAAAAGAACTCATAATTTAGGATTTAAATTGTAAAAAAAAAATTCTTTTCTAATATAGTTTTTATTATGTGCAGAAATTTCTACACACGAGTTATGGAAGAAGAAATATATGACTATTTTCGGGCTATAATTTATTTATTTATTACAATATGTATTTACCGATATCATTTGGTATTTTTATCAAATTAATTTTATATAATGTGTAATCTATGTCTATTTTATGATTTAATTTACTAAAATGGCAATAAATCATACAAGTGTTAGAAAATCACGAACATTTCTAAATTATTTTCTCATGGTCTGGTGAACATGCAGTCGAATTTCAAGTAAGTTCAATATCGTTTGGTATTTCTTTAAAATTAATTTTTTATAATATGTAATTTAGTGAAAAAAAGTTGAAAAATCAGACAGAGTTTCCTTTGTTTTATGACTCATCTATCATTAGTTTCAAAAAGTTCCTACATATTCAAATTACCAAACAGTTCCAGAATTTTATAGTATAAACTAAATTACATCAACTAAATTACACCAAACTAAAGTACATAAAATAAAGTACAAAACATAAACTAAAATGACACCAATGGAACATCGGGTGGGACATCGTTGTCATCGGTCAACGGAGATGGGACATTGTTATTATCGGCCTCCATCCAATTCAAAATGATTTGCCTCATATCTCTCTGGTACTCCATCATCACTCTAAGGTACTCTATTACCTCTGTATGAGGCTCCACATGTCTCATTTTGATTTGATGGAGTCTGTTTGCGATAGACTTTATCTCTGTCCTACTAGCCTTCTGGGTGGACCCTTGGGGGGACCTCGTCCTCGCTGTGACTTTTTCTATATGAACATCTTAAGAAGTGGAGGCCCCATGATTTCCTTCAACGTCCAAATCTCATCGACTTCAACTAACTTCATCCGAATCAAATGAAGCTTGTCAAATACGTCAGCGGCCCGTTGTGATTTCATCTACTCCCCATACGGTAACTGAATCTCAAATCGCCCAATGATCTTCTGAATCAACACATCGTAGGGCAGGTTATTGTTGCGTGTCCGCCCGATTTCACTTATGTGACTTAAAATCACAAAGTCGGGGTCGAACATCCTCCCGTTGTACAACTTCACCATGACATAGAGATCCATGCAACTAACTAGATCTCTACGTCCATATCGTGGTAGAAGAGTGTGGGACAGCATGTTGTGAATAACCCGAGCTCTCACATTTAAGTCTCTGGTTCTTGGCTTAACGAACCCCATAATGTCAGAGTTGTGATAAATTTGCCTAATAAATTTTATTCCCTCGGCTAATCCGACAAAAGGATAGTCTCGGGAAGCATAATAGTATCTCTCTGCCCCTTCTCCGGCAAGCCCGATCAACGCATTGACCGTCTTTGCAGTAATCTCAATCTCCATACCCAGAATGTATGTCTTTATAACTCCCGACCTCCCGATAAAGCTCAGGTTCGTATAAAATAGACGAACAATTCGGTCGCAGCTATCGCCCCATACATTGTAGACCTCGTAGGTCAATTATGTCGAACATTTCCTGAATCTCCAAGGACTCTCAACCTTTAAAGTTGATAGTTTTCGAATGCATCACCGAGCAGTGTAACAAATCCATCTCAAACTGCTCTCGACAAATCTAATTGCGAAATTCAATCGACAAGAACTCTGGCTGATTTTGCACCACGTTTGGCATTGACGGTGTCCGACATTCCATCGGCCCAACCTCTCATCTATTAACCAATCTCTCAGCCATTTCAGAGCTTTTTTTGGAAATTTATGCCGAATTTGTGATTTGTGGATTTTGAATTTTAAAGATCAGATTTGTGAGGTTTTGGATGAAAATAGAACGAATCAATTGAAAATGGAGAAATGAACAAGGTGGGGCGTGAATCAAGCGGATTTTGCAAAAAACGAAATCGCAAAATGGCCGAAAGAATTCAAGTTTTTCTGAAGGTTTCGCGGGTTCGGGTGTTTGTTTCCTTATATACTATCGGGGAACGGACGGTCATGGTAGGGGTGGTGTCCCTCCGTTCTCAGCCCTAATTTTAACAACGGCGACCGTTGTAGGGGTACCATTCTCAGCTTTAATTTTAACAACTGACGGCCATCTATTCCTATCCTTGATGATGAAATGAGCAGCCGTTTTCAGAACTCGACCGGTCGTGCTCATAATGCTTCGTGGAACGGATGATCATGTCTCGAAGAACGGTCGTCCGTTCTGAAGTCCTGTGCATTGCACGTGGAGCGGAAGATCTCCACCCCCTAATCGTCCGACCGATTCGACGTGTCCAATACCACGTAAGACTGTACAGAACAGACGACCGTTATTTTTATATCGATCATCTGTTTTTGAGCGTATACAATGAACAGTCAGTGGTTGGCCGTCAGTCAAAATTTGATTTGTTAAGTTTTTAATAGTTTAATATTTGGATTATAATGATTAATAGTTTAGGGTTTTGTTAAAAAAAATTAATTGTTTACCGTTTAAATTGGAAAAAATCCAAAAATATATATATATACTCTAATCTTAGATTATATGTTTGTTGATTAGTAAAATAATCTCTTAATTTAGCTGCTTATAATTTAACAATTATAATTTATAATACCAATTTATCATAGTTCTTCAAAAATAGTTGATCTCGAATAATGAGAGATTGAAAAGAAATAATAAAAATTTTAGAATAATCTAACTTTCAAGAGTTTGGACCCAAACCCTACTAAGATTCGAATTCATAGTTGATCTTATTCAGCTTCTCCGTAATCTGTCACAGATTATTTTCGATAATCTTCAAGCAAACCACATGGAAGTAGGCGATGGAGACGCCGCACAATCGTCGAAGCCGGAGAAAGATCTGAACGATTGGCTTCCGATCACCAAATCGAGGAACGCAAAGTGGTGGTACTCGGCTTTCCACAATGTCACCGCTATGGTGGGAGCCGGAGTTTTGGGCCTTCCCTACGCCATGTCTCAGCTCGGATGGTAAGCTCTGATTTTTCTGTATTCCCTCTCTCCTTCTTCTCAAGACAATTAGGGTTTTATCGGTTTTATGGCGTTTTGCGGAAAGTTACAGGGGGCCCGGAGTTGCAGTAATGGTGTTGTCGTGGATTATCACTCTCTATACATTATGGCAGATGGTGGAGATGCACGAGATGGTTCCCGGAAAGAGGTTCGACCGGTATCACGAATTAGGGCAACATGCGTTCGGCGAGAAGGTCGGTCTCTGGGTGGTGGTTCCTCAGCAGCTCATGGTGGAGATCGGAGTGAACATCGTTTACATGATCACCGGCGGGAATTCGCTCAAGAAAATTCACGATACCTTCCGCCCTAATTCCCCCATTAAAACCACCTACTTTATCATGATCTTTTCTTCTGTTCACTTCGTCCTTTCCCATCTCCCAAGCTTCAACTCCATCACCGGCGTCTCTCTCGCCGCCGCTGTCATGTCTCTGAGGTACGTCACCTTTTTTACCTTTTCTTTCTTTTTTTTTGATATTATCGTCTTCACAATCGTACAGAATATCGACGAATCTCATTGCACTGCAGTTATTCAACCATTGCTTGGATCGCTTCTGCCCAGAAAGGTGTTCTACCAGACGTGAGTTACGCTCCAAGAGCATCGACGGCGACCGGAAATATGTTCAACTTTTTCAGCGCATTAGGGGATGTAGCCTTCGCGTTTGCTGGCCACAACGTGGTGCTGGAAATCCAGGCCACCATCCCGTCGACGCCGGAAAAGCCATCGAAGAAACCCATGTGGAGAGGAGTGCTGGTGGCTTACCTGGTGGTGGCTCTGTGTTACTTCCCCGTCGCCCTCGTCGGCTACTACGTTTTCGGAAACTCTGTGGAAGACAACATCCTGATTTCGTTGCAGAAGCCCCGTTGGTTGATCGTCGCTGCTAATGCCTTCGTCGTCGTCCATGTCATCGGGAGTTACCAGGTTATTTCTGAATCTAATTACAGATTTTGTTTGATCATCCATTGTTACAGAAATTCATCTTATCAAGTTATTCCGACTTCAGGTCTTTGCCATTCCAGTGTTTGATATGATGGAATCATTCATGGTGAAGAAGCTCAAATTCCCTCCCAGCAGATTACTCCGCTTTCTTACCAGAAATCTTTACATCGGTAAGATTTTCACTTTCTTAGAATATATATATAGGCTAATAGTGTAGGGAAATTCTCCGAAAATCTAAATAATATTTGATCTCCGACTACTTCAATAACATTGAAATGACCTTTGATCTGACGATGGCCAGAAAAACTGATAATGGCCATCATAAAATTAACAATTCTGTCATCTTGTCTCACACCCATTTAAATTAAACTGACCACGATGGAAAAACATCGAGAAAAACCTAAAAACTTGGAAAAAGAAACATGTTGTTCTGGACACTTAGTATGACGTGACATCTATCGAGAAACATAATGTTTTGTTGGGAAATTTAAAAAAATGGGTGAAAACATCCACAATATCAATATCATTGTTGTAAAATATAAAAAGTATTCATCAAGATAATTTTTATCAAAGGCTGTTTTTAACAGTTTTCTTAAACAGAATTACATTTACAAGTAAGTTTACAAGAAAGAATTACAAGATCACAAATTGTTTTATTTAAAATCTAGTTTCCTAGACAGAACTCAGTACAATTATACTAATAAATAAGCAGTACGTGAAATGATAGCAGATGCGATCCAAAAAATACCAAAAATATTTTTCCTACGCTGTTAAATATAACGACCAAGAAATAAGAGAAATAATAGCTAAAATGAACACCGAGAATTTTTACGTGGAAACCCATATCGAGAAAAAACCACGGAAACCGAATTCAGAAAGATCTCACTATGAAAATAGAATTTATATAGTTTTCTAGATATCAAATATTTTATAAAATATTCATTAAGAGAAATCATTTTTATTAGAATTCTCACTGTACTCAAAAGTACCAAATTTGTTCTTTTTTTGAATGCAGCATTGACTATGGTTTTGGCAATTACATTCCCTTTCTTTGGAGGTCTTCTGAGTTTCTTTGGAGGTTTTGCTTTTGCTCCTACCACATACTACGTAAGAATTATTATTGAATAATAATATTACATTTACTCTATTAAAATATTTATTGACGTGTCAAATAATGATTTGTGCAATTTAAATGCAACTATGTAATAAATTATAAATAATTAATATATTACATTAATTACATCAATCATTATTTGACACGTCAATAATTATTTTAACATAGTAGAATAAAATAGCAAACATAGAACTTTTCTTACTTTAATATGTATAGAAAATTACCCAATTTTTTGTCTGTTTGTTTCATGTTGCAGCTCCCTTGCGTTATGTGGCTTGCTATTTACAAGCCTAAACGATTTAGCCTCTCATGGATCACTAATTGCGTATGTTTTATTTTTCAAAATTACATCCGGTTTAAATGCATGAAAACAAGGTCTAATTTCTTAAAAGAGAATAACTTACATGTACACGCTCTAATGTTACGATATAACATGTCGTTAGGGTGTCATTTATTAGTATAAAATAGTGTTAGGCGTATACTCTGACGTATCATTCTTTTTTTTTTACGTCTGACGTGTATTATTTAATGAATGTACAATACGTCATAGTGTATATTCACTTGTAGATATGGTTAAAGTATCATCACCTAATCCATTATTTTTTCTTCGATTGTAATTTATACAGATATGCATAGTAATAGGAGTGATGCTTATGGTTTTAGCACCAATTGGGGCGTTGAGGCAGATCATTCTTCAAGCCAAGACTTTCAATTTTTACTCATAAGCACTTGGGCTTTTAATTTCATTTTGGATCTTGTTGCTTGCCCTCGCACTTGAATACTTCTTGTCTTCACATGACAGTCTATCACATTTTACCTCTCGGATGAAATCACAGTTAAATTTTGAAATAATTACATTTAAGCCTCACCTTCACAATTTGTATACAGTTAAATTTGATAAATCACTTTCTAAACAATGAATATGCCAACCCTTTTTCTACTTCTTTTTTTTTAAATTTGATTATTTTAAAAGCACAACTAATGATTATTAAAAACTAGTTTAAGAGACCATGGCAAAGAACCCGTCGGGGCAAGGCCGAAAAAAATTAAAATTGATCATGTGTTGAAAACATATATAGGTTTTTTCCGTCCACAGAACGTAACGTAAAATAATACTTTAAGATAATCAGAGCCTTCGAGAACATTTTGTATAATAAGATTCGCAACTAAGATCGTGACGTATATTATGAAAAACGGAACGTAACTCTTATGGTAGAAGGATCATGAAGGAGGGATATGGTAGATAATTAGAAATGTTTCAAATTTGAAGATACAAAACATGAATCATATGGGCATTGAATGGGAACCAACAAAAGGGTGAATATTTAATTGGAAAATATATAATACAAATTAAAAAATAAAAGTGTAATTAAATTAATTATATAAAATAAAGGTGCAGACAGCAATAGGTCACGTGGACAGCAAAGAGTGGTCTTCTTCTGACATTCGGAAATTACTTCCTCTGTTGGTAGTTGTAGGTTTAATGCTTCTTTTCTCTTTTTATTCTCATTTTCTCTTTTTTAAATTCACAAAATATTTATTTCATTAATTTAATATTATTGTAATCAAAATTAATGGGACATGTTATGTAAGATTCATAGCGTATTACACTTTAAAAACTCATATATTTAGATGTAAATCGAGTAATCGAATTTAATGTTTCGTGCAAGAAATAAGTCGCCTGCAACGGATTTTGGGTATTACTCACAGTAATTTTTTACGTAAATTTTAATATTCGTTTTTTCTTATGATTTTCCATAGAGTCAACGCTTTTGATGGAATCTTAAGATTATATTAGATATAGAGTGGATGTACCCATTATCGATCGGTATCAAAATGATCGAGGTCTGCTTCTCCGTACTCAATTTTTCAGCAACCCTTTAACACAAATTCGAGGATCTAGGTCTAAGTTGTACGTGCCGTGTGACTTTGTTTGTCAAAGAAATTGTCAATTATGTGTCGAAGTCTCGATGAAAACGTTCCAACTAATATAAAACCTGTGTAGCACAGAAGCATTCATATAAAACTCAAGTTTACTCTAGAAAGAATATGAAAATTTAATTAGCAAGTAGCTCAAAGAGTTAATTATTAATGTCAAAGCCTAAAAAGAAGAACAAAGAAGGCAAAGTGTGGGGGCAGTGATCTTGGAAGGTGGAAAGGATTAGTGGGATAAACAGTGGAGTTGGAGAGATAATAACATCTCACGAAAATGGAGTGTGCTTGTTAGGGTTCATACTTCATAACTTGTCTGTCGTCTTCCATTTTAACATGTTGTGAGAGACAGCATTTGCTTTGTTTTTTGTTCAGATTTTTGCTTCCTTTTACGAGGCTTTCAACAGCTTACTATTCATTGCAGAGCTTCCAGACATAGGGTTGGTGTTGGGAACCCCTAACACCAATTTTAATTCTAGGGGCGACCCGAATATCAGATAAGGCCAATTTTGAAAATCTAAGGCAATGAAATTTATCCACAGTCGCTTTAAAGTAGTATTGCAAGTTCAAGATTAGGCTGTTAATGGAAAGAAGTTCTGGGGTGGTTTTGATCAATAATTAAGAGTTATTCAAGGGGAAAGACACGACAGGAAATATGAAACACAAAGCCACATGCTTTGTCCTCAAGCATCCATCTTTTGTACTTGGTTAAAAATCTCGGCTTGTAAAAAGTTGAAAGCAACGCCCAGCCTGTCTCTGTTGTTCCTCGAATCAAATACTTGAAGAGGAAGGAAAATGAAAAACTATTTCCAAAACCCAGAAAAGTTCTATCTTATTTCCTCGATTTCTTTCTGGGTTTTCATTCTTTTTCAGATTTTCCTCTCTTCCCAGTTTCCGCCATTGATGAACCAGATACAGTAGCTTGACTCCCCACAACCCTAATTTGCTTTTTTATTTGGCCTTTTCGTTCTTTTGCCTCTTTGACTGCCTACTTTACTGGTTTTAATGGAATCCATGTCAGTTGAATAAACGGCTGGAAAGGATAACACTACTCTCTGCACCTACTCTCTTACCTCTCCCTTTCTTCATAACTTCTCGCTTGATTGTCCACTATTTTAATCAACTCTTGCATCTCCTCGTTGTAGTTTCCAATGTTACTGTAGTTATCCCGCATTTTTTCCTTGGTTGTTCGTTACTAATCTGCTCATTCATGTTGGTTTCTCGCTACCATTTTTGGGAAAAAAATCAATCTTTGTTTTTAGATTCTCATTCGCTATTTCTATTTCAGCTCTGTCACTTTCTGGGTCAGTGATTTGGAGTGTCTATTTTTGTTGATCGATCTAGCTGTTTCCATTGTTTCTCCTCTTTTTTTTTTTTTTCAGATTTTCTCTGTAGCTGGTTTTGTTTAATCTGATTAAATAAGAGCAGAAACAGTGAGGGCTTAGCAATGGATTGGAATCGGAGGGCGTCTTCTAACTGGGATTTCACTCAGCTCGAACAAGAAGTGGTGAAGAGTGTGAATACAGGGGGTGGGTCTAGTAGTGGAGGGGATTTCTCTGTAGATTTGAAGCTCGGCCAGGTCATTAATGGCGGAAAGGAGAATGGAGTGGGAAAATCGTCCAAGAGGGCGAGAGGTGGTGGCAATGCCAATAACTCGACGGCTTGCCTTGTCGACGGCTGCGCCTCCGACCTGAGTAATTCCCGGGATTATCACCGGCGGCATAAGGTTTGTGAGCTCCACTCCAAGACTCCTCAGGTCTCCATTGGAGGAGAGAAGCAAAGATTTTGCCAGCAGTGTAGCAGGTACTGTTAGTTCATCACCAAATTATGCAGAATGTGCCTTATAACTCCATTTTCAAGAGCTGTTTTTACAAATTACAGATGTTGTAATAGATATCTAGCGGTTCAATCTATAGTTTCAGTTTGGAGAGAGGTGGATTGTAACAATCTAAGAAATTTTTGATGTTGTTAAAGCTTTGTGTGTGAGTTTTACTCTTTGCCAATGTGTTTTTGTTTGAAATCCAACCATAGTTTTTGCTCCCATGAAGATTAATGTCTTGTTTTCCAATTATCTCGAAAGAAATTTGCAAGAGTACGGTAAGGAAAAACAAAGATTACCCATTCTTGTTTAAAAGTAGAGCTACGATGAAGTTTTCTTGGTAGTTTATCCGCGATTCACCATTTTTGCAGGTTCCACTGTCTAGAAGAATTTGATGAAGGGAAGAGAAGCTGCAGAAAGCGGCTCGACGGACATAATCGCCGGCGAAGAAAGCCTCAACCGGAAACCATTCCTGGCTCAGTCAACATTTTCTCTTGTTGTCAAGGTAAGCCATGGATCTTAAGTATATTCCCATCTTTCAAAAAAGATGCACCTTTAACATTTCCCGATTTAATCAAGAAAATGATAAAGACCCACAGCTTTAGTTATGAAGATAAACTTACATAGATTTTGCAGAATCATTTCTAAATTTTGTCCATTCACTAAGATCGAGTAGCAAATTTGAAAAATAAACACAGCTAGAGTATAGTCGACTCGCAAATTTTCCAAATTGACGCTAATAGACTATTGTCCATTATGGCTGCTAGAGTAGTGTTCGAGATAATGATGTACGCCCTCGACTGAGGGGAAAGTTTTGATATATATTTGCATTACTTTTGCCGAATTGGCGCTCAATTTTGTTGAATCTACACTAATTCACTAAGATCAAGTGGCAAAGTTGAGAATAAGCACTACTAGAGTAGAGTGGACTGGCAAATTTTCCGAATTTGTGCTAATAGACTATTGTCAATTATGGCTGATTACAGTCGAGTAGTTGGAAGAACTTACCTTTCAAACTTGCAGGAACCCAGCTTTTATCGTTCTCTAGCTCGCACATCCACCATTCGAGCAACATGGCAATCCATGATTGGTCAGAGCCAGATTATCTTCCAGACAACTTCCTCCATAAACGCAACCTTTTTCTTGGATCGGCCTCTTACCCGAACAGGTATAAACAAGGGAAGCTACTCACATTTGAAGCTCCGGCCTGCCAATCGCTTCTCGACACCATAGCCATTACAGAAAGTGGTGAAGACAGGACCAAAAACTTAAACGACAGGTTCTCAACTGCAGTCCGAGAGTCGGACTGTGCTCTCTCTCTTCTGTCATCACCTCAAACGCAGACATCTAGAAGCTCGATCTCTCTTCTTCACCAGCACCCTTTAGACGTGAGCTTAAACAGCACCCATTTGGAGCCAATGGATTCCGTTCTAGTTTCCAGTGTCGGCAATGGAGGCATGAATTTCACCGGTGGACTGTTTCACCTCGGTTTGGATGGTGTAGGTAATGAACCTCCTCCAACTCTTCCTTTTCACTGGGAGTGAATAGTCAAAAATTAGTCTATAATGATTATTTATTCGGATTATGTTTGCATTGAAATCTCTGTTTGTTTGATACATTTGTAGCGCTTGAATTGATATATAAGATTTATTTTTCTTTTCCCAGTCGAGCATGTGAATGAGAAAGATTCGTTTTCTCAGCTGCTTGGTTTGAGTGACAACAGCACAATATTCTATTAAATGTGAGGTTCAACCCTCACCTACACAATCTCACGTATGTTGGGAGAATGAAAAATGAATAAGATATAAGTAAAGTGCGTTTTGGGTTAACAACAAAATGAACAATATTGGGTGCTGATTTCTTGCAACAATCTCGATTATACTAGGAATTAGATTGCTGTGGTTTATAGATTCGACTCGTAGATAGATATCAAAATTTAGTTCAACTCATGGCTCTTGTGAGGAATACCCGAAAGTCGAAAGACGAATCAAATTCCAAAATATCTTTGAGATTTCGGTCTTGATGCGAGATTTTTGACCAAATATGGAAGTCATCGAATGTCGGACATCAACTGAAGGTAGAAATTGAATTTTGTGCATGTTTTTCTTAGATTGAATCTGTTGTGGAAAATTATTGGACCGTGTAATTTGCCATAGCTATAAAGCTTGTGATTCAGAGCTTCTATTTCTGCATCTGGAGAAAATCTATGTTTTCCTCGCCTGTGTCATCTCTCTCAGCATCTCTTTCAGGTCTCTGTATCTGTAGGGTCGTCAACAGACCACCTTAATCTGAGGAAAGTTTGTTCGAAGCTTTCGAGTACTGTGTTCGAAGCTTTCGGGAAGTGCTCTAATGACATTTTTCATGACTAGATAGGTTATTCGGAACTGTAAGCCTTGCATATCGAGTGTTGGCTTACACAGTCGATTCAAACTCAACTTGGATTGTAACATTTGCAGACTTTGAAGTGGATTTCAATCAGAGTTTTAAAAATGGAGATGAAGAAGACAATTAGAAATTGCAAGAGAAAAATATAAAAAATATGAAGGAGACGAGAGAGCGAGCGAAATAATAAAAAACAAAGCAATGATTTACTTGATATTAACTAGCAAAATAAGAGGTAAAAAAAAGGGCAAGGGCAAGAATGATATTGGCACGGCTCAATCAGACCAAACGATCGAATCTTCGACTGGAGATTTGATTTGATTGAGTCGTTCCAACACCTTTACTTTCTGTCACCTGACTATTCCCTCTCAACGCATTCGTACTTCACCTATTTTTTGTTTGGCCGGGCGGGGGTGATGAAGCCACATCTGAATGAGATAAAGAAGAGGAAAGAAAGAGAAATTTATAGAAATTTTGGAGTGGTTGGGACATCAACAATTGGGTTTGTGTATTAAGCAATCTGGTTTGTGAGGATGAGCAGCTGAGCTACCAAACTTTGTTGACCTGCATGTGCAAATCTTTGGATCTTCAAATGTCCTTTGGTTTTACTTTCAAACTTGGGCAAAAACGAGGTGACCGATTCACCAAATGGACGTGTATTGCTTCAAAATTACATTTCAACATCATTCAAAACTCGTCTTCGACACCCATTTTGTAAAATTGTTCGAACAACAATCTAAAATCTTTATTAGATTTACGGGGTCCCTTCTCGTAATCTCAATTTTCTCGTTAAAGTTTAGATTAATCTCAATGTCGTCCATAGACGATCATCGCAGTCGACGATTAAATTTATTTTTTATTCTTGTAAAACAATGAGATATTCTTTAATTTTTTTTAACTTTTATAAACCATAATTTCACAAATTTTAATGCTTTGTCAAGGTTGATTATAGAAATAGAAAAAGGGAAAACAATGGAAAGAGAGTTAAACACGACACTTAATCATGATTAGTGCTCCAAACTTGTGGTATTCTGGTGGTGTGTTGTAAAGTGTCAATCATTAACCAAGCCACTAATTGCCTCTTTCAACAACACTCCTAGACTTGCTTCTTTTGCTGACAAAGTTTCCTTCCCACTCAATTTGCAAATCGGCCTCTTATTCAATAAGTACTTCAAGATCTTTACACATCTCTCAACCTCGTTCATCGATGCTCGGACAATGAACCTTCTATCCGACTCTGCACGTGTACCTATCATTGGGCGATTCGTTGAGGACCATAGCTGATAATTGGGGCGGTTTTCTTCTCAGTGGACTCACTAATACATTATCCATAGAAATATCGTCAAAATACGACGAGATTTGAATTCACAAAAAATTTATTGGTAAGTTCATGAATATTCTTAATCAGAGAGATCTTCAACTGATCTTACCTGAGATTGGAAATTCCAATTTTGTTTGTGAAGAACAGATCTAATTATATTAATGGCGTCCATCTCCGTGATACTAATGGATAGAGCCTCACTTCAGCAAGATAATAGTGTGGCATTTCCTTAACAAGAACACGAAACAAATTAACAAGTGACAGATCATCCTACAACTTAAGAAATCAATCTCTTTGTGCATGTTATTATAAATTTACTCTTACCATATGAATTGATATTAGCAACAACAAACCCAAATAAAGCCATTCAGCTATTGCAAAAACTAAAAGGAAGTGTCCAAAATCAACAGGGGAAAGAATTATAGTTCATAAAGAACCGAGTCATTCAGAGTCTCAGAACATCTTCCAATGGGAACAAAGATTCAAAGATACAAACTCAAAAACTTGTTCATCTTAGAGGTACTTATTTCCTTACAGAAAAAGACAACTCCCTTTAATTGATACACAGGGATGTGAGAAAGAGCATTAAACCGATATTCCCAGCGACTTCTTGAACTTCTCGACCTCCAAGTAAGCAGTGGAGTATGGAAGAAACTCTGAAAAATGTTCTTGGCTCAGATCGTTAATTGCAACGGCAAGTTTAGGGATTTCTAGGGTCTCTTCATGGGTCAAGGTCCTCACAAACCTAGCAGGATTTCCAGCCCAGAGTTCACCTGTGGGTATTCTCCTCCCTGGAGGAACTACAGACCCTGCTTCGAGGATTGAGTGGGTCTCTACTAGTGAACCTTCCATAAGAATGGAACGCTGACCAATTATACACTCTGGCTCGATGGTGCATGACCTCAAGAGACTGTTTGCACCAATAGTCACAAACCTCTCAATGAATGTCTCAGCAGGTAGTCCTAAAATTTGTAGAAAGACTAAATGAATTCCAAAGACAAGCTCAAACTTACATAAGCTAAGCTGACAACATAATATACTTGACTGTGAATGATGTTGAAAACAAGCAAACATCAAAGGTAGGTTTGGAGGTAGAACAGCATTTCTTCAACAACATTAACTAATTATGTGCATTCTACTTAAAAGCAGTCTAACCCATGCGGTACAAATTCTGAGTATTTACAATGACAAAAACCTGTTAAAGAAAACTAAAGCAAAATTAAGTGAGAAACAAATAGAATACACTCATGCATCACAAAAAGAACCTCTTCTTTTTCTAAAGACCGCAAGTATTTAATAAGAAACCACCATATGAACTACAGTATCAGAATAAAAACAAGAATACTGATAATGCTAATAATAGATTCCAACCCATCCTCTTCCTGGATGGAATCGTATGACTATACTAACCATAGATCTGGATAATTTGAAAAAGATGATAGTTATTATCTCCTTCTACATTGTGATGTGCCCTTTGCCTAGTGTTTTAGGTTTGCAATTGGCTTGGTGATGCTGCATTCGATCAGTACATTTTTGGCGTGGAGTAATGGGAAAAATAAGGTGGCTAACTATTCCTCAAATTTTTCTGAGTACTTAGAACAAGAGTAATCAAGAGGTTTTTGAGAAGAGGTCTTGGATGTGGAGTATTTACTTCGTTCTTTTTCTAATACTCTTTTGTGTTGATGATATTAACCCTTTTGTGAAGGGTAAACATTAGTAGTTGGCCTTCTCCTGTGTAGGCCCCTTGGATGTTGACCATTTTTTGTTTAGCTTGCTCCTTTCATATACTTTCCTTCTATTTTTATCAATATACATCCGTTACTGTTCACAAAACAAATCTAGATCATATGATAAGGTCATTTATCGGTTAAAGCACTCGTCATAAAAATAAGAGATTTCCTATACGAACATTATGAGCTACCTACAGAACAGGAAAAGCAAGTTTTCAGCATCCATAACTGATAATAATTTAAATTCAAATCCCAGAACATGATGATATGGTGATGAAATCAAATTAGTTGAAGCTTCGGCTCACCTAAAGATTCGCCAACTAAAGAACCTCATATACGGTTTCGATTAACCTCCAACGATTCAAACAACAAAAGACATTTTCCCTTTCATTTTCCAGCATCCAAATCAGAAGAGCAATTAACAAAATCAAATGTTCAATTTTGGAATAAAAAAATCACTGTTACTAAATCCGAACCTGTTGGAGACGACCAAGCGGCATGGATTACACACCTCTCCTGGACATTGGAGCAAAATCCAACCGTGATCTTGTTAAGGTCGCCTCGGAGAACCGAGCCGGCCCATACGGAGGCGCCGTCGTAGACAGTAACCTGGCCAGCGAGGACGACGTTGGGAGCTACATAGGCGTCCACTGCAATTTTCGGGAGCCACTGTCCGAGCGGAATTATCTGCCTCTGACCTCGGTAGTCCCATTTGACTCGATCCGGAGATGGAGCGATCGTCTTCAACGCTTCGGTAGCCACCCCGCGAAGAAGAAACTGGTAGTTTCCGGCCGCCGAGGCCAGTGATTTTCTCGCATAGCGAGCCAGAGTAGCCATCGAATTAGAGAGAGAGGGTCTCAGCTTCAGTGCTGATGGAAAAGGAAATGGAGAGGGTATGGACGGAGATGGGGATGGGCCTAAAATGTACGCTATTCGGCCCAACTAACTTAGCCCAAATTAAAAACAGGCCCAAATCGATTTAACCATTTAAATCGATTAAGTGATTTAATTAAAAATAAAAAATATATATAAATATAATTTTAATTAAGTCTACATTAGACAGACTTATTTGGCTTGGAGTATCTTTCTAAGAAAATTTAATTGTAATTCAAACACATAATAAATCAAATTAATAATATAACATTAAAAAAATTAGATTTAAATGTTATTCATTTTAAGCAAAAAGATAGTTAATTTGAATTAATAATAATCTATTTTTTAAGTATTCACAGAGTTAGTCACGTGAAAGTAGTTAATGACATGCACATAGATTAAAATATAGATAATATTATGTTTATATTTTAATTTTACTCCCTAACTTGACACGATAGAAATATATCTGTCGTAATTAATTTTTTATTTTAATCATTCATAATCTATCACAACTATTGTACTAATTAATAAACAACACGTAAGTGTCACGTCCCCGTATAAGATTTATAGCATTACTAAGAAAAGATAAGTCTATTGTAATAGTTTAGCGTGAATACAAAAAAGAAACGCCAACATTATGGGTAAAAAAAACCTCTAACAAGTAAAAAGAATTACTGAAAAATGACACAAATTCGCTGTGTTAAAATTGAAGTACATAACAGAATTTACATACAAGACAAGTACGTAAAACTCAAAAAAAACTTTAATAAAAATACGAAGTAAATACGCTCCACAACACGATAACTATGGCCTTGTAGCCCGGCCACTCATCGAACCTGACAAATTGATCTGCACTGTTCATTTTTCTTTTACCGTACAGTAAATTTTTCGGTGTAACTCAAATAGAATTTTAATCACTGAACTTTAACGCTTATCCTAATCCAAATTAATCTTCGAAAAAGAGAAAGAAGGAGATATGGATATGGAGTTAAAAAGTCTTGGAGAAGGATTCCTAGCGTCAGTCTTTGATATACTTCATTGAACCAAAGGACAATGGGGAAGTGGGCGAACCCTTCTTTCCATTTACAATGACACCCTTTTTATCTTCTTCAAAGAATATAATCTTCAATCACAATTTTTATATTAGATTTATTCATTTTCTTTATTAATTAATGATTAATTATTGAAATTAAGCATTTAATTTCATTTTTATAATTATATAAACAAAAAATAAAGGTGAATATGACCATGCACTTATCCTCCCATAGCCCAAATATCTACCCACTATTCTTGCTCTTCATCGATCTATCATGCTTTCGTGTTCGATTGTTTAACCCTAATTTCATCGTCTAAGAATTATGTAAAAGAAATAATGACATTTTGTAGACAAGAATTGTCTATGTCTCGATTTTGTTGACATTTACTATAATATGTTTGATCACACGTTAACAATGTTCAAGTTCTTTTCAAACTATTCACATTATCGATTAATACCTTTTCAATATAAAGTTGGGTTAATTTAATCTAAATTATAAATTCCAAGTTAAAGATTCCAAGAACATAGTGTGTAATATATACACACTCATCACCTTCTCCGTAAACGAAGAGAGAGGCTTAGGAATACGATCTAGGGCGAGGCGAATATGTCGTATTTGCAATGTGAAGCAGCCGGAAACCCATCCTCCTTTGCGTTCTGTGATTATAACGGTGTGAATATGATGCAGCCCAACAAAACTCATGCAAGAGCCTCTAATTCTTATTCTTCTCCTCCTACCGTCCTCCACCACACGTTTTATAAGGATTCTTCCTCGTATTGTCGTGTTGATCATAACTTGAAGGCCTACGATGAAAGCATCGACGTTAAAGCATCAAATTTCATCTCGTTTATTCGAGAGCGATTTCGACTCGAGATGTCCTAACTCGATCGTCTTAAGAAGAAGACGTGCTTATTAATCCATAGCATCGATGTTAAAGCATCGAGTTTCATCTTGTTGATTCGAGAGTGGTTTCGACTCGAGATATCCTCAATCAATCACCTTAAGAAGTTGTGCTTATTAATCAATAAAGTAATGATAAAAGCTACATAAACATTTCCAAATGTTGCAGCAAATCATGTTTTTTTTATACATGTCTTTCAAAGTTTATGTTCTAATTATACGTTATAATATTTCTTACAACATGAAGGCTCGTACATTAACTAGATAAAATAGCTAATAAATTATTGGATAAAGCACGAAATAACTATCGTATTCAAGAATAAGTGACAACCCGAAATAATTTTAGCAATTTTTTAAAACAGAATAACTCTTGTTCTTTGAGTTATGAGCAAAACAACAATTATCCTAATAAAAATTGCTAAATATTCAACATTTTTTGCAGGTGATGACAATTTTGTCACGGTCCCATTACATTGACTCACTCATTTTTTGCGCACAATGAATCTCGCACACGATTGTGAGTATAGATCTTTGTTGGACAACTTTTTAATATTCAAAATCAAATCAGATATCAAGAATGTGCGAGAAATTGAGAGAGCTTAGATGATCATGATGACTTAAATAACTGCTACAGGCACGAAAAAAAAAAGTGATATATTTGATGAATTTTATCATCGCAGAGACCATTTTATTTATGATTCAAAGTATAAAAATTAATTTATTTTAAAAAATTAATTAGAGTGTCAGCTATATCAAAAGTTACCTTGCATTTTACTTTAAATTATATATTTTGCGCTAATCAAAAAATGACTCAGACATAATACCATGCTATTACTACAATAGAATACGTATGTAACATTATATTTTACCCTAAGTTTTTAAGATAATCATTTTGCATCAATCACATAATGACACATAGATGTTGTACTGTAATGTTATTATATCAGACATAATATCACTCGTGGCATGTAACTACTAAAATTAGAAACCTTAAAGGAATCAAAATTGCATTTGAGAAAGACCCCCAAAAAAAAAGAGAGTGATGGCGTAGGGCAAAGCACGGGAACTATTCGACATGTCGGGTTAGATTTAAAGATCCAAACCGAATGTCGAACTCGCTCTTGAATTTTTCTGACCAATACGACAGCTGTTATTTCTATCAAGGACGGTTGTTTGCACTAATTTTACCGGTTCGCCCGTCTGCGGTCCTTTTCATTCTAAATTCCCATTTCCCTCCCTTTTCTTTAGGGTTCTTCTCTCTCTCTCTCTCTCTCTCTCTCTCTCTCTCTCTCTCTCCGTCGCCTACTGGTCGGAGCTCTGCTGCGATATCCGATTTCTCACGTACCGTGATTTGCCTGAAGGAAATCGGTTTCTTTAATCGGCATCCACATCTTACTGGATTCTAATATCTATTCCCAGTCTAATTCCCTCATTCTGCTTCTTAAGGTTGTGTAGTTTAGTTCATTCTTACAGATTGTAATTATGGAGAAGTAACTCAAGCTTAAGTTAATATTATCTCCGTAGTGGCAGGGTTTCCTTTGACATGATTTCTCTGTTTAGTGTTTAATTTTAAATTCCGGTGAAGTTACGCGGGAGATATTCATGGTTCGGGACTTAAAATTTTTTAAAAAACAAAAGGAAAAGAAAATCTGCAAGTTGTGCTGAGTTTTCGTTTCTGTTCATTCTGTCGTCTTTTGCTTTCAAATTAGTTGTAGTTCTGGGTGCTTGTGTGACTGTGCAAGCTTCTTTTTCAGGGATTGGGAGGAGGAGATAGTAGATAGTGTTTCTTCTGTCGGTAACATGAAAAGTCAAGAGGGTTCTTCTAGAAGAAGTCTATCTTCGACAAACATGTCATCTCAGGTCACTCAGAAAAGTTCTGAGAATCTTGGCTCTGCTACGGTGCGGAAGTCTATATCCGCTTCTCATTCAATGTATGCACATTTTAAAATTTTATTTTGGTGATGTTTTTCAGGGGACCTTAGCTGTTAGCATGTTAATATTTGAGATACAAGTTATTCGTTTCATGGATACTAACATTAATATAACTTTCCAAATTTATATTTTCCTTGGCGAAGGGGACTAACTGGTGAGCGCACTGTAAAACGACTACGGCTATCGAAGGCCCTTACACTACCTGACAGTACTAGTGTCTATGTGGTATGTCATAAGATGGCTGCTCGAAAAGTCGATGCATTATTACTCACAGATTCTAGTGGATTACTCTGTGGCATTCTCACAGATAAGGTTCACCTAGTTTTCTTTTCTTCTCCTTCCCGTCATGGTGAATCTTTTTGTTGGAAATTTTATGTAGAATTTTAACTGATATAATTTCTCATTGGGACTCTATTTTATAACTATAGGATATTGCTACTAGAGTTATTGCACGAGAGATTAATCTTGATGAAACACCTGTTTCTAAAGTAATGACTCAAAATCCTATCTTTGTGCTTTCTGATAGTCTTGCTGTTGAAGCCCTTCAAAAGATGGTTCAAGGTCAGTGACAATTCTGAGTGATATCCACTTTTTATAGTAAATTATTGCTCTTTAATATCCTTTGATACAAATCAGAGCCTGCATTTTCATTTGCAGGAAAATTTAGGCATTTGCCTGTTGTAGAGAATGGAGAGGTTGTTGCTTTACTTGATATTACCAAATGTTTATATGATGCTATTGCACGTATGGAAAGGGCAGCAGAAAAGGGAAAGGCTATTGCTGCAGCAGTTGAAGGCGTGGAGAAAAGTTGGGGGCCATCTGTTTCTGGTTGGTTGAATGCCGTCTCAACATGGTTTTCTAAATTCTCTCTCTATTACGTCAGTTATTGGGTGATGGAAAAAGAGTATCATGCCTTGATATTTTTGTATGCAGGTCCAAATACATTTATTGAGACCCTTCGAGAGCGGATGTTCCGACCATCTTTGTCTACAATTATCACAGAGAATTCAAAGTAGGTAAAGTTTTCTTTTGTTAACCTTTTTATGAAATGTAAGCCTTTTTTGGCAATACAATCACTGTTTCTTCTAATGATATATGTATCTTTCAGGATAGTGACTGTTTCTCCGACAGAAACAGTTTTAACAACCGCAAAAAAGATGCTTGAATTTCGAGTGAACTCTGCAGTTGTGACAGTTGATGAGAAACCATGCGGAATCCTTACGTGAGCTCATAGAATTACATTTTACTTGTCAGCTGTCATAAACCCCTAAAATTTTGTATATCTACTCAGCATTGATTTCCCTATCATAGAAATTTTTATACATTGATTTGTCACTGGCAGTTCAAAGGATATTTTAATGCGAGTAATAGCACATAATCTTCCACCAGAATCAACTCCAGTAGAAAAGGTGTGTATTTTCAATACGCATCTGTGGCAATTTGAGGCAGAAAAAAAGATCGCAGAATACTAAAGGGAGACGAGCAAAAGAATGAAAAAGTCATGATGTTTCATCACTCCTGCATTATTAGACTTCTCTTGGAAATTCCTGAATCTTGAGCATTCGCTAATTTAACTTTTACAGGTCATGACTCCAAATCCAGAGTGTGCCACAGTTGATACATCCATAGTTGATGCACTACACACCATGCATGATAGGAAATTCCTGCACCTTCCTGTGGTGAATAGAGGTGTGTACATTATTCTAAGAGTTGAAGTTACTCATTTAAAGAGAAGTTATCTGTTCGATGCAATTCCCATCTGATACAGTACTGTAATTGAATGTAGATGGACATGTTGTTGCGGTAGTGGATGTGATACATATTACTCATGCTGCTGTGGCAACTGTAAGTCCGTAATATGTCAATCTTTTCAGTTGGGTTCCACACATTTCTTACTGTGTATGTGGTTACACCATTAGCTTAATCTGAAACTTTATAAACTAATCATTAGATTTTGGTAAAAAAGATTTTTTGCTTTCCGCATTCAACAAAAAATTTTATCTGGAACTTTCTGATTAGCTACCTCGGCAGATAATAAGGATTTTTGGTGTATAGATAAGGCAAAGAATGACTGTTGATAGTCTATATTTTTCAGACAATAGGTTTTTTTCTTTTAGGTATAAAATGATTGGTTGGTTTCAACTCACAATATAGGTTGGAAATACTGCTGGTATTAGTAATGAGACCACAAGTTCTATGATGCAAAAGTTCTGGGATTCTGCTTTGTCCCTAACTCCCAATGACCGGGACGAGGATACACGGAGGTTATATCCATGATTTAGAGCCAATGAGAAGACAAATGTCTATGATGTGCATTCTTATATGTTATTATTTGTCACAGTGAAGGTTCTTTGAAGTTGCCTTCAGAAGGAACTGAGATGACGGGAAGATCTCTTTCATATCCTTCATCTCTACTCCCTAACACTTTTGCCTTTAAAATTCAAGATAAGAAGGGCCGGATGCATCGTTTTGTCTGTGGTATGCTCCTTCTGTATATTTCTTTACCTGACATAATTGTTTGTTCTACAGGCCGATCAATTTTAAGTTATGAATGATGATTATTTCATCAGATGATAGGATCCATTTTTTATCAAAGAAATAAGAAAAACTCGTTCTTTTGACTTAAATATGTTAAGACATTGACATTAGTGTTATTCTGGCATTCTTGGTCTTCTTACTAACAGGCATTCACTTGGTTTTGTGATAAATAGAAACTCAGAGTTTGACGGATGTCATAACAGCAATTCTTCAGAGAGTGGGTGACGACATTGACAGGACCAACCTGCCTCAAATTTTGGTAAAATCAACTAAACAACACTTCTAGCAGTAAATTTTCCCCTAAAGTTTAAAGCATCCTGTATTTTTTAGTATGAAGATGAAGATCATGATAAAGTTGTACTGGCATCAGACAGTGATCTGGCAGCAGCTGTAGACCATGCAAGGTTGGCTGGATGGAAGGTACGAATGATCTGCCTGCCAAACTTAGCCATAGTTTTCTTTCTGAACTTTACACGCGTAAGGTGTGAATAATCATTCTATTAGCAGAGATGACATTTAGTTAAACTATGTTCAGGGTTTGCGATTGCATTTAGATTATCCTGGAACTCGAGATCGAAAAAAAGGCTCTAGTTCAGGGCATATGGATTACGTCCATCCAGATGCATGGGCGTCAGCATACAGTGCTGTTGCTGCTGGTGCTGCTCTTGTTGCTGGCTTTGGCGTATTGGCATACTTGAAACGATCCGGTAATTAATTTTGTTCAAATTTGCAGTATAATGATGATTACAGTTAGTGCAGAGAGAATAAAATGCTATGGCACAGGCCAATATATGCACGAAGTTTTATTATAGAACAGCATTGAATTCTGACTGCCACCTTATATGTATTCTTCCATCTCCATGACGTTGGAGATTTTTGTGTATTACAATAAATCTGCCATTTATGATTCCAATTTGAATATAGATTTATGATGAAGTAATAAATATTTTATTATTTATGTACTCTGGAAATTCATTTTAGGTAACGCTTCATAGCGTAAAATTAGATCGTAAACGGGACTTGCGACATTATGAATACCATCTTGTCTATTTTTATTATTTTTCTTATTTGTAGGGACTGCCTAAGTGTGGCTAGATTTCTAATTTTCCAGTCGGTGAGTGGCCCCCTAAAAGACCAATCTCCATTATTATTATAATTTATGCAAGGATTTGATGTCGTGCTTGTTGAGGCAGCACATGTTAATGAGGGCCATGAGACATTCATTAGAAGTGTTACAATTTGAACCCGTTTGATTTTCTTGGTCCCTAGTTAGTTTTATTATATTATTTATACAGTTTAAGGAATCCAAATGGGCGGGAAAGTGTCATGCCCGCGCCGTTTAATGCTGAAAGTAATATTATGTGGTCATATGCCCTTGGTTTACCATTGTCCTTTTTGAAACCTAGGGTGAAGGATGTTTCTAAGATATACGAGGAGAATGTAGAGAAACTCGGGATTAGTGCGTGGGGTGAAGATTTGTTTATGAAACATAGTCGGAGAAATTGCCGATTTGTCTACTATAATAATGTATTTCCATCTAGCTATGTTTGGGAAAATGGTCATTACTTGAGCCATAGAAGATGTTTTTGACCAATTCATTCATAAATACAAATTATATGTTCACTTTGTTGCTTAAGAATCATATTGACATCATCTTCTACCAATAGCACTCCCTCGGTGGGAGGGAGTGCTATTACTTTTAAATATATATCTTATAATATTTATTTTATGTAATTTATTATTTTAAATATTTATTTAGTACCATAACAATAATGGTGAGAATAGAGGGAAAAGTAACGTTACTGGAAAATAAAATAATGTGAATAAGATATGATTGGGTGTGAACTTAATGTGAAAAACAATGAATGTCAATTGTCTTTGATTGGTCCACTAGTCTAACCCTAAAATATGAGTAGGTGGAGTAGGACACGTGGATGCGCACACAACCAAATTCTCACTGTCGTAAAAGACAAAGATTCCACCATCTAGGCTTTCTTTACTACAATTCCGATAACGTGGCATTCGATTTCCTATTCCTTTTTTCTGTCTCTTTTCTTACTTATTTTGAGCATAATCCCAAATTTGCTAAGGTTTTGAGCAAATCCCAGAATTCCTGACGCGTGGTTCCATTTCAGCAAAGATTCTCGTCCTCTCTTTCTTGACTGTCAAAATATCTGATAGAATCAGTTTGTTTGGATGTGTTTATTTATCATTTTCTTCTTCGCAAATCTATTTCTTCGTGAATGGCGACGAGGGAAGGAAGAAGAAAATCGAACCCTTCATTTTCCGCCATTTTCTTGCTGTTTTTCACTCTCTCATGGCTTCCGACGCCGACCCATCAGCAAGAGCACCGACCGATTAAGACCATTGTGGTTTTAGTGATGGAAAATCGGTCGTTCGATCACATGCTTGGGTGGATGAAGAAATCCGTAAACCCATTAATCAATGGGGTTACTGGCGATGAATGTAACCCGGTTTCTACCAAGAATCCAGCCCCTGAATCAGTCTGCTTCACTGATGATGCTGAATTTGTAGATCCGGATCCGGGTCACTCGTTCGAAGAAGTGCTTCAGCAGGTATTGTTGGGTTTTTTGAGATGATTAATGATCTAAACTTGCTACAAATTAGTTGGCTAAAGCATAAAATTGAGTGTCTGTAAATGTATTGAATTTAATGCTTTTACCTTTATTGCGCATTGCGTTCAAGTGCAATCAAACCTCATACTCGGGTCTTATTAATGGAGAAAAAATAGTATCAGAGCTCGTATTTTCTAGGAAATCCTCTTCAGATCACACTCTCGGCCGAGGTGAACTTTGTTGAAAATGGGTCAATTTGGAGTTGCAATGTCCTCACTGTCGTGTAAATTAAGCTGCGATATTTGCAATGATCTGTGATTATCCTACATTGCTTAATTTAAGTTGAGTATGGAAATTTTAACTATGATTATCATCGAACATAACAACCCTGTTAAGTTCATCCTACATGGTCGATGAAAATGCTTGTTTCTTTACAATTATAAATTATAACATGATTATCACACTATTGTTATTTTAATTTTTCTCTACAGGTATTTGGTTCCGGCTCTTTTCCTTCAATGTCTGGGTTTGTTGAGCAAGCACTATCAATGTCTTCTGATCTCTCAGAAACAGTGATGAAAGGGTTTAAGCCTGAATCTGTGCCGATATACGAAGCTTTGGTTCGAGAATTTGCAGTTTTCGACAGATGGTTCTCTTCAATCCCTGGTCCAACTCAACCCAACAGGCTATTTGTTTATTCTGCAACATCTCATGGTTCGACCAGCCATGTCACGAAGCAATTGGCTCTCGGCTACCCTCAGAAAACTATATTTGAGTCTCTTGACGAAAATGGACTGGACTTTGGAATTTACTTCCAAACCATACCTTCTACACTGTTCTATAGAAATTTGAGGAAATTGAGGTATATTTCCAAGTTTCATCAGTATGATTTGAAGTTCAGGAGAGATGCTAAAAATGGGAAGCTACTGAATTTGACTGTGATCGAGCCTCGATATTTCGATTTGATCGGAATTCCAGCAAACGACGATCATCCATCCCATGATGTTGCAAATGGGCAGAAGCTTGTGAAGGAAGTGTATGAGACTTTGAGGGCGAGTCCTCAGTGGAACGAGACGCTTTTTATCGTTACTTACGATGAACATGGTGGATTTTATGATCACGAGAAGACTCCTTTTGGGAATGTTCCTAACCCTGATGGAAATACTGGCCCTGCTCCTTATTTCTTCAAGTTCGATCGGCTTGGTGTTCGAGTTCCGACAATTATGGCCTCCCCTTGGATTAAGAAAGGGACTGGTAAGCCTAATAAAACGATTTTTAGTTTGCTGTTCTTCGATTGTTAGTTTGATTTTTCATATGATCCTGCTTTGGCTAGATAAACTGAGTTCTTTTAGGGGTCGTGTTCAAATGAAGTCAAAAAATCTACCAAACGACTCAAATCGATACAAATCTCAAATCGTTATCGGTTGATCTGTCTAGTCAATTAAATTAATTTGGTTTGGTGTTGATAATTTTTAGAAACTAATGTTAATCATACATGTTTTTTGCATCATCCTTAACCTTGAATTGTAATTTTTAGGTTCTTTTTTTTTTCTCTTAGATTTACTTCAAATACAATATAGTGATATTCGTTACAAATATATAAATAATAATCCAATAATAAAACAATCCGAAATATAGTGCCTGTTCTTATAGTATTCGAATTTGTTTAATATTTTTCATTTTTTGGTTGGTTGGGTTTAGTTTGTTTTTAATTTATGATGCATGATGATTAGTTTGGCTTGGCTTACATTTGATTGTGCAATTGTTCTGCTTTCTTGGTTTATCTTGGAAAACTACTGCAATCCGAACTAATTTGTCAGATGAAGATCTTGCGATTTCTTTGTCTAAATATACGAAAAAAACCTGATGTTTTACGTGTTCGGAGGAGGATATATATTTATGTATCTTGTCTTCTGCTCTCTGAGAATATATAATAAGATTTCTACTATGATCTGCAGTAATAAGTGCTCCCAATGGCCCCACTCCAACCTCCGAGTTTGAGCATTCTTCTATCCCTGCTACCATCAAGAAAGTCTTCAACCTCTCCTCTAATTTCCTAACGCACAGAGATGCATGGGCAGGCACTTTTGAGCATATTTTAGGAGAGTTAACGACTCCGAGAACGGATTGCCCAGGTATTGATCGAGTTCCTCTTCTTCCTCCCCTCATATATTTGAAAGAGTAATGACCAATACGATATTCTTATTTAAATACTGATGTTTCACATTTGAATTACTACTTACTAGAGTTTGGTAATTCAAATTCTTTTAACTCTAGCCAACAAAAACTCACATTATGAATCTCATTACAATTTTTTTTTCTATGTAAATTAATATAAAATTGAGTCGTAAAACTTGTAGTTGTATTTTAATTTTGGCAATGATATTTTGTCCTATTTTTGTAGTTTTTTCTTGTTTGGTTTTTTTTTTTTTCACGGTGTGTTTAGTTTGGTATTTTCTTTTTCAAATTATTATTTGATTTCTAATGTGACCCATCTTAGATTTACTTCTAATAGAACATGCTGGTCTATTATTGTAGAGATCTTGCCGGATGTAGTACCATTGAGGAAAACGGAGGCGAAGGAAGACAGTCGATTATCAGAATTTCAGAGCGAGATTGTCCAATTAGCTGCTGTGCTCAATGGAGATCACTTTCTGAGTAGCTTTCCGGACAAAATGAGCTCGAAAATGAGCGTGAAACAAGCAAATAGTTACGCGAAAGGAGCTGTTGGGAGGTTTATAAGAGCGAGCAAAGAGGCCATTAAATTGGGTGCGGATAAGTCTGCAATTGTAGATATGAGATCATCTCTTACTACTAGATCCTCGATTCACAATTGATGGATGCCATGGGAACGAGTCATTCTCCATCGTTCGACGTCGATCCAATGATCACGATCTCTCGATGTTTTTAGTTGTTTTTTGGTGAACTCACAAGTAGAAGTAGTCAAGTAATTGCTTGACATGGCTTCGGAAAGGTAGTCGATTAAGGAATTAGGAGAAGAGCCGATAATTTGCGATTCAAACAAATTCAAGATTATTGTATTTATCCATAAAATATCAGTATTAAATTTGAAAATCCTGGCAAAGAGCCTTTTCCACTCAAAACTCTTAAAACAAAGCACACTAAAAAAATTTGATCGACCCTTGTATCTGATTAATAATGTGGCAGCATTTTAAATGAGATTTTATTAAACAAAATGATTTAAAGTCTAATTTGTTAATTATTTCATAATTCGAAGACAAATTTGATGATTACTCTGTTAACATAATTGTTTGAAAGGTCAAATAAAGATGGGTGTAATTAAAATAATAAATTAAAATTTTAAAATTTATTATTTTAATTACATTAATTATTGTTTAAAACGAATATTTTAATAGAATAAATGTACCATTACTCAATTTTAATCCCACTAATTATGGGTGGGCGTGATTCGCGAATGCCACTAGCCCCTGCGTTTGAAAACCCTACGGTGACATAAACAAAGTTGAGGTGGTCGAGGTTGAGGTCGAAAGTGATTCGCCTGCAAACGAAGCCTTGTGATTTGATCCTCGTCCGATACAGAGTGTGTCGAGGTGAAAAATGTAATTACATTTGATTCTGCAACGAAGATTTGTTTTTCTGTCTGTTCTTGTATTCATTTACCGGGGAAATTTAACTTTTTTACTGACTTTTCGAGCTAAATTATATAGTTTGAGGGTAGTAGGCTGATTAATACTGTTCTGTGATGCTGTCTTGTAGATGTCTCAGTCTTCTTTATGGCCTCAGTCTTCTTTATGACACCAAGGGTCGGTTCCATCTCCACTCAATCAGGGATGATGAGGCTGGGGTCATTTATCAGCTCCTTAAAATTGGTTTAATCTCTCTCACTCGGTTATTGATTTCTGATTATATGGCTAAATTATGAAAGAAGCTACTGGATCTCTTTTGCTGTAGTGACACCCCATTGACAATTTATAGATGTATACCTTTCGGTGCAGTTTAAGCTTTGCAAGGTGCGGTGTGTTCAATTTGGACAAAAGGGCATCCCGTATCTGAACATGTGTGATGGACCAACTATTCGCTATGCAGAACCTCTAATCAAAGCTAACGACAGTCATGTTTGACAAACCAATGACAAATAAAAACGGCCTAAGACCTTATAGTCATGGCTCATTAGACAACTTTGTTAGCATAATGTGCAAGGATTACCCATTTAAATCAAATCTTCGATAGATCCGTAATTCAGTGCAGAACATATTCTCCATCTCTACAAAACGAAACTGTCATAAAGTATTTTCAGAACAAGTATTAGATTCAAAAACAAGATTTTACAAGTTTAGTCAATAATAAAGATTATTGAGGACCATGATAAATTGGAATTTCGTAATATCTTAAGTTTCAATTGGAGTCTACCTAGTGATTAGCCACCAAAACTAAGTAACTTCATGGCAAAGTTTCTGTGGTTATTACCATTTGATCACTTGAATGCTCAATTTATGAAGACCAGAGAATTCAAACAACAAGAATGAACTTCTCTCCTGAGGGGAATCTAATTTCAAACATGTTAGAGCAAAAATGAATAATTACTATCACAAAACAAAGGTACTTCAGCTATTGGTCATCAGTGTGCGCAAATAGTAAGCATTTGACAGTAGTCCTTCCACTTAAAATTCTCGATTGATGGCTCGAGACCTAGTTTCAATAGTTTATAAAAGGTATTCTTCTCTCTCTCTGTATAGTTCAATTCTTTTTGGAATAATTCTAAAATACTTTTATATAAGATTTATTTCAATACTTATAATATTGTATTAGGAGAATTGAAGTTTTATAACATGTGATAGTTGATGGTAGAAATGAATTTGAGTTGTGAAAATGAAATTTTGCTAAAAATACTTGAACTCATCTTCGGGTGTCTCGACAATATTCTCTTTAAGAAAAGAATAAGAAATAGCCACATGGAGATTTAAGAGCTTAATTTGTAACACTCGGTATTTTAGCGGTAACAATTTTTGAGTTGTTGGGACGATAAACGGTAGAGCTTTGGTCGGAATCGAGAGTGGAGAATTGACACTATTAGGTAAAAGATGATTTCGGGACCAATGGTGAAAAGAAAATTTTAGGAATTCGACTGAAAATAAACTGAATAGCCATTAGATTAAAAGATTAAAGTATCAGTGCGAAATAGTAATTAATTATTATTATTATTATTTAATAAAAATAAAAATAAAAGAAGAAAACGGGAGTGGCTTCAGCAGAAGCCACTCCGTCCATTTTCCTCGGCAAAAAGGAAGGGGTGAACGCCTTCCTTCTCTCGCGCGCCTCATCTTCTTCGTCGTCGGCGATCGGAGCTCGCCGCTCCCGTTCTTGTTCCTCCTCCCGTCCACGTGTAGAACCCGACCTCTTTTTTCCTGGTAATCCCTTCCTCTCTCTCCCCTCTGTTGATCGGTAATCTAGGGTTGGGTTTTGATTTAAATTTCCAGAGGTTTGTGCTAGGATTTAGAATGGTTGATGTGGGAGTTAACAGTTCGGAGCGGGTGAAGTGAGGGAGTTCTGAAAAATTGAAGAATGTCTGAGAGGGGGGTACCGTGCGTGTAACGCCCCGAAAATGCTACGTGATTCCCGGTTCGCTACCAACTACTATTCGTCAATATCTCTCATATCCTCTACTAAATATTTCTTAGAAATTGGGAAGCTTTATATATATATATATATATATATATATATATTTTTTTTTTTGGACTCAAAAAAACTCTTTTTTTTTAACATATAAATCAAGAGACTGGTCGACACCTGCAAGAGCCGGTCGACACTTGACTGGTCTCGGGTTTTCCATCGGTTGACGCTGACAAACGCCGGTCGACACTGCCTTTCTCTCGGGTGTTTGCATCGGTCGACACTGGGGACACCGGTCGACACCTCTACCCTCATTTTAGAGAGGGGTCGACACCCTCTGTCGCAAGTCGACACCTTGATCTTCTCTATCCGTGCAGGTCGACCCTCGCGGTCGACACCACTACCAATTTTACATAGACCGGTCGACACTTGTAGCCAGGGGTCGACACCTACTTCGACTCTGCCCTGCGCAGGTCGAGTCTCGCGGTCGACACTCACCCTCTATTTTACATTGACGGTCGACACCTATGGATTTAGGTCAACATTTTGCACCCAGAAACTTTAACAAAATTCCACAAAACAACACGAATTTTGACTAAACGTTTAAAACCTAAAAATCCACTTCTCGACTCAATTTACAAAAATATTATGCACGTCAAAATACTCAACCCAAATTCAAATATCACATTTACATCAAAATGACTAAGCACGACTCAAAATACCTCACTACCCGTACTTACACCTGCCATAGTCAAAACGCCTCAACAGCTGGCCCAGTCGTCCCACGAGCGTTCTCCTCCAACTGCCTCCTAGTTCTTGGCATGCTCGGGATACTTACTAGCTGCTGCATCGTCACCTACATCACAGAACTCAACTATTAGCCTAATGCTAAGTAAATAACGCATACATACATACTAAGAACAAATGTTTTCTATACATGCAGTTTCTACAGTTTCGTCTCCACTTTTGTTTTCGTTTCTTTCTTACATCTTCTTTATCTTCTTACTACTGAGTTCCTCTTTACGTGCTAGACCGAGGTGACCTCATAGCCCATCTCACTGGACAAGGCCAACCTCTGTCTAGTAAAGTGACACACATTATGATCCATCTCACTGGACAAAATTACCACGTAAAGCGGGGGAGGAGTAATACCCCTTTACGGTCCACCTCACTGAACCGGTCCACCTCACTGGACAAGGTAACTCAACCCCACCTTCATTATCTTCTTACGTAACTTTTCATTTTGTTCATCTCATCACATCCTATTGTTTTACTTTGCAAAAACGTGGAAATTCATTTTTGTCTCGTGTCCTACTTTAAAACAATGAATGCACAACCGTGAAAGCATAAAATAAACGTGCAATGCATCTTACCGAACTGTGATGTAGGCCCGAAGGCAAAACTCCTACCACGTTACTTACCTGGCGTCCTTAGCACTCGCAGTCCAAATCTCGTATGTTAACTGGAAAACTTATAAAACCATACATCTATTAGTTCTACCTTCCATTAACTTCGTAAAACTTTAAAGGAATCAACTACTAAATCTCCACTCATCCTAAACCGAATTTCTAACTAACGCTCCGATTAACCTTCAAAATTTTATAACTCCGCCAATACTAATCCAATTTGGATGATTCAAAATGCTACGGCTTCCTTATGACGTCTAGTTTCTAACGGTTTCATTCATTTCCTAATTGGACCTCCACAACTTGGCCGAATGTGGCCGAATAGAAACAGTTCTACAATCCGAGCATTCAGCTATCCAAATGCTCAATCTTTCCCGTAAAACCTCATATTCTACTCCACTCCTAACTTAACCACCAACGTATCGGTAGAATCAAACTCTAACCTCAATCCCTCACAACTCCCTCCTAGGTTTTTATCCAAAACTCTCTAACCCCACTTTACCGTTCGAAACAAGTAAAACATTAACTATCTACCAAGTGCTAAGTAAAACTTACTGAAAATTTAAAGAATCGGAGGAAGAAACGATCGATCGCTGGCTGCTGAAAGGGAAAGCCGAGCCCTCGCGTGTGAGAGGAGGAGGAGGAGGATTTTCGATCCTCCCCTGTTGTTTATTAATTAATTTTTTTTTTATTTTAATACAATTAATTATATTATTAAATATAATCATTCCTAATTACTATTTCACCCTCAACCCTTAATCGCTTACTAAATCTGTTATACCGTCCAATTCCGGCTGTATTCTTAAATTTTTCTTTCCTCCATTAGTTCCAAAATAATCTTTTACTTTAGGGTAGAAATTTTCCGCCCACAATTCCGACCATTACTCTGCCAATTACAACCACGTACTTCCGAAATTAACTTAAACGGAAAATTCTGGGTGTTACAGTACGATTCGGGTTTCTAAATTCGAAATTTCCAATGATAGTTAGATGATGTGTAATAGGTTGGAGTGTGATAGATTGGTAAAGAATTGAGTGAGTTTTGTTGATAGAACCGAGAATGGGAGTCTTGGGCGTTTTAGTGTGAAATTTGGTTCCGTTTTTTGGAGTTTTAACCTAGCCAGAGTTAATGGATTTAAATTTTGTTTCGGTATGTCAAGATAGGTTACGATTGGAGCGTTTGGCCGCTGGAATCGTTTGATTCCGATAACCGACGCAAAAGTTATGTGCGTTGGAAGTTAGGTTGACTGAATAAGTTAGTGAGCGGTTTTGGCGAGTTCGGAAAGTGTTGAGCTAGTGTGCTAATTTTAGTGCATAGGTAGAGTAGTGGGATGAGTTTTGACAGGAATTTAGTTTTTGTTGTAGGTTGAACAGGTTTTGGGTGAGACGAGCACCACAGAAAGCTAGGACGCTAGGTAAGTAGTGTATGTATGCGTTTTGCCCAGGTGGGCCTACACCAAGGAATGTTAGGTTGTGTGGATTGATTGTGATGTTCGTGCGTATTGTTTAACATGCATCATACTTTTGAAAAGTGAACGAAAATGATTTTGAGTATTGTTTGAGTAAGTGGTAGTGAGACACGTGGCGGTTGTACCGCAGATCCTGCTCGCGGAGTGGGCTGGTGCTTAACCAACCACGGATTCCACTCAGGGAGTGGGCCAGTTGGGCTACCACGCGGCGTGTATGTGTTGACGGTGAGGATGATGGACAGTGGCGCCGCGGATCTTGCTCGGGGAATAGGCTAGTGCTTCACCAGTCGAGGATTCCGCTCGGGGAGTGGGCCGGTTGGGCTGTTGCGAGATGATGGACAGTGGCGCCGCGGATCCTGCTCGGGGAGTGGGCCAGTGCTTCACCAGTCGCGGATTCCTCTCGGGGAGTGGGCCAGCTGGGCTGTTGCGAGATGATGGACGGTGGCGCCATGTATCCTGCTCGGGGAGTGGGCCGATGCTTCACCAGTCGCGAATTCTGCTCGGGGAGTGGGCCGGCTGGGCCGTCGCAGGGCACGGTTGTGTGGCTTGTGGGCCTTGTTGTTGGGGAGTCCGGGACGATGGCGACGTGTCAGGGTGTAGTATGATGCGAGGTTCACCCTCATCCTGGCCTGGCTGCACAACGCGTCTCAGAATGGTGACAACATGAGATTGAGTGTAGAGACTGCATGTGATAGGACTATTGTCGACTTTTACGATTCATATTGCACTACTTACTGAGCATCAGACTTATGTTATGTGTTCCGTGGTGTAGGTACAGAGATCCCTGAAGGTGATTTGCCGGAGCCTAGGCAGGACGAATAGAAAGTTGGCGGTGTGCTACCGTGTGCCAGCAGGTGGAGTTCGTCAAGGCGATCCGACCCGTGGGGCAAGGTGAGACGATGATCATTTGAAGTGAGTTTTGAGAGGTCTATGTCGAGTGTATAGGTTTTGAGGCATAGATGAGTTTGAGGGTCCATAATCGGAATTGATGTATAGATGTATTTTGAAATTTGTTGGAAATGATTATACGAATGGTTCAGGTTTCAATCGGTTGTTTTCATTCAGAAAAGTGTTCGTGTCATTCTTTCGAAGAACTTGTGTTATTTTTGGGTTGTTGGTGTGAAGTGTCGAGCGAAGTCCATAAGTGTCGACCGGTTAATGTAAATTGGAGGGTGAGTGTCGACCGTAGGGTGCAACCGGTGCGAGCAGAGAGGAATGAGGTGTCGACCGGCAACTGTGGGTGTCGACCGGTCCGTGTAAAATGATGAGAGTGTCAACCGCGGGGGTCGACCTGCGCGGGCAGAGAGGGTCAAAGTGTCGACCTGCGAAAGCAATTGTCGACCACTCTCCGAGTTGAACGTAAAAGTGTCGACCGGTGATTTCTGGTATCGACCGACGTGAAGACTTGAGGGGAACGCGGTGTCGACCGGCGTTCGCCAGTGTCAACTGTGGGTCTCTGTATTTTTATGTTTTAAAAAGGTGAAGTCTAATTAAACTGATTTTAAACGAGTTTTTCGCTGCAGCTTTTCGTAAACAATTCTCGAGGATGTTGTTTTGAATCGACGAACCAAAAGTTCCAAATTTTACACGAGTTTTTTGTCGGGGTGAGGAGCGAGCGTATGGTTGGCAACCCGGGTCCAGGGACGACTCGGGGGTGTTAAAGATGTTGTATCAGGGCAGTGACCGTACCGGAAATAGATAGATTTTTGGGGCGTTACATAATTAATTCCAAATTTTTTGTCATAAGTTCAACAATCAAGTTCTTATAGGGGGAATATCTTCTCCACATCTATTTGTTTTAGTGTCCTTCAAGATTCTTAATTATTGAAGGGAGTACCTTGTGTATAAACTATTGCAAATTGATGAATTTGTTAAACTTGATGTATCTTATTATGGGGTAACAAATGCCTACTTTCTAAATGGTTTGGACAAATTGAATCTTCACTCTTGAACTATAAGCAATTTAGATCATATTGTCAATTTATCAATTATATTTAGTACATATATTTTATGTTTTCTATTAGATAAAGTGTTTTAACCTTATTTTTAACTTATTTAGTAATTTCTAACTTGATGTTACACGAATTGAGGATTGCATGGAGATAGAGTTGTTTAACGGGCGAGCCGAGCCAAGTTTAGGGCTGGGCTAGCGACCCCACCTCATCTGATCGAGCTAGGCAGTTCCCAAGCAAACCAGTCAACAAGTCGATTCGTTGGCTCGACAGGTCAAGCTTGCGAGCCAGCCTGCTTGTCCTAATGGTCGTTCGGCTAGGCGAGAAAGTAGAAACAAAATCTCCACAAATCCTAACGTTTGACAAAGGAAAACGATTAGAAAATCAACTTATTGTCCAAATTTCTTTACCAAGATGGTAGAGTATCATGAGAGGAACGATTTGAGACTTGTTTCATCGAAAACAAAGTTCGTTCGATCGAAGAACCTGAACCCCTCTCCTCCCTCTCGGTTCTCTCTCCTCCCTCCCCCTTTTTCGCTCTTCGCAGCAGCACCTAGCAAAAAAAGGAGAAACCGAGAAATGACAGCAGCCTTTTCCCTTCATTTTCATTTTTCTTTGGCTAAATTTTTATTATTTTATTTAATTTATTCTAATTATATAATATAATATTATTTTACTTAATAAAATAATAATTTGACCGTTTGCCTGCTGCTTACTGCTCCCTACCCTACTGGCTTGCTGCCAGCGTCCCCCTGAGTGCTGGCTTGCTACCTAGTGCCAGCACAACAATGGTCATTTGATCCCTCTTTCTATCTTCCACTCTACTCCCTTTCTTCCTTTCTCTTTTCCTCCGTAAATTTACTTTCACTTTCTTCGTTTATTTTTACCAAATTTTATTCAATCTCTTAAGTTTATTTTTCAAGTTAATGTTCTCAATCATATCTCTTTTCTTGCAATTCACTCTTTTCCTCGTTTAACAAGGTATATTTTAATTTATTTTTTTAATATATATTTATTTGATTTTTAACTGATGTTATATTAATTAAATTTTTTTGCATTAATTTTTTTTAAGTTTTGTATACGTGGATTACAAAATTAAATCTTGCATTTTCTGTGAGACAATCGTCTACACAAACATCCACTTCATCTAGAAAAAAAAGATATAAAATTTCGGATGTATAGAAACATTTGATTTAAAACATGTTAAAATTACGAAAAAATAAAAATTAGAGTCCAATATAAATATTGTACTAAAAATTATGTTTATATTTCTGGTAGCTATCAGGACCCGATTCCACCAACTAGACCTCGACAAGCTAGGAATTCCCAAAATAGGAAGAAGTCAAACGTCGAAAGGATAATCTCATTGACACTCATCTCGAATATGCATAGATCATTAAGAGTTAATGAAACATACTTCTTTAACTTGGTATTCGAAATTAGAATGCTCTGTTTAAAATCTATTATTATTTTTTATGAAAGTATTTAAAATACAAAACATTACATTTTATACATTGAAAATTTACATGAAAATCATAGTACTAACACGAAAGTTATTATAAAATTAGGTCACTACATGTGAATTTTCAAAAAGACCATCTACCTTGATAGTTCACCTATATCTTTTTGCAAACTTTATATTACCTTATAATTTTCCTCCTAGTAAACATTATCAATATCTGAAAATATGAATTATCTACATAATGAGTTTTTAGCCCAATAAATAAATCTAACACATAAAATAATTAATTCAAACTCTATTAACACCATATAGGATCAATCACCATCTTCTACTACAATGATTCTTTGAAAATCATATAAATCATATTTTTTTGAAATCCAAGCAAATGCTTTAAAAGTATGCTTGCTCGGAATCAATCTTTTGAAATCACTCAACCATTGTTTGAAATCATTTTCATCAAATAAATTCAATGCAAATAGAATGAACTTTGTATGATTAAAACCATCTTTTCAAGAAAACTCCAATGCATTTTTTAACAACCTAATGTTTATGTTAAAAAGACAATGCACTCTAATTCCAACGTATATGACCATTACACAATCCTACACGTTCCCGGGCTTTCTCCGGTAGGGCTGTAGAACCCAATGCATTGCTTCCTCTCGAGGTTTGGAGATTTTCAACTCAAGGAGGATATTAAGTTGATCTCCTTCTCATTTAAATAGTCATACACATCGCACACGAAGAGATAAGTCCAACCATTGAGTTCATGTGTTACTAAGATTGCGAACTTTCTCTTTTCCTCAAATGTATGATTTAACACATTTTATAAAGTCAATGCTATGGAATTTAAAATCATGCAACTTACTCATGCAAATCATTTTGAAAACCAGCATATCACATTAATTTAAAAAATGTTTTCAAAACATTTTTTTTTAACATCACAATACAATTTCAAAACATAAATTTTTTTATGAAATACCATTCATTTCAAATCAAAACAATATCCATTTAATCACTTTAATCTACAATCAAAATTTTAAACTTAACCATAACCAATGACATAATTTAAATCTATCTGCACCTAAACAATGCAATAAAGATTAAATTAACTATTCTAAATATAAGATTTACTTACCTATTGAAGGTTCTTCCTCTCCCACAAAATTTTCACATAATGAACTGAGTTTTAGTTTTATGAAATCTCCTCGCCAAGCTAAGCAACTATTCTTTGAGTAGTAAGTCCAAAATCCCACTTTTTCTCTCTTTTTTTCCTTTTCTCTTGAGCTGAATACTTTGCACGAAAATAACAGATTTTTCAACCTTCTCTACCCTTTTCTAGAGAGATCTTTGAGTATATTTACCATTTTATCATTTTTGTCTATGTACATGTACCATTTTACCTTTTCTTGCATGATAAATTGTAAAAAGACCATGATTATTTATGTTTAAGTTTATTTAGTTGAAACTAATTAATTTTGATTAGTTTTAAGTAAATCAATATGGTTAGAGTAATTAATCATGATTAATTAACCTTAATCATACTTAATTAACTTAATTAATCACTTAAGCAAACAACTTACCCAACATATGCTGACCGCCACGTATCCTAACTACATTGGTTGTCCAAAGTTATTACATGGATACATGCTGCAAAGTGTTGGAAACATTTTTTCTTCTTTAACGTTCTTCAAATTCCCACTCTAAGATGTAGTTTAAAGCCATTTATCAAAACAATGTAGTTTAAAATGTAAACTGCATTTATCAGATTAAAAAATAAATAACTTTTGCTACACACATCCAAATTCTTTCATTCTAAAGCCATGCTTTTTCTCTACACGTTTATTTTAATACCATTAAATTTTATATTAATCTAATTACCACAACAAAAGTTATTATACTTACAATTGAGTGTGTTCCTACAAAACAGTTTCTTTCATAGCATTCTCAGTGGTTTTGTACCATTTTTTTAATACAACTTCCATAACTTATATTTATATATCATCTATAATAAATATCCATAATATATTATTGACAATAGAATATTAAAGGTTCAAACCATTACAGTAGCTCTACTAGCATCATTGGTAGACATTTTCAAAAATGTCACTTAAATGAATAAACACGAGATTCAATACAATCTCAATTAAACGTTAGTGGTAATTGCATTTTCATATATTCGCAACATAGAATGAGAGAAGCAATAACACAACTTATAGCACAATCCGAGTTGTCTTTATCATTCACCGATAGTAAGTGTTTGAAAAATTTAGAAAAAAATATGATACTCCTAGTTTTAAATGTGTCCATAGAATTACTACGAGAAATGATATTCTTAAAATATTTAGACTTAATTACATTTTTTTCAAATCTTTCTTCAATGTCTATTTGCATTACTTCTGATTTATAGAGTACATGTAATGTTGTTGCTTATTTAGTTGTAATGTTTTATTTTATTAATGAATCTTGATAATTAAATAAAATAATTTTCAAATTTCGTAATTGTGAATATCCTCATTATAGCAACACCATTTATAGATTTATTATGACAATATTGTAAGAATATATTAAAGATAAAATTTTTAGAATGACTCTTGATAATGCTAGTGCTAATAATACTGTTATTTCTCTATTTAAGGATTGTTTATAATTAGATATTACTTGTGATTATGTTTTTCACATGAGATATGTGTGTCATATTTTAAATTTAGTTATTAAAGATTATATGTTATATATTTCACCTCATATTGAGTTAATTATCTTCGTAATTTCTTATATTATTGGGTCTAATTCAAGACAACAAGAACATAAAGATTTTTGTAGAGCTGCTCAACTTAAACCAAGAAAATTAAAACCCGACGTAGATAATAGGTGGAATTTAACTTATTTGATGTTGCAAAATACTAGACCATATTTGTAACGAACTTCTTCATCCCAGTAAGATATTGTCAGCTTTGGATCGCCTATACAACCTTCACGGATTTGTTTTGGCGAGGACTTCTCAGTCGATCACCCAACATGGTACTGCTCTCGCTGAGCACTCTTAACTTTGCAGTTTTTATGGGATTCGGTGTAATCGTGCTCCCAAAACGCGTCTTACTATCTTGAGAGGATTCCTTTACATATATTTCATTTCTATCTTTTTCTTGAAGTAATGTGGCATTATGACAAACCCCTCTCGGCCTTCACAATAGATCGATAATCCCCTTTCGGACACATCTCTTTCCCCCTAAGCGATTTGGTATTGTGACAATCCCTTCTCAGCCTTCACAATAGATTGATAGCCCCTTTTTGGGGCATCTCTCAGATTGGGTACAGACTCTGATACTATTTGTAACAAACTCATTCATTGTAATAAGATATTGTCCACTTTGGGTCGTCCATGCAGCCTTCACAGATTTGTTTTGGCGAGTACTTCCCAAGTAGTCACCCAACTTGGTACCGCTCTCGCAGGAACATTATTAAGTACAAAGTTCTTATAAGATCCGATAGTAATTGTGTTCCAAAAAACGTCTTACTATATTGGAAATGTTTGTTTACATATGTTTCATTTTCATCTAGTGATGTGGTATTGTGACAAGCCCTTCTCGGCTTTCACAATAGATTGATAGCTCCCTTTCGAGGGACATCTCTTTCCCCCAAGCAATGTGGTATTGTGACAAGCCTCTCTCAACATTCACAATAGATCGATAGCCTCTTTTGGGTCACATTTCAGGTTAGATACAGACTATGATACCATTTATAACGAACCCTTTCATCCTAGTAAGATATTGTCCGCTTTGGGTCGCCTATATAGCCCTTACGGATTTGTTTTGGCAAAGACTTCCCAGTCGGTCACCCAACATGGTACTGCTCTCGTCGAAGCACTCTTAATTTCAGAGTTCTTATAGAATCTGATGCCATCGTGCTACAAAAACGCATCTCCCTCACCTGTACTTCCGTTATCTACATTATCAAGGTTCATCTAATGAGTTTAACACTCAGCAAGTAATGTCAATAAAATACATGCTCGTGGATATGCATGCAATTCATAAGTCATGTTGTTTTCTGTCTTTTCTTTCTCTTACTTTGATCATATGGGTTAGCTCACGCTAGAGGAGCAGACACACCTTGCGATCCCCTTTGTACGAGACGACCATACTCTTATTCCTACCTAAACATGACCACTTACGTATTTTATTTTCATTTGATTCTTTATCTTTCTTACAAGAAAACACATGCATAAATTTATTTTCTATACTTTTGTAAAACATGATGCATGAATGCATAAACAATACATATTAACATATCATCAATTTAACATAATCATAAACATATCCTCGAGTCAATAATAATAAACAATTTAACAATTTAATCATAACGGCAAGCTAAATCTATAACATAATTTACCCATTCCTACTAATCCATAAGTACGTATTCTAACAGTTCTTATAAGTCACCTAATTCAATCCATCAATAATGATTATCTTCCTAACCTTGTGATGTAGGCCAATCGGCCAAACACATGCAACATTATTTACCTGGAGTTCTTAGCACAATCCACGCAATCGATCAACTATTCTTGGTAGCTTGAAAACCTATGACACATAAGTTCCAACGTTAATCTTCAAATACAATTTCAACATCAATAATCATAATATACACCTATTATATAACTATAAATCCTACCCCAAATCTACGACACCTTTCACCAACCACATGCCTCAAACATCCAATTTTCATGCATTAACCCAAAGCTTTAACACCAACAACAACTCAACAAAACCATACTCCAATCTCATAAAATATCTAAATCCTTTATAACTCTAACTCTTACTTTGATAATCTTGAATGATAGCTAGAGGAGAAGAGTAGAATGTGCGAGTTTTCTTTTCAAAAACCAAAACATGAAGGAGAGGAGAAAATTTGGGGTTCAGTGAGGAAGAAACCATGAGGGAGTGAGCTGGTAGAGGGGAGAGAGAATGTGAGAGCTGTTTTCTCATAAAGGGAGAAGAAGAGGGAGGGGTTGGTTAGTGAAAAATGAGGATTGCTTTTTGAGGAATCTTGGATTCCAAACCTACTTTAAATCCCCTTTTATTCATTTTCAAATCTAATTTAATTAAACCATAATTGTATACATAAAATCTCCCTTTAGTTATCATATCCTCTGTTCCCCCAATTCCATCCTTAATTCAATTCTAATTGATGTTATCCCACTATTCCCTTCTAATAATTCATCAAATTAAGAATAATTTATCCAGTGTTTAAAATGTCCTGTAAGGTAAATTTTTCGAGTGTTATAATATTGACAAGTTATTTGTGCTTTTATTAATGACAAAACCCAAAATATTAACATTGACAAATTTATGTATTGCACTTTTAATTACTATTGATGACATGACAAATAGAGTTTGCTAATTTATATGCTTCTTATGAATCAAAATATTCTAATGTTAATCGTTATTATTCACGACCTGCACATACCGAGAGTTATCCTATCAGTAGTGTTGGTGGTGGTGGAGATAGTTTTAGCCAACAATATAGTATTGATGATATATAAAGCGAATTACAAACTGAAAATTATTATACTTATTTTAAAAATGAACTTACTATTTATTTTGAAACTCGTTATCAATTTTCTCGAAATGAGAATTTTGATATTTTAAATTGGTGGAAAAGATATTCTATTGCATGTCATATTCTTTCTATAATGATATGTGATCTACTAACACCTATTGTTTCTACTGTAACATTGAAATTTGTTTTTAGTGCAGATGCACGTGTTTATGATGAACGAATAGAAAGACTTGCACCGGATCTTGTGGAGATGCTTATTTGTATCAAATATTGGATCGATGCCAAGACGACAGATCAACAACGAGATGATGAAATTTTTGAGGAGTTTACGAATTTGGATGTTGAAAACTAGAGATTCTTTTTTATTGAATTTCTTTTGTAATCTGAAGTAATTTTTTTCAAATTTTTAATTTTTTTTCAAATTTGTAATTTTTTTTTTTTAAATTCTAATTTCTTTTTATATGTCAAAATATTTTTTAATAATATTTATGCAATGTTTTTTATGAGATAGTTTCAAATAATTTTTGTATTAATACATTCAATTTTATATAACTTAATATAACTAATTTTTAAATTAAATGAATAATTATCGTTGCCATATAATTTTTAATACTTATTATAAATTTAAATGAAATTTTTAAAAAAACTTATATTATATTAATTTTTATTAAAATATTTATATACGCTTGGCTCGTTAAGTTGGCTCGGTTCGGCTCGGCTCGTTTAACACGTGGCTCGCGAGTCGGTTCGAGTTGAAATTTTTTTCAGATTGACTCGTCAGGCTCGGCTTGTTAGGCTCCGTAAGTTCGTTAAGTTCAACTCGTTTAACTCGTTAGGTTTAATAAACCAAATTATTTTGACTCATTTCAGTTCAGTTCAGCCTACTCATTTATCATCTCTGCCTGGAAAGTGTGATCACAGCCAATGATGCTGCTTCTACGAATGAATAATTTGAGTAGATTGGATATGACGTGTCGTTTTATAATGAGTGTGGATTGGGTTTGATCGTGGGTCGGAATGAAAGCCCAATGAAGTTTTAAAAGTAGAAGACGAAAGTTAGGGTTTTGATTCAGGAATTTCATAGTAGTGCGGAGCCGCGCACCTTTCCTCCTTAGCAGTTGGCAGTATATCCAGAGCGTCTCCGCAGCTGAGTCCTCGCTGATTCCTAAGCTCGTGAATCGCAATGGTATTTACTTTCTCATTGTTTTTTTTTCCACAGTTTGATTTTCTCGTCTGGCTCATTATATGTTTATATTTTCCTCTTTGAGCATGCTCTGTGAATCTTGCGATATATGCTCTGGAACTTTGTAATTTTATTAGTAATTAAAGGTTCACTAGCTGTTCTGTTTTTCTAGTATGTTCGTCTCATGTGCTTTACTTGAGTTTTCGACGAGCACGGAAGAGAAGTTATCGTTTTGTTCTTTGCTCTGATACATGCTATTCGTAATTGGTCTCTGTTTTGTTGCTTGGTTTAAATGGTTTTTTGTTGGACAGGCTAGAGGATTGAAGAAGCATTTGAAGAGGCTCAATGCCCCGAAGCATTGGATGCTTGATAAACTTGGCGGTGCATTTGTTAGTCAAATTTAACTCTTTGATTTTTCTTTATATTGATTTTCGTTTTTGTATCTAAGTTTCATTCAATGCTTCTTTTTCAGGCTCCTAAGCCTTCATCTGGGCCTCACAAATCTAGGGAATGCTTGCCTCTGATCCTTATCTTGCGAAACCGACTGAAATATGCTCTCACAAACCAAGAGGTCACTGCAATTTTGATGCAACGACATGTTTTGGTTGATGGAAAGGTCAGGACTGATAAAACATATCCTTCAGGTTTCATGGGTATGCTCACTCAACCATCTTTCTTAAAATTTGTGCTGCTCTGATTTGATTCTTTTTTTCAAATAAGCATTTATAAACGTGATATAGTTGGTAAATGTAGTTTCATAATTACATTTACTTTTGATTCTGTAAAGAAGATTTATTTTTCTGTCTGTTCTTGTATTCATTTACTGGGGAAATCTAACTTTTTTACTGACTTTTTGAGTTAAATTATATAGTTTGAGGGTAATAGGCTGATTCATACTGTTCTGTAATGCTGTCTTATAGATGTTGTGTCGATCCCCAAAACAAATGAAAACCTCCGTCTTCTTTATGACACCAAGGGTCGGTTCCGTCTCCACTCAATCAGGGATGATGAGGCTAAGGTCATTTATCAGCTCCTTAAAATTGGTTTAATCTCTCTCACTCGGTTATTGATTTCTGATTAGATGGCTAAATTATGAAAGAAGCTACTGAATCTCTTTTGCTGTGGTAACTCTCCATTAACAATATATAGATGTATACCTTTTGGTGCAGTTTAAGCTTTGCAAGGTGCGGTGTGTTCAATTTGGACAAAAGGGCATCCCGTATCTGAACACGTTTGATGGACGAACTATTCGCTATCCGGACCCTCTAATCAAAGCTAACGACACTGTCAAGCTTGACCTCGAATCAAACAAGATTGCCGATTTCATCAAGTTTGACGTAGGAAATATTGTGATGGTGACAGGAGGAAGAAACAGGGGCAGAGTTGGAGTAATTAAGAACAGGGAAAAGCACAAGGGGACCTTTGAGACTGTCCACATCCAGGACGCCACTGGTCATGAGTTTGCAACTCGTTTGGGCAATGTCTTTACCATTGGCAAAGGCTTAAAACCATGGGTTTCTCTTCCCAAAGGCAAGGGTATTAAGCTCTCCATCATAGAAGAGGCAAGGAAGAGGCTGGCTGCCCAAGCACCTGCTACCGCTTAAAAGTGACCTTATTTTGTAATTTGGATTTTTCGTTTGAAAATTTGTTTGGTTTGGTCGGCGATTTTGTTCTTTGATGATTTTTTTTAGTGAACTTGCGCTTTCCTGCATTTGAATTCTTAGATTTAGTTATTCAGGCAGGACTGAATCATGTAAAATATAATAATATTAAATATACTTATCTATATATATATATATATATATATATATATATTGATATTAGATGATAAACAATTAAAAAAATGAATTATTTATACCAATTATAAACTTTTATTAATATTATAACTGGAATTATTTGGGTGAAATATTCAATTAATAAATAATAATTTTAAAAAAAAAAATGAATTTCATTGTCTTTGATTGGTCCACTAAAGCTCACAACCAAATTCTCACCCTGTTGTAAAAGACAAAGATTCTACTTACCTCCTAATCGGGCTTTCCTTGCTCCAATTCCGATAACGTGACGTTCGATTTCCAATTCCTTTTCTGTCGCTTTTCTTATTTTTTTGGAGCATAATCCCAAATTTGCTATGATTTGGAGCAAAACCCAGAATTCCTGCTGCGCGGTTCTAATTTCAGCAAAGATTCTCATCCTCTCTTTATTGACTGTAAAAATATCTGATAGAATCAGTGAGTTTGGATGTGTTTATATATCATTTTCTTCTTCGCAAATCTATTTCTTCGTGAATGGCGACAAAGGAAGGAAGAAGAAAATCGAACTCTTCATTTTCCGCCATTTTCTAGCTGTTTTTCACTCTCTCATGGTTTCCGACGCTGACCCACCAGCAAGAACACCGACCGATTAAGACCATTGTGGCTTTAGTGATGGAAAATGGGTCGTTCGATCACATGCTTGGGTGGATGAAGAAATCCGTAAACCCATTAATCAATGGGGTTACTGGCGATGAATGTAACCCGGTTTCTACCAAGAATCCAGCCCCTGAATCAGTCTGCTTCACTGATGATGCTGAATTTGTAGATCCGGATCCGGGTCACTCGTTCGAAGAAGTGCTCCAGCAGGTGTTGTTGGGTTTTTTGAGATGATTAATGATCTAAACTAACTACAAATGAGTTGGCTAAAACATAAAATTGAGTGTCTGTAAATGTATTGAATTGAATGCTTTTACCTTGATTGCGCATTGCGTTCAAGTGCAATCAAACCTCATGCTCGCGTCTTATTAATGGAGAAAAAATAGTAACAGAGCTCGTATTTTCTAGGAAATCCTTTTCAGACACACTCGGCCGAGGTGAACTTTGTTGAAAATGGGTCCATTTGGAGTTGCAATGTCCTCACTGTCGTGTAAATTGAGCTGCGATATTCGCAATGATCTGTGATTATCCTACATTGCTTAATTTAAGTTGAGTATGGAAATTTTAACTATGATTATCATCGAACATAACAACCCTGTTAAGTTCCATCCTACATGGTCGATGAAAATGCTTGTTTCTTTACAATTATAAATTATAACATGATTATCACACTATTGTTATTTTAATTTTTCTCTCCAGGTATTTGGTTCTGGCTCTTTTCTTTCAATGTCTGGGTTTGTTGACCAAGCACTATCAATGTCTTCTGACCTCTCAGAAACAGTGATGAAAGGGTTTAAGCCTGAATCTGTGCCGATATACGAAGCTTTGGTTCGAGAATTTGCAGTTTTCGACAGATGGTTTCTCTTCAATCCCTGTTCCAACTCAACCCAACAGGCTATTTGTTTATTCTGCAACATCTCATGGTTCGACCAGCCATGTCACGAAGCAATTGGCTCTCGGCTACCCTCAGAAAACTATATTTGAGTCTCTTGACGAAAATGGACTGAACTTTGGGATTTACTTCCAAACCATACCCTGTTCTATAGAAATTTGAGGAAATTGAGGTATATTTCCAAGTTTCATCAGTATGATTTGAAGTTCAGGAGAGATGCTAAAATTGGGAAGCTACCGAATTTGACTGTGATCGAGCCTCGATATTTCGATTTGATCGGAATTCCAGCAAACGATGATCATCCATCCCATGATGTTGCAAACGGGCAGAAGCTCGTGAAGGAAGTGTACGAGACTTTGAGGGCGAGTCCTCAGTGGAATGAGACGCTTTTTATCGTTACTTACGATGAACGTGGTGGATTTTATGATCAGAGAAGACTCCTTTTGGGAATGTTCCTAACCCTGATGGAAATACTGGCCCTGCTCCTTATTTCTTCAAGTTCGATCGGCTTGGTGTTCGAGTTCCGACAATTATGCCCTCCCCTTGGATTAAGAAAGGGACTGGTACGCCTAATAAAACAATTTATAGTTTGCTGTTCTTCGAGTGTTAGTTTGATTTTTCATATGATCCTGCTTTGGCTATATAAACTGAGTTCTTTTAGGGGTCTTGTTCAAATGAAGTCGACAAATCTACCAAACGACTCAAATCGATACAAATCTCAAATCGTTATCGATTGATCTGTCTAGTCAATTAAATTAATTTGGTTTGGTGTTGATAATTTTTAGAAACTAAAGTTAATCATACATGTTTTTTGCATCATCCTTAACCTTGAATTATAATTTTTAGGTTCTTTTTTTTTTTCTCTCTTCGATTTACTTTGAATACAATATAGTGATATTCGTTACAAATATATAAATAATGATCCAATAATAAAACAATCCGAAATATAGTGCATGTTCTTATAGTATTCGAATTGTTTAATATTTTTCATTTTTTGGTTGGTTGGGTTTAGTTTGTTTTTAATTTATGATGCCTGATGATTAGTTTGGCTTGGCTTAGATTTGATTGTGCAATTGTTCTGCATTCGTGGTTTATCTTTAAAAGCTACTGCGATCCGAACTAGTTTGCTAGATGAAGATCTCACGATTTCTTTGTCTAAATATACGAAAAAACCCGACTTTTTATGTGTACGGAGGAGGATATATAGTTATGTATCTTGTCTTCTGTTTTTTAATAGTATATAAAAACATTTTTACTATGATCTGCAGTAATAAGTACTCCAAATAGCCCTACTCCAACCTCTGAGTTTGAGCATTCTTCAATCCCTGCTACCATCAAGAAAGTGTTTAACCCACAGAGATGCATGGGCAGGGACTTTCGAGCATATTTTTGGCGAATTAACGTCTCCAAGAACGGATTGCCTAGGTATGGATCAAGTTCCGCTCCTTTCTTCCCTTGTATATTTGAATGAGTAATGATCAGTACGATATTCGGATGTAAATACTGATGTTTCACATTTCAATTATGACATCTTAGATATCGGTTACTCAAATTCTTTCGAGTCAGGTCGATAGACTCGCATTATGAATCTCATTGAAAGTTTTGTTTTTCTGTTTAAATTAATGTAAAATTGGGTTGCAAAATTCGTAGTTGTTTTTCGATTTTGACAGTGATATTTTATCCTAATGCCTAGTTTTATCTTGTTAGAATCTTTTTTTCTTCACTTTAAATTTGTGTGTTCAATTTCGTATTTTCTTTTTAAATTTACTATTTGATTTCTATCATGCCCCATGATAGATTTTACGTCTAATTGAACATGCTGATTTATTATTGCAGAGATTTGGCCAGATGTAGTACCGTTAAGGAAAAGGGAGGTGCATGAAGATAATCGATTGTTGGAATTTCAGAGAAAGATCGTCCAATTAGCTGCCGTGCTAAATGGAAATCACTTTCTCAGTAGCTTTCCGGACGAAATGAGCTTGAAAATGAGCGTGAAAGAAGCAAATAGTTACTCCAAAGGAGCTTTTGCAAGGTTTATAAGAGTTAGCAAAGAGGCCATTAAATTGGGTGCAGATAAGTATGCAATTGTAGATAAGAGATCATCTCTGACTACTAGACCTTCTATTCACAATTGATGAATGTATATGGGAACAGATGGTTCTCCATCATCTGATGTCGATCCAATGATCACGATCTTTCGATGTTTTTAGTTGTTTTTTTGGGAACTCACAAGTAGAAGTAGTCAAGCAATCGCTTGACGTGGCTTCGGAAAGTTAACCAGTGAAGGAATTGGCAGAAGAGTCGATAATTTCCGACTCAAACAGACTCAAGATTATTGTATTTATCGATAAAATATCGGTATTAAATATGAAAATCCTGGCAAAGACCTTTTTACACTCGAAAACTCTTGAAACAAGAGCATGCTCATAAAAAATATGACTTACTGTCGCAGACAAACATATTCGGTCTGATTCTGCGTAAAACTTGACTGCGCCGGATCGAGCTGGTTTTTGCAGTTGGGTTTCAAAATTACAAATGAAAAAAATATTTATATTTGTGGTTGATTTTGAGATAGTTTCTTGGATTTTAGCTGAATTTGGGGCTCTCTATGAGATATCTTTGAGCTATGGACTGGGTTTAAGAATCGACCGGTTTGAAAGGTTTTTGACACCCCAATTACATGCAAACTCGAATTTGTTCTTCAAGGCACTAAAATATCTGTATCACCCAAATAAAGTTGGACGTATGCCCCTCCCCTCCGACACCTCCCCTTCGCAGACCGGTTTTTGAAACTCAAATTTTCTTGTTCAACGCTACGACCAGCAATCTCTAAAATTAAAGTCAAGAATAGCATGAAGAGTGTTCGGTACCAATCATCTCGGCGTGGTGGGCGGCGCCGTCGCGATGGAATCCCCATTCACCTCTCCGTTAAAGGAGAGTGAAGACGACGCATTGGAAATCGTAGAGGTCGACGACAATGCAGGAGCCGTCGTTGTTCATGGAGCAGGGGATCCGATTTCTACTTGAGGCCCTCCATTGCCAGCTCCTCGGTGGTTTGTGGTTTTGGGGAGGGTGACAGCGTTAGCTGGTTTCCCTTCCATGGCGTAAGAATCGAAGCTCTCGCCGGGGCTACTTCGGATTGCTCGGGGCTTTCTGATGAAATCCTAAAATGAAATCAGAGATTCAAACTCTGATCTGAAATGTCAAACAAAATGGAGTTTTCTACGTAAAAAAAAACCCAAATTAAAAATACGTCGACAGCAGGGATCGAACCTGCGCGGGCGAAGCCCAACAGATTTCAAGTCTGTCTCCTTAACCACTCGGACATATCGACTGTCCTATTGAGTACGTTGAATAATGATATATATAGCATTTGTTTTTAGAATCTAGGCTTCTGTATTAAATATCACAAATTAGTAATAAACACGCCAAAAATTAAAATTAGAAGATAAATTTAATTAACCTCATCATCCAACCCATGATCTATGAGCCCATGAAAAATTTTTATTATTATTTTAATAATAAATTCAGGGTTAGACTAAAAATTTCTTCTTTAATTTATGAGAAAAACATGTACAATGTAAGTAGATAAATACATAATATATAATTTGGACATTTCACTCAACTAACCTACGAATCGCCATATATACCACTACAATTACGAGTGAAAACAAACTCGGTCTCATAATCAAACATGTATTGACAAAAGCAAAATTGAAGAATAGACCGAAAATACGACAAAATAAGTATCGAAAAAATATGGCATTTCATGATTGGACACCTTCAAATGAAATAAAATGGACAAATGGTTGAAAGAGTATCATCCCTCTCACAAAGAATGAATAAACTCAATAATGCAAGGGTGGGAAAGATTAGAATATTGATAGTGATGAACCGAAACAAAGCTTTTGACCATCGTCTCCAACCACAACTTGACTGAAATGACCCCGAGAGAGTGACTGAATTACAACACACCTCCTGCCAAATTAGATGCATGTGTGATGTGTCCGAAGGATGAGGAGGCTTTGACAGGGATGTTTTTGGAATTTTCTTCATTCATTTTTCTATTTCAAGAAACTTGGTCACGTTGCCCATGTGATTTTAAGTAACACTTATTTTATAATCCCAATAACTTATCTTCTCAATAATATTTCGTGAGTTTTTTTTTCAAACAAATGTATTTTCGGCAACTTGATTTGTATCACTGATTAATTTATGTATTTTTTTTAGATCGTATGATACATTATAGTATGTGTGCGTGTGTGCGTGTGAAATTAAGTGCATCGAGACGACTAAAATAAGCTAAAATAATTATTATAAGCAAAAAAACGTGACACATTTGATAAATTCAATCTTTACATAAGTTGTTTTGGAACAATCTAAATTATAAAGGTAAAAAAAATAGTTTTTGAGTATCGGAAGTGGTGTTTTTAGTGACGAACAGGTAAATATCGCGTAAGAACATGTTCTTAGGAGGGAAACAACAAACGGAAACAGCTGCTAAGACACGGTGGTGTTTATAACTATTAAGTTCATTTTAGGCTTAAATTCTTATGTTCTTATATCATAATCCGACATTTCCGCATTGGTGGTTAATTATTTTAAATGTTAATAAGAATTTAGGAGACATTTATTAATTTTTAAACGAATAATATATTGTGCACATGGCGTTACTGTTGACTTTTACGTCATTTTCTCCGAATAATTTCTTCGTTGAGATCCACAAAATGGACAGAATGACTTGGGATGTTTTTGAGAAAGTAACTATTGCTGCGTCGGTAATTGGTGGCAACGAAAAAGTCCAGCGAAAAGCCAGTCACTTTCTTCACCTTCAATCGACCAGATAGAACACCCATTTTCAGCCAACGAAGAAGAGAGAAAAGTAATCTTCAAATCCGCTCAAAAATCTTATGCTTCTGACTGGGTTACTAAGATGGTGCTTCAATTGGGCGAAAAATTGAGGGATTTCGCGAACAACAGATGGCTGGTTTTTGTGTGCGCAATGTGGATTCAATCGTGTGCAGGGATTGGGTACTTGTTCGGGAGTATTTCGCCGGTGATTAAGAGCAGGATGGGGTATAACCAGAGGCAGATTGCGATGTTGGGCGTCGCTAAGGATTTGGGAGACAGCGTCGGGTTTTTGGCCGGGAGCTTGAGTGAGGTTCTGCCCGTTTGGGGGGTTTCTCTGATTGGGGCGATTCATAATTTCTTTGGGTATGGTTTGGTTTGGCTCATCATTACTCGTCGTCTCCCTTCTCTGCCTCTCTGGGTGGTCAGTTCTCTTCTACCCTAGATTCTTTTCGCCGTTTCAGCTGCCGTTTTTTACTCAGGAAGCTTTCTCTCTCTCGATTAGACTCCATTTTTATGTTTCTGTTGGGATGAACATCCCAGATAAGCTTGATTCTTGAAAACTTTTGTTCGATTTAATGATGATAAGGACAAATAAACTAACGAAAGTTGATTATTGAGGTTATCTAGTATGAATTTTTAGAAATTCTTCAGTGAAGATTAAGTTGGATAATGTTTTCCTTGTCGGATTTTCGTTCATGAATTGGATAAACTATAATTTTTGACAGTCTGGGTAGGAGAAACTTCAGTAGGCAATACTGGATGTAATTTAGTGGATTATTGTGCTGTTGTTTCTGACTCGAATATCGTCTTCTATATCCAGCTCTGTATTGCTATATATGTCGGGACAAATGGAGAGACTTTCTTCAACACAGCAGCATTAGTTTCATGCATTCAGAACTTCCCCAAGAGTCGGGGTCCAATAGTTGGGATCTTAAAAGGATTTGCTGGGTTGAGTGGCGCAATCTTGATGCAAATTTATGCAATGATCAACTCGCCAGATCAAGCATCGTTGTTATTCATGGTTGCCATTGGGCCAACAATGGTTGCAATTGCACTAATGTTCATCGTTCGACCGGTCGGAGGTCACAAGCAAGTCAGACCTTCAGATGGATCGAGCTTTTTATTCACTTACATCATTTGTCTCCTCCTGGCCGCATATATGATGGGAGTTTTGCTTCTTCAGGATTTGTTTCATCTGAATCAAAAAGTAGTCACATTATTATCGATAGTTTTGATTGTTCTTATTTTCATTCCGGTCGTTATTCCAATTATTCTGGTCTTCTTTACACAATCGACGCCTCCGGAAGAGGAGAGCCTTATTCCAGAGTTGCAGAAGGAGAAAGATGATAACTCCAACTCCCATGAAAATGAGATTGTTCTTAGTGAGGTCGAAGATGAAAAATCGTCGGAAGTTGATTTACTCTCATCGTTAGAAAGACACAAGAGGATGGCTCAATTGCAGGCTAAACTGGTTCAAGCGGCTGCAGAAGGAGCAGTGAGGATCAAAGGACGGTCGCGAAAGGGCCCACGAAGAGGCGAAGATTTCACCTTATTGCAGGCGTTAAGAAAGGCCGACTTCTGGCTTCTCTTCTTCTCCCTTTTATTGGCATCTGGTTCAGGTTTAACAATCATCGATAATCTGGGTCAGATCGTTCAATCACTCGGATATTCCACCGATAGAAGCATTTATGTATCAATGATCAGCATCTGGAACTTTCTTGGCCGCGTCGGCGGAGGCTACTTCTCTGAGATCATCGTAAGGTGAACTTTCTAGGACTCAAGTTTTTGACTTTACTTAAATATACTATTGGACTAAATCATAAAGAGTAATGATAGATTTAATGAAATGCATATTAATTAATGTCTTAGTTTGATTATTTATTCTTTATCTTTAACATCAATGAACGGCACCTAAGCGATATGTCTAGAGGTAAGATTATAGTGTGATATTAAAAAGTAAATCTAGGATTATTCTATCAACAATCGAATTTTTGAATGTTCCGTAAATCGATTCTTCTGTAATTTACTCAGAAAATATGCATATCCAAGGCAAGCTGCAATGGCTGTTTTCCAACTCATGATGGCATTTGGGCTGTTATACTACTCGATTGGACTGCCGGGTGAGATTTACGTAATCACTGTTCTGACCGGCCTGGGCTACGGTGCCCACTGGGCTATTCTTCCGGCTGCCGCCTCCGAGCTGTTCGGCCTGAAAAGCTTCGGAGCCTTATACAACTTTTTGACTATAGCTAATCCTGCAGGCTCTCTCATATTCTCAGGAGCCATAGCCAGTGGAATATATGATCATTATGCAGAGCAACAATCACATAATGTGGGTGGATTGAATGAAAAATCGCTCATTTGTAAAGGGTTGATTTGCTATTCCCTCACTTGCGCCATTTTATCGGGAATTTGCGTAGTTGCCGCTATGTTGAGTTTGATTGTCGTTTACCGGACGAAGAGGGTTTACACTCAACTCTACGGAAAGCTTCACAATTGAGTTGCTAGAACGTATTGAACCCTACTACGTATTGTGCATCCATCGTTACAGATTGGTAATTATCGGTTTAGATCTGTGGATTTGATTGTTCTTTGTGGCAACAAACTGCAAATTTGGTTTGTATCTGTATTCGGCCGTGTCTAGTTTGTTTCATCTTGAAAGAACTACATAATCCATCATTCTGCTTTTTGTTCTTTGCTTGATTTTTGGAGATTTGTTGTCCTCAGTGTTTTGAAAAAAATATCAGTCCACGTGAAAAATTATAATTATATGCGATGCAAACCGAAAATTATCAGGAATAACGTCTGAATAAACACTGAATTTTGCGAACTAACGATGGATCAAGGGGGTTTACTCAACTTGATGGAAAGCTTCACAATTATCAAGTCCTAATACGTGGAATCAGAAGAGCTTATGAACTGGTCATTCAGCCGCTTCTAGTTTGTCTCATTTGAGTGAATTACAACATCCATTTATTCTATTCTTTGTTTCTTGTTTTGTTTATAGAGATTTATTTAGTCTCGGTGGATATACGACGCAAAAGATGATGGCATGGAAAATCACCTCGATCAATTTCTATGTTGTAAAATATAATAAATAAAAATAAGAAAGTTATAGGAAAAAATAAATATCGATAATTTTACTTAGAAACTCGAATTTGAAAAAAGCTAATTCAAGAAAGATATTGTTATGAAAAATATTGTGATACATTAAAAAATGTATTTTGGGATGAATAATTGTAGTGTGTCCCGATGATCCCAGTAATAGGTAAGGAGAGAAACTCTACTTATAAACCCTGCATGTCTTATTCTGTCAAACGATATGAGATTGTGCACGCACACTAGTATGAGTGGACACTCACATTGGACACTTACATTTGGTCCTCCTTGTCTTCACATGACAAGTTATCTCCGCCCTTTGGGTTTTGACATTCTCATCGACCACATTTTTTATTTGGACAGTAGCTCTAATATCACTTGTAGAGTTCCCCAATACTTCAAATACAAAATTGTTTATTTTTTGTCAGAACTCATACAAATTTATTCTTGATATTAGTCCAAAATGAGTTGTATTAGGTAATGTGAGAAACTTTACTTATAAATCATGTATTTTTCGCTCTCCCAATTAATATGAGATTGTACACCTTGTTTTCTTCTTACCTTCACATGGCAGACTGTCACAATGGTAAAATATCAGAAACTAACAAACTAAGAAAAATTCATATAATATGTTTTGTAATGTATATGAATTTTTATCTGAAGAAAAATTAACGTTGATCAAGAATTTTCTAAAGACGGGCAAATATAGAGAAGGTTATTGGTTCAGAGTAATGATTAAAAGTTATGTTTTCATTTTATCATCATTTAAAGGATATTTCATATTTGATTTTCTATTGGATTTGAATATGACTTGTAGTTAATAAAATTTGATTAATTTATTTCATTTGCCATTGAATTTTTCAATTAACTGTGCTTTAAATTTTTAATAAATAATGTTTATTTAATTTTAAACTAGCATTGAATTTTTCTAACTATTAGTTATACTTGTTTTAGAGTTTTTGCATAATAACTGATTTCACTATTTTCAAGGATTTTTTAATTCAAAAAATTTAGAGTTTTATAACGATCTAATTAAACTTAATTTGTAAATCAATTTGACAGTTATAAATTGAAAAAGAAAAAAGAAAATGAAATTTTGAGGGTTGTTATAGTTGATCGCTTAACCAAATCAATTCATTTTATTCTCGTAAGAATTACATATACAATGGATTAATATATCCAACTTTATGTTCATGAAATCCTCAAATTGCATGGTACGCCAATCTCTATAGTATCATATCGTTATACTCATTTCACCTTGAAGGAGCATGCAAAAAGCAAGGAACAATTGGTTAATTTTCAATACAGCTTTTTACTCTCTTACAGATGATAGTTAGAAAGAATAATTCAAACCCTGGAGGATATAATTAGAGCTTGCACTATTGATTTTCAAAAAAATTAGAGTAAAAATATGTCGTTAGTGGACTGTGTTTACAATAATAGTTATCAAGTTTTAATTGAGATGACACCTTATGAAGTACTTATGGTAGAAAATGCATATTTCCAATGTATTGGGACAAAGTTGGAGAAAAAGAATTAGTTGGACCTAATATTCTTAGATAGATTGATGAGATTGTTGCTTTAATTCGAAAAAGAATCATTACAGCAAAGTAAGCAGAAAAAAATTATGTCGGTCGTAGAATGAGAAAATTAGAATTTGCAATAGGTGATTAAATATTTTTGAAGATTTCTCCAATTAGAGGCGTGATGTGGTCTGTAAAGAAAGAAAATCTAAGCTTGAAATTCATAGACCCATTTACGATTTCAAAAATAATTGGAGAAGTTTTTTATCAGTTAAACCTAGAGAATCACTCGAGCATGTTCACAACGTGTTTCATATTTCGATGCTGAAGAAATATTTTTTAGACCCCTCACATATTTTCCCAATTAGACCACTTGACTTTGTGCTTAACCGTCTTATGAAGAGAGACCGATTCAAATTCTGGAATCATAAGAAAGAGAGTTGAGGAATAATGTCTCGTTTGTAGAAGTACTTTGTAGGAATAGAAACATTGATGAAGCAACCTGAGAAAGAAAAGAGAAAATGAAAAAGATCTACCTATAAAAGGGTTTGTGGCTCAAGAAACTCTATAGTGATAGCAAAAAGAAATATGAGAGAAAAAGAAGAAAAACGGATTTTAGATTTTTCAGAAGCAACTGGATGAGAATTCTATTTTTTCAAAATACAACCGTCGGATCGTCTTGAAATTTTTATAGTGGGTTTGCAACATACCATGAAAATTGTCTTTTGTACTTTTTAATACTGTCGGGTATGGTAAAATGGGACTGTAGTTTTATACTCTATATTTATTATCTCTTGCTTTTTGTTGTATTCCAAGATTATTGTTTGGTATTGATGAATTGTTGTATGATTCTAGTTCGATGATCTAGAGAGAACTTCGATTGTACCCATTCTTTGTGATATAGTAGAATATTGATTAAGTGGCCTACGAATCTTTGATTTTTTACTCTTTATTGTATGAGTTTTTTACCTAAAAATTAATGTTGCTAATCTCGTTACTTTTGGGTAATCAATTATTGCTTATTAGTATTGATTGGTTTGTTTTGTCTATTTGATTACACAAAGAAAGAAGAAGATGTTTTATTCCATTGTACATTCTTAGTGTTGAAAATTGATATTAGGATTTTTCTCAACACGTACGAGGCTTGGTCATTGGGGTACACTATTATTACCCGGCTATGGGACAACTTGCCGAATTTCCCATAATCAGAAGACTGGCAATAAAAACCACCAGAATGTACATGCAACCACTGACATAGGCATGGAAGTCGTATAGCAAGGGTTGAGAGAATGGTTCTTGCAGAGCTGGAGGGAATGATGAGTAGATGTGCATTTTCTCGCTTCACATTCCAAAGTTTAGGTGTTAAAGAATTGCCTTTGTTATGTTTGGATTATTTTTCTTATGTGTGAATTGCAATAATGTTGGCTACATAGTGCGATTTCTTAATGAACCCTTACACTATGCATTGTAATTGTATTAGAATCTCGTGTAGCATATGATTATGATCGCAAAAAATAGCAAATTTGGAGTGTTTCCTTAGTCGGATTGGCATCATTCGATGAGCCAATCAACCGTCATATGAGTATGATCAAGAACAGATGACATCTAGTGTGTTTTCTTACTCAGATAGGCATCATTAGATGAGCCGATTCGAGGTTGTATATACTTGTTCTAGCTAGTTACTCTGTTTAGTTGGAGCTCATAATCTTCTGAGTTTGGACATATTTGCTTTACTAATGAGTAATCCAAAAGTTTGAATAATAAGAAAATGGAGAGTCTATTGCTTTACACTATCAAATGGTGAAAGTCAGAAACGAGATTAGCCTCCGGCTTTTCATTGTCAAAAATAATTCTATTAAATATTTGACAGCAAGTGTTGCCTAGAGCAGTTTATTTCTGTAACTCATGGTATTTTCAGGCTAGTGTTTCGTTAAATCTGTTACATATGTGACGTTAATATTTCTTTTATAGTTAGTGTGTATTTGATTGTCGTTGTCGCGGTGTCTCGGGTGTGTGTTTTGTCCTGGATGTTGGCATTTTCAAAGAAAATATAGACTATCCATTCCTATAAGAAGAGAACTTCTCACTGCCATAAGAACCATCGTTACAATGGACTAGAGGTTTTTAACGGGTGGGCTGGCAAGTCCAGCCGAGCCGAGCCAACCCTGACCTGGTCCCATGAGGCAAGCATAGCCAAGTCCAGGAGCTAGGCTCTCGAACCCCCCAAGGATCGAGCCAGTAGTCCCCAAACAAGCTGGCCATCGAGCTGGCTCAACACAGCCATCCACACACCACACTCCACAGTTCACTCCTCCTGCAAGCGCTGAGCAACTAGCAACGCGTTCCGTCTCCTCCGACCGTACTCAACCGTTTTTCTTCTGCCCAAAATGTTTAGAACATTGTTCCGACTTTCGAGTATATACAACGATACCAAAAATTCCAAGTAAAAAATCATTAGGTTTATATTTAAGTTTACTTATTATGAATCCTCGCAATAATATTATTGATGATAATGATTACATAGATGAAATTAGAGAATTAATTCTTACATTTTTTGTAGGACAATTATTTGCACAATCATCCACTTCACTTAGAAAAAGAAGACATAAAATTTCAAATATATGGAAACATTTTGATTTGAAAGATGTTAAAATTGCAGACAAAATAGAAACTAAAATCCAATATAAATATTATATTAAAAATTATGTTTATACTTCTGGTAGCTCTACTAGCGCTATTGGTAGACATTTTCAAAACTGTCACTTAAATGAGAAAACATAAGATTCAACACAATTTCAAAGAAATGTTAGCGGTAGTGACATTTTCACGAATTAACATAATAGAATAAGAGAAGTAATAACATAACTTTTAACACAATCTGAGCTACCTTCATCATTCACCGATAGTGAAGTGTTTGAAAAATTTATGAAAAACTATGCTACTCCTAGTTTTAAACGTGTCACTAAAAGTATTACGAGAAATGATATTCTTAAAATGTTAACGAATATGAAAAATGAATTAATTACATTTTTTCAAATGCTCCTTCAATATCTATTTGCATTACTTTAAATTCAAAGGAATGAAAAATAGGCAATCCTGAACCAAATCCAGTTTTCCGAAAAAAAAGAATGGTTTCGAAAGCAAGACAAAAAGGATAGGTGCAGAGACTCAAAGAAAGCTGTTCCAACAAATGGAGTTGACTGTGTTGCGTTAGTAAAGGTAAAGGAATCCAATCCTTCCTCTAAAAAGGATGAATTTATGGAATGCACATAATGTTGTTAGTTATATAGTTGTAACATCTTATTTTATTGATGAATCTTGACAATTAAATAAAAGAATTTTAGGATTTCGTAATTGTGAATATTCACATTCTGGTAACACCATCTGTAGATTTATTATGAAAATATTACAAGAATGTTCTATTAAAGATAAAATTTTTAGCGTAACTCTTGATAATGCTAGTGTTAATATTGTTGTTGTTTCTCAATTTAATGATTGTTTACAGTTAGATGTTAGTCATGGTTCTCTTTTTCACATAAGATGTATGTGTTACATTTTAAACTTGGTTGTTAAAAATTATATGTTATATATCTCCACTCATATTGAATTAATTAAGTCTGTAATTTCTTATATTATTCAGTTTAATTCGAGATAACAACAATATAAAAATTTTTGTAAAGCTGCCCAACTTAAACCAAAAAAATTAAAAATCGACGTAGATAATAGGTGAAATTCAACTTATTTGATATTGCAAAATGGTAGGGGGCCATATTAGTAAGTTATTTGTGTTTTTATTAATGATAATACACAAAGTATTAACCTTGATAAATCTAGTTGTGATATTGCTAATATCTTTCTTAATTTTTAAAAAGTTTTTTATGATACTACAAATTAATGTTTTGCAATTTATTATCTCACTTCTAATATTATTCTTCCTATTTTTATAGAGTTAACATATAATTTTGCAAAATATCGACTAGTAGATGAATTTAGTAATATTCTTAATAAAATAAAAACAAAATTTAAAAAATATTAACCTAACATTTTTCTTATTTTTTGTTATGCATGCATCATGCATCCAATATTTAAATTAAAATAAGTATGTCTTATGCTCAATAGAATTTCTACAAATTTATGTATTGTGTTTTTAATTACTAGTGATGACAGAACAAATAGAGTTGCTAATTTATATGTTTTTTGTGAAACAAAATATTCTAATGTTAATCGTTATTATTCACAACTTCCACATAACGAGAGTTATCCTAGTAGTAGTGATGGTGGTGGTAGTGGTAGTAGTAGTGGTAGTAGTTTTAGTCAACAATATAGTATTGATACCATATGAAGTAAATTACAAACTAAAAATTATTTTACTTCTTTTACAAATGAACCCAATATTTATTTTGAATATCGTTATCAATTTTTTCCAGATAAGAATTTTGATATTTTAGATTGGTGAAAAAGATATTCTACCATATATCCTATTCTTTCTATAATGATATGTGATTTACTAACACCTCATGTTTCTATTGTAGCATCGGAATCTACTTTTAGTGCAGGTGAATGTGTTTATGATGAACGAAAATGAAGAATTGCACCGGAACTTATATAGACGCTCATTTATATCAAAGATTGGATCGACGTCAAGACAAGAGATAGACGATGATAGAATGAAATTCTTGAAGAGTTTATGAATTTAGATGTTGAAAACTAGAGATTTTTTTATTGAATTTCTTTTGTAATTTGAAGTAATTTTTTTTTCAAATTTGTAATTTTTTTTAAATTCTAATTTCTTTTTACATGTCAAAATATTTTTAATGATATTTATGTGATATTTTTTATTAGATAGTCTCAAATAATTTTTTATTAATACATTCAATTTTATATACTTTAACATAATTAATTTTTAAATTAAATGAGTAAATATCGTTTGGATCTAATTTTTAATACTTATTATAATTTTACATGAAATTGTTTAAAAAACTTATATTATATTAATATAAGTTGAAAATATTTATATACGATTAGCTTGTTAGGCTCGGTTGGTTAGGCTTGTTGACCTGGCTCGGCTTGCCTCGTTTAACTCATGACTCACGAGCCGGCTGAGGTTGAATTTTTTTTGTAATTTGAAGTAATATTTTTTTTTAATTTGTAATATTTTTTAAATTTTAATTTCTTTTTATATGTTAAAATATTTTTAATTATATTTATGTAATATTTTTTATAGGATAGTCTCAAATATTTTTTTTATTAATACATTTAATTTTATATAGTTTAACATAATTAATTTTTAAATTAAATGAGTAAATATCGTTTGGATATAATTTTTAATATTTATTATAATTTTAAATCAAATAGTTTAAAAATTTTATATTATATTAATATAAGTTGAAAATATTTATATATGTTTAGCTTGTTAGGCTCGGCTAGTTAGGCTTGTTGACCTGACTCGGCTTGGCTCGTTTAATTCGTGGCTCGCGAGCCAACTCAGGCTGAATTTTGTTTTGTAATTTGAAATAATTTTTTTTTTTTAATTTGTAAATTTTTTAAAATTTTAATTTTTTTTATATGTTAAAATATTTTTAATGATATTTATGTGATATTTTTTATTAAATAGTTTCAAATACTTTTTTATTAATACATTTAATTTTATATACTTTAACATAATTAATTTTTAAATTAAATAAATAAATATCGTTTGAATATAATTTTTAATACTTATTATAATTTTAAATAAAAATGTTTAAAAAATTTATATTATATTAATATAAGTTGAAAATATTTATATACGCTTAGGTTGTTAAGCTCGACTAGTTAGACTTGTTGACCTGACTTGACTTGTCTCGTTTAACTCGTGACTCGTGAGCCGACTCAGGTTGAATTTTTTTTGTAATTTGAAGTAATTTTTTTTTTAATTTGTAATTTTTTTAAATTTTAATTTTTTTTATATGTTAAAATATTTTTAATAATATTTACGTGATATTTTTTATTGACTCTGACCGAAGTTAAGTTGTATTTCTACGATGTAATAATTTCTACTCCCGAATTTTGAAAAATACGCTTATTACAGAATTATGATTTCAGATTCGAGGTTTACGGTGAGTTATTTATTTATTTATATTTTAAATTTAAAATAATTATACTATCATAATTTTTTGGTCAGAGGGTACCTTCGTCTTTTTGTAAAAGTTCTAAGTCGTCTCCCCAACGGCGTCCAAATTATATTATCTATTGCCCGGAGGCTGGACTGAAGGAAAAATTCCCAATTATTTGTCTTTGTCTCTAAGTAATGGATGCCATAGACTCAGTCGTCGATCCTCTCAGAGAGTTCGCCAAGGACAGCGTTCGCCTTGTCAAGAGGTGTCACAAGCCTGATCGCAAAGGTATCCCCTTTTCTTTTTTCTAGGAAGTGTTTTGTTCGGATTCTGGGGATCGGATTTGGTTGCGCGATTTGCTTCTTGTGATTTTTGGTGGTGTTTTAATGATAATTCTGTGTTGTGCTCTAGAATTCACAAAGGTTGCATTCCGTACGGCTGTCGGATTCGTTGTAATGGGATTCGTTGGATTCTTTGTGAAGCTGATTTTCATTCCGATCAATAACATAATTGTCGGATCTGGTTGATTTTTGGTAATTCTTTAACCAGAACTTTGTTTCTATTCTTTTTTCGCCTTCAGAACTGTTCACTCTGTGACTGCACGTGTCCTTAAAGGTCCTAGTTTCTTTCATGGTTATCGGTGGTGTGTACTGTGTAGTTTCCAATGCCTGAATTCATTGTAATCTGTGCGATCTAGTTATCTAACATAGCTTTTATAAACAACACTTCTTTCATGGTTATTGGCGCCATTGTTTTTACAATTTTTTAACTCAGTAGCCTAGCCATGGTACATTAATCAAGCTCTTTCCCCCGCTGTTTATTCGGGTTAGGTAGTAGCTTATCTCAAACTGACAGTAGTAATTCATATTTCTTAAGTCAAGATGAGCTTTGATGATTAGCATAGTTGGTAAACATGGGAGTGGGTTTCAATTTTGTTTATTCTGAAGGTTGAACCTGGTAGTTGGGTCTTGTGAGATTAGTAGTATAATGGTATACAAGTTAATTTAGACACCCATAATTTAAGAAAAGAATATATGCATTATACTCTACTAATATAATGCATAAATGTTCATGGTTTTTCATCGTTTCCAAGAAAATTGTTCAAGTTAACCCTTTTCTTTTCACCTTGATATTGGAATAACGATGGCTTGGCTAGACAAGCCCCTGGCCATAAGCAGCCCAATTAACGGCTGTGGGATGAGATCCTAGCCTTTGGGCTAGGTGTAGGCCGGTGCCATCGTGTTCCTCTTCACCGAACCGTGAACCAAACTAGTTCTTAAATTTCATAACTATGCAATTATTGGTACAATTAAGGTGTAATTAATGTAACAAAATATAAATAATTAATTTATATTTTAATTGTACTCATCATTATTTGACATGTCTGTAAAAATTTTAAAATAATAGCATAAGAAAGTAAACGTAGTATTATTCAAAATTATATGGTCATCATAAATTAATCAATTTTCAGGGTTTTTTTACGTCCAAAACCGTGAACCAAAACTATTATCGCAGTTTATTACATCCAAAATTGATTCCGATTCCTCCACTAATGGGAACACCCGTGCTAATTTGAACCACATATCAGTTCGGTTTCTGTCAACACTTTCTAGCCTTTACCATTTCTCAATACATAAGATGAAAACTATAGTGGCTAGTACAACTTGAGGTTCCATTATTTACCAACTGGTTTTCAATGTCGACTTTTGGCTAGCGTGGTTGGCGGCTCGAGTTGAAACCGAGCCATATACTTTGATAAATTTAGCGGGGTTCTACCAAGTGTTAAGCTTCGATAGAGAGAACATGAATAGTTAGGTATGGTTCTTTATCACCTGAACGTGCTTCAACCCTTTTTTCTTATCAAACTTGACTTGCTTTATCATTATTAGCACCCCTTTTTTTTCTTTACTGCGTTGGTTTGGCACTTTTTTCCTATAATAATATATATATATATATATATATTTTTAATTTTACGTTCTATTGATAGTTGATTCTAAGCCATCGACTTCCTCGACTACGAATAAAATTTAATCATTACATTTTAAATACAACCTGCAAATAGAAAAATAAGTAGCGGAAGAATTTTTCGCCCATAATTTTTCATAAGATGTACATCTAATCAAACCGTTGGTAATGATAGACCACACGCCGACAGTAACAGCGTTTGGCCATCGAAATTGACTTTATAACCGTGTGATTATTATCCGTGAGAGTAATAAAGTGAGACCGTCAAGTAAGGCTGGACTATTTTATCCTTCAAATTTATTTTAAAATATTAGAAATAAAGAATACTTTAAGAATTCACATAATATTAAATTAAAAAAATTGTTAAAAGAAAATCAAAAAATGATAATACATAGATGTACATGTGCGTATATAAATTGAATTTTTATAAATGATTATTTATTGAAGGGGTGTAATAATATGAAGAAAACAGTATCTTGAGGAGGAGTGTGTGGACAAAGATGAAAGGACAAATGTTAAGGTAATGTCACAACAATGAATCATTTCATGTTTGGGGATACATGGCTGTCCTACGTATCTCTCTCCTTCTCTTCTTTTCTCTTTCTTCTTCTGCAACCCTAATTTTGATGGTCCTCTCCACTCTCCTCTCTCTCTCTCTCTCTCTCTCTCTCTCTCTCTCTCTCTCTCATTTAACACCTTTTAAGAGGTCTAATTTGCCTGCACGCTCTATTAATTTGAAGTGTTTTGAGTAAGATTGTTCCAACATCCGTTGAATACTAAGATTTTTTTTACACTTTTTAAGAGCAGTCTCCTAATTTGAAGTGTTTCGAGTACTTTTAAACAATTTTCTAGTCGTTCCGGATTGTTGCAATATTTCTCTAGTTCGGGATTGTTGCGATAATCCACGAGAAAATTTAATTCAAGTACAAGATTTGTGGTATCTCGAGTGTGTAGTACTTGAAGCAAATTCCAAGCTTTCATGCCATTACTTGGAATTCATGTCTATGTAGATTCCAGGCTGTTTTAGTCATTTACCTCGCTCAAACAGTTAAAAAGAAAAACAAAACTTGTGGGCACGTCCATGCATTTATTTGCACTTCTCTGCTTTTGTTTTTAGGAATTTATTTTTTTAACCTTTTTAAGTGTTGGAAAAAGCAGCAAAAAAACGAACAGGCTGCTGCAGACAAACGGAAAGGCTGTATTCACTTACGTCGGCAGATGCACCATAGCGCAGTTTGGTCGTCGATGCCGTGGATTAAAAGCCCAGAGAGATTTCCATCTTATCCTCAAGAAAAAACTTCACTTTTTTTGAGAAATTTGAGGAGTGGAAAAGGCTAAGAAGCTGAATACAAAGTGTTGGTGTCTTGTTGTAGATTATCGATTTCTAGCTGTTTTGTTTTGATTCATTTGCCTTTCTATCCGCATCAAGGTTCCAAACTTGACTGTTTTTTGCGTCAGATTTGACTTGTTGAGGCAGCTTTCACCCACTATTTTTCCCTTCTACTTTCCAGAGTTCATGTCCAAGACCGCAATGAAAACTTCGAACGATCCTACTCTCAGGAGGATCTAACTTTCTGACCCTAGTTAAACTACTCCAGGTGCATCCTGTGAAAGCCAATACGGTCTAAGGTCATGTAATTTATGAATACGACATTCATACTAAGAGGGTGTCAAATTCTATGTTGATTGTGTGTGGTCGAGGTGGGTGACTTATAAGTAAAGTTTTTCGGCTAGCTCGGCATATAAGTTCTTTCATACTCTCAGGTGGATGTTTACCTGAATTATTATCACATAATCTCTGAAAGAACAACTGTTTTCTGATTAATTCAGTTTCCTGTTTGTAATCATCTTGATTTGATATTAGGGTTCTTCTTGCTTTGGAATTTAATGCGTAAAAGCTGGTTCTTTGTTTCTTTTTGATTTGGGTCTTTTCTTTTTATTTATTCTGTTGGTGTATTTTCTGAAAAAGAAGAACTAGATCCAAGGAAATTAGGGTTCTTTGTCTGTAATGGCAGAATTATCCGTACGAGTGAACTTGATCTGACCTCAAACTGGTCCAGCCAGCAAGCTAATTAATAGATCAACAATTTCAAAAAACATAAACTAAAATCTCATCTTCCATCTGCATATATCTGCACCAGTTTGCTGCTTATGAACAAGGAATTGGGTTCTTCCATTTTTATTTTGTATTTTTCGATTCATTTTGAATATTAAAAGCAAAAATTATCTAAAATTAAACATATCGACCTGTTTTTTTGACAGAGGATGATCAAAAAGGAAGATGATGAACTGAAAAAAGACCAGTATTTTGGACAAATCCACCATTGATCGTTGACATTTGTCACACTTTTTCCCACAAAAGTAAGATGAAAACCAGCTTTTTCTGAAGAAGATCTTAACAGTGATTGAATCACATGAAGTTTGGTGTGAAATCATTCAATGCTTTGGTTTTCTGCCTTTCTTGTCCTCAACAAATGCTTTAAAAGTTCATCCAAAGATCATGATCAGGCTCTTTGTTAGTGATTTTCTCTTTAAATATTAGGAAAAACGTGCTTACCCATCATTAAAAAGCAGCAGGCAAAGAGTAATAATCGTCTAGTTTGGATCAATTTAAATCAATTCATCCCATGTAGGTTTTTTTTTCCGAATACAACCTTAAATTATAGAGTTTTTCTTAAAAAAAAACTTTAAACTATCAACCATAACAATTTAAACCTTAAACTATAAAAAACTTAACAAATTAAAACCTGATGGACGGTCGATCACCGTCCTTTCCATGTTTACGCCTTAGAATGAACGTCCATTCTCTATTTACCTTTGCTTTATAAGTTAATTTTATTTGAAAATTTTATCACATGTTCACGCGTCATGAGAAGATAATCTGAAAACTTGTGTGATTTTATAACATTTGTACGATTTATTATAATTTTAGTGAAATATTTTATAAAACATATGTAAAATAATTATAATAAATCATACGAGTGTTAAAAAATTATGTGCTATTTTTTTAATACTTGTATGATTTATTATAATTATTTTATATTTGTTTCATAAAATATTTCACTAAAATTACAATAAATCCCACAAGTGTTATAAAATCACGAAAATTTTTAAATCATTTTCTCATAACGCCGTGCATATGTGGTAAAATTTTCAAGTAAATCCAATATTGTTTGATATTTTTTTAAAATTAATTTATAAAGCAGAGGTAAATAGAGAACGGACGTCTGTTCTAAGGCGTAAACAGTGAACGGACGGTGATCGACCGTCATAAGAGTTTGATTTGTTAGATTTTTTATAGTTTAAAGTTTGGATTGATAGAGTTGATAGTTTATGAATTTTTTAAAAAAGATAAATATAGTTTAGAGTTTAAATTAATAAAAATCCTCTTATACGTGCTTCCGTCAAATTCCAATATAACCAAAATACTCGAATTTAAAATGGAAACCTTCTATGTCGACATTTTTTTTTATTGCATCTTCCAAAATATTACAAAAAAACAAGAGGAATTAGAGAAAAATATAGAATTACGAGTGATGGTGCACATTCGTAAATATTTACCAATTTTTATTGACCCAGTGACGCATCAATCAGATGACATTTCATGTAATAGTTGATAGGTCACTGGATAAACAACAATAAGTAAATAGTTAAGTGTTTTAGATCGTTACTCTTGAATTATCAGGAGTTAGGGTTGGAACCTTTGGCTACACGATTGGCAAGTGATCTCCATGCAGGTCGAGTCTAATTGCTTGATCATCCGCTCCGCCTTCTCGACATCTGCTCGGGCCCGCTCCCACGTGAGTCGGGCCCGAGCAAATTCTGACTGAGCCAACTCCATCTCTCTCCTCGTGAGCTCCCTCAATCTCTCCACATACGCTTTCTCCATCGCCGCCAGCCGTATTTGCTCCGCCGCCTGCCATTTCAAGGCCTCGAGGCAGCTACCCTCCGAAATCTTACCTAAGCTGATTGATAATTGGAGGTCGAGGGAGGGGCCGTTGAAGGGATGATCGGAAGCTGTTGATCGGAGCGCCCAAGAGGGCATGGAGGATGAAGGCGTGGGAAGGAGCTGAAGCTCTTTCTGATCGTCTTCTTCCATTTTGTACAGAGAGAACAGTGTCTCTGTGTAAGATGAGAGGTACAGTGGAGGTGGCAGAAGTTTGGTCTTATTTATATACAAAACTTGTTATGAAATTACAGTTTTCTCCCCTCCTTCGCATGCAAAATTACTCAAAAAATAAAATCACTATAATTTATTTTAAAAATTAATAATAATAATTATTATTGAATAAAACCATATCATACTCAATAAATAGTAATAGATCTTCTCAATACAAATACGTGTAATTCTCCTGGAATGTCAATCGCACTTATATTCATTATATCATAAAATTCTCGACCATTACCCCATAAATATAAATAAATAAATATTTTGATAATTGAACAAAAAACTTGCAAAATGTGGTCCAATTTATCGTGATTAATTAGTTAACATATGGGTTAATTATTTTCTAAAACACAAAAAAAAAAAAAATTTATTTAAGAAATTATCAATCAGCCCGTTAAAAAATCAACGAAATACAGAAAACAAATATACTATCCGTTTCACATCAAGCAAAATGATAAATAAACTCGTACAATTTCCACTTAAAACGACCCTTTTATCGAAAAACACGTATCTTTCGTTGGTTATTAAAGGGCGTCTTGAAAACGTAGGGATTTTTATATTATAATTATAGATGAATTATATTAATTAACAAATAAAAATACATATATTAATGTAATAAAATCAGCAAGTAAGATAGAAAGGATTGAATTCCCGTAAAAGGAAATATAACGGATAACGTAATATGTAATGATTACTTTCCATTTTTAATTGATTTTGACTTTTTTTTGCATTTCTGGACTTCGACAATGCGAGGTGGCGTGGGTATGTTTTTGTAATTATTCCCCTCACGTGCGTATCACGTGCCTTAACCTGTCCACTCCACTCTCTTCCATCTCTTTCTTTTATTACTTTTTGCTTGCGGGTATCTCTTAATTATTTACTTTATCTTTTAATAATTGCATGAAGTGTCCATAAAAACATAACAAATGGATAATTACGGAAACAGTTATTCACAACCGTCGAAACAATTTAGGGTCAATCGACCGATACATAGACGCAGGGAGACTAACTAGTTTCGATTCTTAAAAGATAGAATCAAAATGGAACCATTCATATAGGAGAATTGAACGAAAACCGAGTCAAGAATCTTGGTTCACAGTTTTTACATTTGGTTTGGTTTGGTTTGGTTCGGTTCGGTTCTTTCTGTCAGGTGCGATTTTATCGGCCCTGAATCTGTAAGTCAAGCTAATTCAAATGTTATAAAAAGCAAATAATAGTAATATGTATGGTTTAGAATAATAAAAAATAATAATGTATAAATATGTCACATTTATTAATTTAAAATAAATATCACTTTGATTTATTCTTGATTAGATAGGAGATGGGTTTTACAGAGCAGTTGCTTTAACGGTAGGCCCAGTTGTCGGCCCTCTCTCTACCAAAAATACTACCACACACAGCCCGCTCATCTGCAGGTTGGCTTTTGGTAAATGAGCCTCGCATATGGCCCACTTTTCTGCCCTTCTATCGAGATCGAACGGCCATTGTTCGATCATCTTCCAATTTCCAGTTACTGTTAACAAGTTAATTAATCAAATAATGATATAGTTTTTTTATTATATCGCATTATTTTAACAACATGTGATGATAATTATTCAAAAAAAAATTACATCAATATCAAATCGACGACTTGTTGTATTTTAGACCACGTTTAATGTCTCCTATATAGTTTATATTATTAAGACGTGACACTAATAATTGGATATTTCATAGTTATTGTAGTATGCCGATGCGAATAACAGCACGACTCGGACAATGACAGCACTCAGAAGAAGAACGTTGGCAGGTGAGAAAATGGGAAGAGTAGGAGAAAGGGAGACCCACCAAGAAATGGGGGTCAATGAGTAAGTTGTTGGCATCTATTTGTCTAAAAGATGCTGCCGTGAAACTCAGGCAAGGGCTACTTTTAATGGGTGAAGGTGTTGGGATCTCTCTCACTCTCTCCCTCTTTTGTGGGTAGTATCTTTGAAACTTTAAGGTACGCCCTAGTTCCACAGTAACTCCAATTGAGAGAGTGATGGAGTTAACTTTTAAGACAATTATTAATGTATCATGGCCTCCAACTAAGGCCTTCACCAAATCTTGTTCTTTTACCTCCTACCTTGCACTTTATCTCCGGAAGGGGGACCTTCTTACGTGTGTCAAAATTTATTATTATTTAAAATAATAGTTATATATGTTACTGTTGTAATTTTAAAATTACAAATAAACATAAATATAATCGTTAGTTTAAAAGTAAATATTTTTGATAAATATATTATTTTAAAATATAAACATTTTACATTAAAATTGTATTAGATTTAGATTATAAAATAATAAAATAAAATACATTTTGTTAAATACTTTTACTCAGCTACTATCGTTTGATCTCAGCAGTCTTAACTCATAATCAAATATTTTTCGAAAACTTTGAAACCGTCAAATTTTCTCTGAAAATCTTTACACTTAAATTTCTGACGTGTGAGCATCAAACTTACGAAAATAATACACTTTTATATTTGTGGAGAGACGCGTTCTTAATGCATGTGACGTTTCTCTTCGATCTTAGAAAACATTTTCTTATAACCGAATTCGAGAAAGGTCACATGCGTTAAGAATTTATGCAATAATTATTCAATCCCTGAACTAACAAACAAGAGAATCTTGTATAATGGATTTCATGGTATCAATGTTAGAATTTTCAGCTACTTATTTAATTTATTCTAAAAATACAAGACTTATGTAATGTAACTCGTATAAAACTATAAAATATAATCACTTTATTTCATTCCATATATGGTCGGGATATGACTATATGTTCTCAACAAAGTGAACTGTATTTATGACTTTATTAATTTGAAGATCTTGTACTTCAGTTATAAGTCATGAACTAATGTGATTATTTCTTTTTAAATTTAATCCAACCTATCAACATATATATAAATTTAAAATTACATAAATAATTAATAATTTTTTTTTGAATTTATGAAACATATTGTATAATGCAAATATAAAAATTAATCATAAAAATGATTTATTAATTACATGAATAAAAAATGTTTATAATATTTGTTTGTTAGACACATTATACTCAACAATCTCCTACTTATCTTAAAGCAAATGAGACATATATTTAATCCAGAATCTCTTTAGATGTTTATCAAAACTTTTTGAATACAACGTCATTGGTGAAGAGATTAGCAAGATTCTCAGTGGTTGAAATCTTCAAAATGGTGACGTCTCCAAGTTGCACGATCTATCTTATTAGATGATATTTTCTCTCTATATATTGTGGCTTCTAGGTTCTTTAGAATTCGCCACTAAACCACTATTATCACAATAGAGTGTGAGTGATTTATTCATATCTGGAATAACTTTTAGATCACTAAAGAACTTGCAGAGCCATACAGCTTCTTTAGCTGCTTCTGAAGTAGGTATGTATTAGGTTTCCATAGTCGAGTCAGAAACTCCTCCTTGCTTGGTACTTCTCCAAATAATAGCTTCACCACCGAGAGTAAATACTGATCCAGATATTGACTTTCGATCATCTATATTAGTTTGAAAATTAGAATCAATATATCCTGTAGGAATCAAATCTCTGCTAGAATATACAAACATATAATTTTTCGTTCTTCTTAAATACTTGAGAATGTGCTTGACTACTATCCAATAATTTAATCCTGGATTAAACTGAAAATGGTTAACTATTTTTCCTGCATAGCAAATGTCAAGTCTTATGCATAACATAACATACATCAAGCTACCAACTGCTGATGCATATAGATAACGTCTAATATCCTCTTTCTTTTGAGACGTGTCTGGAAACTGCTTCTTAGAAAGAGTAACTTCATGACGAGAAGGTAAATTACCTTTCTTAGAGTTTTACATTGAATATCTAATAAGTATCTTGTCAATATACAATGTCTAAGACAAGGCTAACAACTTATTCTTGCTATCTCTAAATAGACGAATCTCAAGAATACAGCTCGCTTCTCCCAAATCTTTCATTTGAAATTGTTTAGCCAACCAAGATTTTATGTCTGATAATAATCCTACATTATTCTCAATAAATAGAATGTCATCGACATAAAAAATTAGAAAAACTATTTGCTTCTCTTTGAAGAGTTTGTATACACAAGACTCATCAAAACATTGCAAAAATTCATAAGATTTGATCGCATTATCAAATCTCAGATACCATCACTTGAATGCTTGCTTAAGTTCATAAATAGACTTATGCAATTTGTAAACTTTTTATTGTGCATCTTGTGCTATGGAATCCTCTGGTTGCTCTATGTAGATAGTCTTCTCAATATAGCGATTCAAAAAAATCTACCTTAACATCCATCTTCTGAATCTTATAATCATAATGAGCAGCTCTGGAAAGCAGAATACGAATAGATTTAAGCATTGCTACTGATGAGAATGTTTCTTTATAGTCAATCCTTTCTTTTTGGGTATAACTCTTAGTCACCAGTCTCATTTTGAATATCTATACATTACCCTGTTGTTAGGACTCGACCTAGCCCCTAGCCAGATCCCGACAGATAGGATTCCCGGAGGTTAGAATTTTTCAATGCAAGATCAACGATCATTCAACGCAACAACTTTCTTCTAACCATTCCTACGTGGCATCCTAAAATAGAAACTATTATATAAACAAACCAATGAACAATTGACATTTATATTCCTCCAACAATTTACACCAAACATTGGAATACAACGGAAATAATAAAAGAAAAACGAGTCACGATGTGTGACTTTTCAACTCTGACAATAAACCATAATTTTGGATCGATCCTACGCCTCGTTGTATATTCTTTACCTTTGACTCGTTCTATCCTTCTCGTTAAACATATCCAATATCTGAAAAATATAGATAATCCACGAATGAGCTTTATGCCCAACAAGTAAAACAAACACCTAAAATAATTAATCTAGGCTCTATCCCATAATCTATGATCCAACATCCTCCATCTATTTCTATTTTGATTTTATTTCAAAATCATTTAAATTTAACTCTTTTCAAAACCTTCCGTATTTCATAAAAAAAGTGCTTATTGAAATAAAAAATTTTGAAAATAATTTTACAAATTACATCAAATACAATTTCAGTTAAACATTATATTTTAAAATCACTATGTTAAATAAAAATCCATTGTATAATTTAACATTTAATGATATTTGTTAAAAAAATGCAATCCAATGTCAACCCAACATGTACAACTATAGAACATCCCTACAACTTTCCGAGCTTTCACCAGCGGGACTGTAGTACCCCGAGCTTGCTACTCTCGTGAGGTTTTGGGACTTTCAACCCAAGGAGGACGATAATTCATAAGGCTCCTACTCTTTCCCCCATAGTTATACATATCGTGCACAACAAGAGGCAATTCAATCTTACAAGTGATTGTCACTTCCTCTTCCTCAATTAATGTTTCAAAATTTATGGTAAAATCAATGAAATGTTTATTTAAAAAAAACATCATATAATTCTTTCATAAAACTAAATTTAAGAATGACTGTTTCATAATAATCATTTGGTTTAAAACTTTCAAACCATACTTTGAGCAAGAAACACAACTTAAAACACAATGTTTTAACTAAAACTCATTTATTCGCAAAGCAAAACACTTTCCAACTACCCAACCACTTGCTAAGCATTCCCTACTGTTTCGTTCAACACACACACAAATATATATGTTATAAACCAATCCCAACATCAATAATCTATTCCGACTTAGTTCACGAAACAAAACTAAATTAAGTATTCTAAGTGTAAGTTTCAATTACCGAAATTGTCGATTCTTCTCCTTTACCTGAAATCTCCACTGACTCAATCGAGTCTTCCACAAAAACGCTCCTCTCAACAAGTTGAACAATTTATCTTAAAGGATGGATTGCTGAATCTCACGTTTTCCCTTTTTTTTTTTCCATTCTCTCTAACATTTATTTTATTTTCTCACGACCTTTGTCTTTTCTCTCTCCTTGGAACCTTCTCTCTCTGTGTAAAATATCCAACTTGAAAATGGATGATGAATACCACATAACCCACCTTTTTAAATAGTAATTAATGGTTTATCTTTGGCAAATAACTATTTTATCTTTCAACTTTTTTGGTTTATTTTCATAAAACCATAATTAATTATTCACTAATCTTCATTAATTTAATCTAATCTCACTTAATTTAATCTTAATCAATTTTTTTTAAAAATCAAAATTTAATATCCTTCATCAATACTATTTTTTCAACCTTAATTTATATATTATTTATAAAAATACATCCCCAAAATTACATTTTAAATTTCCAAAATGTTCAAACCATTATACTCGTTTACTCCAAGTTTCCTCTTGTAAATCCATTTATAACCAATGAGTTTTTGTCAAGATCCGATTCCACCAACTGGACCCCGATGACTAGAGGATTCCCAAAGTGGGAAGGAGTCAAATGTCAAAGAGATGCTCTCATTGACACTCATCTCTAACACACAAAGTAGTTTGTTATGAGTTAATGGAACATACTTTTTCAACTTAGTATTCTAAATTAGAACGTTCTTAAAAAATTATTTTGATTTATTATTTAATACAAGCATTTAAAACATAAAAAATTCATTGCATAAAGAAAATCAGAGTACATTTTATATATTGAATTTTTTTTTTCTGAAAATCAAAGTACTAATACGGAAGCTAATATAACAGTAGGTCACTACATGTGACATTTCAAAAAGATTTATATAAAGGAAAATCAAACATCCCACCTAAACAAAAAGACCATCTACCCTAATGGTTCACTTATATTTTTTCGTAAACTTTATATTGCCTTATGTTTTTCCTCTCAATGAACGTTCTCGATATCCGAAACTATCAATTATCCACATAATGAGTTTTTATCTTAGTAAATAAATCTAACACATAGAATAACTAATTCAAACTCTATTAACATCATATATGATCATTCCCTATCTTCCACTACGACAATTCTTTGAAAATCATATAAATCATATTCTTTTGAAAGTCATGAAATTGCTATAAAAATATGCATACTCAAATCAATCTTTTGAAATCAGTCAATCATTATTTGAAATCATTTTCATCAATTAAATGCAATGCAAATAGAATGAATTTTGCGTGATTAAAACTATCTTTTAAAGAAAACTCTAATGCATCTTTTAACAACCAAATGTTTATGTTAAAAATGTAATACACTCTAATTTCAACATGTATAACCATCACACAATCTTACATGTTCTCAGGTTTTCTTCTGCAGGACTGTAGGACCCTATGCATTGCTTCTTCTCGAGGTTGAGAGATTTTCAACACATAGAGGACATTAAGTTGATAATCATACACATCGCACAGGAATAGGCAAGTCAAACCAGTGGGTTCATGTGTTACCAAGATTGCCAAGTTTCTTTGTTCCTCAAATGCATGCTTTAACATATTTTATAAAGTCAATGTCATGCATATTTAAAACCATGCAACTTACCAATGTAAATCATTTTGAAAACCAACATATCACATTGATTTAAAACAATATTTTCAAAACATTCTTTTTTAACATCATAATGCAACTTGAAAACATAAATTTTCATAAAACATCATTTATTTAACATGAAAACAACATCCATTTAGTCACTTCAATTCACAATCAAAATTCTAAACCTAACCAGAACTAAGGACATGATTTAAATCTATCTCTACCTAAACAACGCAATAAAGGTTAAATTAACTATTCTAAATGTAGGATTTACTTATCTGTTAAAGGTTCCTCATCTCCCACAAATTTTTCACCTAATAAACTAATTTTTAGTCTTATAGAATCGCCTCACCAAGTTGAGTAACTTTTCTTTGAAGAGCAAATCCAAAATCCCACTTTTTCTCTCCTTTTCTCGCTTTTTCCCCCCTCTTTCTCTTCTTTCTTCTCCCCTCTCTGGTCTTGCGCTAAAACGACTAAATTCTATGCATTCTCTACCCTTTTCTAGAGAGTTCTTGAGGTAAATTTACCATTCTATCCTTTTTATCCATGTAAAAGTACTATTTTACTATTTCTTGCATGATTAATTACAAAAATACCATGATTACTTTTGTTTAAATATATTTAGCTAAAATTAATTAATTTTAATTAGTTTGAAGTTAATCAACATTATTAGCATAAGTAATCATGATTAATTAACCTTAACCATACTTAATTAGTTTAATTAATCACTTAAGTAAACCTCTTACCCAACATATGCTAACTGCTACGTATTCTAACTCCATTGGCTGTCTAAAATTATTTGATGGATACATGCTACAAAATGTTTGAAATATTTTTACTTCTTTAATTTTCTCCAAATTCCAACTCTAAGATGTAATTTAAAGTCATTTACCAAAACATTACATTTTAAAATGCAAAATGCATTCATTCGATTAAAAAGTAAATTACTTTTGCTACACACATCCAACTTCTTTCTTTCTAAAGCCATTATTTTTGTCTATATGTCTAGTTTAATAATGTTAAATTTCATAGCAATAAAATTATCACAAAAAAAGTTATTACACTCACAATCAAGTCCGTTTTTACAAAACAGTTTCGTTCTTAACAACTCAAGGATTTTGTACCATTTCTTCAATACAACTTCTATAATTTATATTCATATATCATCCATAATAAATATTCATAATACATTATTGACACTATAGTATTGAATGTTCAAACCATTACCTTCTTCCTCTATTAATAAAATTTTGTCTTGAAATTTATCTCTAACTTAGTTCTTAAAACGTTGGGGATATTTTTCTCTAATCTCACTTTCTAGTTCCCATATAGCTTATTCGGCTCCCCTTCTCTTCCATGAGACTTTAATAATAGGAATCACTTTATTCCTTGGCACTTTATCTTGTGAATCAAGTATAGTAATCGGTTCTTCCACTATTGTCATATCTGATTGAAATTCTAATTCTTTCCAATCCAAACTATGTGACAGATGTTGTTCATATTTCCTTAACATTGAAATATGAAAGACATCATGTATTGCAATCAATTGAGGAGGTAATACAATTCTATAGATTAAGGAACCTACCATTTGTAATATCTGAAAATGTCCTACAAATCTTGGAGCTAATTTACTACCTTTACCAAATTTACTCAAGCTCCGGTGCAACCTTACTTTAACAAACACATGATCACCTTCATTAAATTCAAGAGGTCTTCTTCATTTATCAGGATAGTTCTTTTGATGACTTTCAGCAGTGTCTAGTCGTTGCCTAATGAGTTTAATATTTTCATTACTTTCATGTACCAAGTCTGGTCCCAATAAACCTTCCCACCTATCTTGGTCTAACACAATGAAAATCTACAAGGTCTCTCATAAAGTGCTTCAAATGGTGGCATACCTATACTTACTTGGTACCTATTGTTGTAGGTGAATTCCACAAGATGAATATAATCTTCCCAACTTCCAGCAAAATTACATAATACGTGCTCGTAACATATTTTCCAAAACTTCAGATTAACCATTAGTTTGTGGGTGATAAGCAGTACTAAGATCCAACCTTGTATTCATAGCCTTTTGTAAACCTTGCCAAAATGTCAAGGTGAATCTTGGATCTCGATCAGAAAGTATGGAAATAGGCACACCATGAAGTCTAACAATATCTCTTAAATACAATTTACTTATCTGATCTATCGAATGAGTACTTGCATGAGTAGAAAATTGTAATGACCCGGAAAATTTTAGATTTTTAAATCTAATTTCTGATATTTTTAACTTAATCTCGGTTTGGGTTTCGACAAATATTTTAACAGGTAAATTAAGTCATAGAACTCAGAATCTAATTTTAGTGACGGTTTTTGAAATTTTAAAGTTGGAAGGACAGGAAATTTAATGAAGTTACGGATGATAGAAACACATGAGGGTGTTTTGGTAACTTAATTAATTAAATAAAAAAATAATAATAATAATAATAATAATAAAACAACATCGAGAGCTGCGATTTGGTCTTCGATCGGTGGACGACGAGCGCGAGTATGTGAGCGAAACCGCAGCCGAGTATTGCTTCTCCGATGAACCGAGGTCGTTCAGTTTCAGCAGCTCGAACTCTCGAAGTGAGAACCCGAGCGTTTTCTGCCGATGACCGTGAAGAAGAGTCCCCATTCAGTTCTATTGCCGGCAACCGAGCACTCTGATTTCATTCTTCTTCCATTTCTCCCACCTAAGTGCAGAACGACGCAACCCGGTAAGTCTCTCTCTTCCTTTGCTGTCCTGCCCTGTTTTGGCCGAGATTAATGTTAGGCTTCCCTCCGTTTTCTGTGAATTTAGCTGCAATGTTTGACTGGATTAGGAGGGTGAATGTGTGTGTTAGTGGATGGACAGTAAGCGTTCGGTGAGAGGGAGAAAAACCGAGGGGGAAGGTTGAGCCAAAATTCAGATTTTGTGCTTGAATTTCTGATCTTTGGTTGGATTATGCTTAATAGGTTGAAATGTGATTGTTCGGTGAAGAAATTGGATCAAAGTTGAGATTTCGAATTTTTTTTTTCGTATAAAAATATTTCTATTTTTGGGAATTTTGACGGGCTACGGTTAATTGTTTTAAATTCTGTTTTAGTGGGTTAAAATAGGTTGTTAGAGGAGCGTTTGGCCGCTGGAATCGTTTGATTCTGATATCCGACGCAAAAGTTATGCGCGTCGAAAGTTTATGTCAAATTTTGGTCCGAGTCAAATTAGTGAGCGTTTTTTGTAGAATTGTAATGTGTGATAGTAGCATGACTGTTTTTAATGCGTAAAGCTAGTTTTGAGTAAGTTTTGGTTGAAGGAAACGAAAATATGAAATTTGGATAAAAAGGGCATATTCAGTTTTTAGTATTTTTCACCTAGTTGCAGCTTACCGTTTTAAAATCCGTCTTAATATGTTAAACTAGGTTCCTAAGGGAACGTTTAGTCGCTTGAATCGCTCGATTTTGATAACGGACGCAAAAGTTATGCGTGTTGCGTCCGTACTTTAGGCTGGTGTTCGGCCGAACCAAATTGGTGACTCGTTTTAGTTGGGATTTCATGGGTTTAGTTAAGGAATATCATTTTTTAACTTATTTGGTGAATTTTGAAGTAAAGATTGATGAGTGAATTGTTTGCGTTTTAGGTTGAGGCATTTTTGGCAAGCTGTGCGTCGAGTGAGCTTAGGACGCCAGGTAAGTAGTGCATGTATGTGTTTTGCCCAAGTGGGCCTACACTGTAGAACTTTAGGATTTATGTGATTGATTGTGGTGTGCGTGCATATTGTTTGACATGCATTATTTTTTTTTTAAAAAGAGAACAAAAATGGTTTTGAGCATATTTGGAGTAGATGGTGAGACGCGTGGCGGTGGTACCGCGGATCCTGCTATTGTGTGGGCCGGTACGTAACCAACCGCGGATTTCGCTCGAGGAGTGGGCCGGTTGGGTCGTCACCCGGCATGAATATGTTGACGGTGAGGATGATGGGCAGTGGTACCGCGGATCCTACTAATGTGTGGGCTGGTGCAACACCAGTCGCGGATTCCGCTCGAAGAGTGGGCCGACTAGGCTTTCGAGAAACGTGTGTGTGACAACTGTGGCCCCGTTGTTGGGGAGGCTAGGACGGGGGCGACGTGTCAGGGTGTAGTGTGGCGCGAGGTACACCCTCACGCTGATGTGGTTGCTGTGTGGTGATGCGTGTGTGTAGTTTGTGGGCCTCGTTGCTGGGGAGTCCGGGATGGTGGCGACGTGCCAGGGTGTAGGGTGGCGCTAGGTTCCTCCTTACCCTGGTGCGGCTGCACTACGTGTCATAGATGTGATAACATGAGTGTGAATGTAGAGATTGCATGTGATAAGATTTGCAATGTCGGCTTTTATTTTCATATCACATTACTTACTGAGCGTTATGCTTATGATGTGTGTTCTATGGTGTAGGTGTTGACGATATTGCTAGTGAGCCTCGAGAGGCTAGTCCTGAGGCATAGGACGGTTGGCGGCGTGCGACCGGGGCACCGGATGACAGATTTTGTTAAGGCGACTTGACCCGTGGAGACGGTAGGTGGTGGCTTGGCTATTGCGGGTATTTTATTTTGCTGTGTCGACGTACAGTTGATTAGACGAGTTGTATAGGCATCGGTTGTATAGGGGTGTATGAAGTGCGTGTGATTTCGGTGACGTACGCGTTTGCTTTACATTTAGAAGCTTGGTATTGCTCTATACTGTGGACTTTCCTCATTTGTAGTTGATAGATTTTCGCTGTCTTTAAACTTTGATTATTTTGTTATGGAGATTCTCTGGATGGTTGATAGATAAATATTGTTAGTTTCTGATGAACTGTGTGCAGGGTTTAAATTTTGGGATAGCCAGTTTTTAGCCGTTACTCTGCCAAAATTTCGGGTGAGAGGTTGGGAGTTGAGAGGATATGGAATAGGTCGGGATGTGTACAGTGAGTGTTAGAGAAGTGTGGATGGGAGTGGGTGTGCAGCGTGGTCGCAGGTGCGAGGGGCATGCGGCCTTGCGGGTGCTCACGGGTCGTGCGGCGTCGGGTGAGGGCGTGCGTGCGAACGTACGGTATGGAGGCATGGTGCGTAGCGTACGCGGCGCTGTGAGCGTGTGCGTGACGTGGTGATGTTGAGTTGGCACACGCAGCACCGTGAGGGTGCATGCAGGGCATCGAAGTGAGGGCATGGGTGCGCGACACCGAATCTGTGTGGTTCGAAGTATGTGTTGGACTCCTTCCTAGGATTTCGAGTCTTGTCGTTTTATTTTAAACTATTTTAAATTGTTGTCTTTTCCGCTGCGTATTTTTATATTGAAGATTTCGTGTTCCCTTTTCGGGGCGCGAGTTGTTTTCGAATCGAGTCGAAAATTTTTATACTCACAAATGTTCTTTTGAATATGATTTGAAAAATAAAATGGTATTAAATTGAGTTAGTTGTGTCAAGTTTCAGTGTGTCATAGTGTGTAGACGTACTGTAGCACACTGGGAACGTATGGGTTCTCGGAGTGTTACAAAAATGACTTGATTACCCTTATAGTATCATTTCCTTTTGATGATTTAGGTAATCCTGTTACAAAATTTATGGTTATATATTCTCATTTCTATTCGGCTACCAGTAATGGAATGAGTAATCCTAGTGGTTTCTTATGCTTAGTTTTAATCCTTTGACGAGTCATGCATTTGGAAACAAACTAGGCTTATTTCAGCTTTCATTTCATTCCATCAATATTGTTTTTTCATGTTTTGATATATCTTGTTATTTCTGGGGTGAATGAAAAATTTTTGAGTAATGGTTTTCCTTTAAAATTTCCTCTTTCAATTCTAGGTCATCGGAAATTACTAAATGACCTTGTTGTCTTACTCTCGAATTAATATCCATGGAAAAGCTTTCAATTTCCTTTGGTTCAATCTTAGTTTTCAATTAAACTATTTTAGCACTATTATCTTGTGCCTCCATAATCCTTCAACTAAGTTAGATCTCACATTCACATTTCGAAGGTATATTTATTCATTGTCTTCTCTTAATTGCAAATTGAATTTGTCAATCTAGAATCACATTTCATATTCTTTAATACCAATACTAGTTGCCATCAATCTTAATTTTCTACTCAAAGCATCTACCACCATATTTTCTTTACCCGGGTGGTATTGGAGTGTATAATCATAATTTTCCAAGAATTTCGTTCAACACCTTTCTCTTTGATTCAACTTCTTTTGAGTAAATAAATACTTTAAACTTTTGTGATCTGAAAACACTTCAAATGTCTCTCCATACAAATAATATCTCTAATGTTTTAAAGCAAAAATCACTGCAGCAATTTTCAAATCGTGAACCGGATAATTCCTTTCATATGGTTAAAAATTGCCTTGAAGCATATGCAACTACTTGATCATTTTGCATCAAACACATCCCAATCCATTTAAGGATGCATCACAATATACCACATAACATTTTCGTCTTTCTGGAATTATAAGACTCCATGGAGACACTAATTTTCTTTTCAACAACTGAAAGATTGTCTCACATTTGTAATCCCATTCGTATTTCACACATTTTTTAGTTAATCGATTCAATGACATTGAAATTTTGCTATAGTGTCCTTCAACAAATCTTTTATATTATCCTACTAATCCCATAAAACTTCATATTTCCAAAATTGACCTAGGTTATTCTCAATTTTGTACCACTTCAGTCTTTGAAGTATCAACTGCAATACAATTCTTAGAAATCATGTCCTGAAAATTTAATTTTCTCCAACCAAAACTCACATTAACTTGACATATAATTGGTGTTGACTCAATAGGTCCAAAACACAATGCAAGTGTTTCTTATGGTCTTATGTTGAAGAGGAATATATTAAAATGTCATCTATGAATACAATAACAAAACTGTTAAGATACAGTCTAAACACTATGTTCATTAAGTCCATAAACGCTGTAGGTGCATTCGTCAAACCGAAGGACATAACCAAAAACTCGTAATGATAACGAGTTCTGAAAGTAGTTTTATGAATATCTTCTCCCTGAATTTTAGTTTCAACTGATCAAATAGATCATCAATCCAAGGAAGTGGATACTTGTTCTTTTCAATTCGTTTAGTTCAACCAGTGCTATGCGATGAGAAGCAATGAAAATCAGATTTGTACCCTGATACACTTCAATTACAAATTCTATCTCTCTTCTTAGAGGCAATCTAGGTAGTCCTTCTAGAAAAAAAGTCCATATATTTATTTACCACTTCAATAGATTTAATCATTTTATTATTGTTCGGCTCCATCAAAAGGTTGGCTATTCATCCTTTAAACTCAAAAGAAGTTCGAGGGAACTAGCATCTAATTGCATTTGCCTCACCATAAAATGAAGATATTTCTCCTCGTAGAAGAGATACTGTTATTTTTTTTTTTTTGTAACAATCCATAATTTCTTTGTACTTAAATAACCAATTCACCTCTAAAACAACATCAAACCAATCAAGTTTCACTACTACAACGTCTACCACTAACTCATGGTCTTTTATCCATACTATACAAGATTTACATATCTTCTATACAGCAACATTTCCACCCAATGGTGATTCCACACCCAAAACATATGGTAATAACATTATTTCCAATCCCAATATGCAACAAAAGCTGACACAAAGTTTCTCTAGAATCAAGCAAAATTAGTACTTTGAAATTGTAAAGTAAGAAAGTATCTTTGATTACGGCATTATCGGTTTGTTCACCAAAAGCACCAAAGGCATGCACTTTTGGTTGTAAGCTAGCAGCTTGTGAGGCATTTCCTCCAAATTGTCTACGTACTTACTGATTTGGTCTTACATATGAAGGAAGACTCATGGTAGAAAATTGAGTTTGTTGACCCCCTTTGTTGAGTATAAATATTTTCAATCTTCCATTTCTTACAATTTCTTCTTATATGGCTCACTTCACCACAATAATAACACGTTTTATTCCATGTATCATTTGTTTGTGAACTATTATCCTCACTTTTAGTTGGTTTACTTTGATATGGTGTTTGAGTTTGAGATTGAGATTGAGATTGAGATTGAGGTAAAGTAAATCTCGGCTTTTTGAACTTTTGATTTTCTCCACTTGCTAATTCTTGATTCTTTCCTTTTGTTTTTCTTCTTGCTTCTCATTCATCCTTGCTCACCACAAGTTTTTGTTCAATTAGCATGACTTTCTCTACCATATCTGAATATGACTTAAGTTTTAAAGCTACGAGTCTATTAGAAATACCCAATCTAAGTCCTTGCTCGAACCTTTGGGCTTTAGCAGTTTCATTGGAAATAAACTGCTCTGCATACTTTGATAACTCCTCAAACTTGATTTGATAGTCCAAAACACTTATGTCTTTTTGAACCAGCTCCAAGAATTCTTTAGTTTTTGCTTTTTTAACATACTTGGGAAATAATCTCTTTAAAAAGACATTTTCAAATTGTTCCCAACCAAATTGGCCACCTAGGGATACCTTAATATATTATCCCACCACTTATCTGCCTTATCATAAAGTTGATTTGCGACAAACTTGACTTTGAATTCATCTAGAATTCCAACTATTTCAAACTTCTTTTTCATTTATCTCAGCCACTCCTCAATTATGGCTGTATTACTTTCTCCTTTAAACACTAGAGATTTAACTGTTTGAAACATCTCCAACAATTTCATTTCCATTGAATCTACACTTTCAAATCTCCCATTGGTTTGTTGAACAACATTTCTATTCACAATATCGACTAAAGCTATGATAGCTCTTCGCATTTCAACTATCTCATCAGCTTGGTTATCATCTCTATGAGTAGATTCTCCTCTTCCCATCTACAACAAATCACATATTAATAAAAAAAACATTCATCATTAAGACAATATAAAAGGTATTCTAAACATAGTTACGAACTTCTATAACCTGTTAGAATTATTATGTATAGCTCTAATACCAAATCTTTTAGGAACTGATTCCACCAACCAAACCCCAACGGCTAGAGCATTCCCAAAGTAGGAAGGGGTCAAACGTCGAAGGGATGCTTTCATTGGCACTCACCTTTAATACACATAGTTCGTTATGAGTTAATAGAACATACTTCTTGAACTTGGTATCCTAAATTAGGATGCTCCGTTTAAAAATTATTTTAATTTATTATTTAATAAAAGCATTTAAGACATAAAACATCTATTGCACGAAGAAAACCACAGACATTTTATATATTGATTTTTTTTTTAAATAGGAGTACTAACACGGAAGCTAATACAACAGTAGGTCACTACATATGACCTTTTAAAAAGATTTATATAAAGAAAAATCAACGTCCCACCCAAACAAAAAAATAATCTACCTTGATGGTTCACCCATGCATTTTTGCAAACTTTATATTACCTTATGTTTTCTCTCTCAGTGAACGTTCTCGATATCTGAAAAATATAAACTATTTACATAATGAGTTTTTAGCTTAGTAAATAAATCTAATACATATAATAACTAATCTAAACTCTATTAACACCATATATGATCAATCTCTATCTTCCACTACGACGATTCTTTGAATATCATATAAATCATATTCTTTTGAAAGTCATGAAATTGCTATAAAAATATGCATGCTCAAATCAATCTTTTGAAATCACTCAATCATTGTTTGAAATAATTTTCATCAATTAAAACCAATACAAATAGAATGAACTTTGCATGATTAAAACTATCTTTTAAAGAAAACTCTAATGCATATTTTAATGTAATAATCCGAAAAATTTTGGATTTTAAATTTAATTTTCAAAATTTTTAACTTATTCTCGGTTGGAATTGCGAGAAATATTTTAAAGGGTAAATTAAGTTATAAAACTCAGAATCTAAATTTATGATGGTTTTTGAAATTTTTAAAGTCAAGAGGACGCGAAATTGACGAAAATACAGACGATTTAAAAACACGTGAGGGCGTTTTGGTAATTTTTAATTAATTAAATTAATTTTAAAAAAATTTATGAAAAGAAAACCAGAATGGTTTCACGAGGAAGCCATTCCGTTTTCCTCTTTTGCTGTTTGCCCGCAACAAAGAACCGGTGACCGAGCGACCAGCCGACAGACGACGACCTTGCGAAGGGAGCGTCGACGAGTTGAGGGGAGGTGCTGGCTCGACTTTTCCGTGCTGAAAGACCGAAGGTAAGCCTCTCGCTGTTTTGGTTTCGGTCGACTGAGTGTGGGGAGTTTGGTGGTCTCCGAATTTCCCGATGGTTGAGCTCGGGTTTTGGGGTGCTTTAAGAGCTAAAGTGTGTGTGTGTGCTGGGGGCAGCTGGTAGCCCGACCTTTCCACACCAAGAAGCCGGCCGAGAGCAGGGAGTTTTCCCCTGTCTCTCTTCGTTTTGAAGGCAGAGCGTGATGGTTGTTTTCCTTTCGGTTTTGTGAGGTTTGAGCTGAATGTTTAGGGTGATTTAAGAGATAGTATAAAGTGCTTGTGCAATGGATAGAAAACGTCCGAGAGGAGGAGAGAACCGAGAGAGTTTTGGTAATTCCATTCGGATTTTCTGAGGGAAAAGCTGTAAATTGATGTTAGATTATGCTTAATTGAGGGGAATGTGACTGTTTGGTGAAGAAATTTGTGGGAATAGGGTTGATGTCAGAATTCGGATTTTTTTTGTGTAAAAACATATTCTCTTTTTGGCTGTTTCAGCCTAGCTTCGGTTATACGTTTTAAATTTTGTTTTAGTGGGTAAAACTAGGTTGTCGGAGGAACATTTGGCCGCTGGAATTGTTTGATTTTGATAACTAACACAAAAGTTATGCGCATCAAAAGTTTATGTCGGATTTTAGGTCGAGTCAAATTATTGAGCTGTTTTTAGTAGAATTACGACGCATGATGTTAGCATTGCTGATTTTAGTGTCTGAGACGAGTTTTGAATGAGTTTTGGTTGAAGGAAACGAAAATGTGACATTTGGGTGAATGACAGATTTGGTTTTGGTGTTTTTCACCTAGCTGCGGCTTACCATTTTAAAATCCGTCTCAGTATGTCAAACTAGGTTCCTAAGGGAACGTTTAGCCCCTTGAATTGCTCGATTCCGATAATAGACGCAAAAGTTATGCGCTTCCGAAGTTTAGGCTGGTTTTCGACCGAACCGAATTAGTGATTCGTTTTAGTTGGGATTTCATGGGTTTAGTTAAGGAATGTGATTTTTAGCATATTTAGTGAATTTTGATGTGAAGATTGATGAGTGATTGTTTATGTTTTTGGTTGAGGCTTTTTTTGGCGAAAATGTGCGTCGATTGAGCTTTGTACGCCAGGTAAGTAGTGCATGCATGTGTTTTGCTCAGGTGGGCCTACACCGTAGAACTTTAGGATTTATGTTGTTGATTGTGATGTGTGTGTGTATATTGCTTGACATGCATCATGTTTTAAAAAGGAAACGAAAATAGTTTTGAACATATTTTGAGTAAGTGGTGAGATGCGTGGCCGTGGTACCGCAGATCCTGCTAGTGTGTCGGCCAGTGCATAATCAACCGCGGATTCCGCTCGAGGAGTGGGTCGGTTAGGCCGTCACGTGGCGTATATGCGTCGGCAGTAAGGATGATGGACAGTGGTACCGCTGATCCTGCTAGTGTGTCGGCCGGTGTGTCAACCGCGGATTTCGCTTGAGGAGTAGGCCGGCTGGGCTATCGCGAAATATGTGTGTGGCAACAGTGGCCCCATTGCTGGGGAGGCTGGAACGAGGGCGACGTGTCAGGGTATAGTGTGGCGCGAGGTACACCCTCACCCTGATGTGCTTGTTGTGTGGTGATGCGTGTGTATAGCTTGTGGGCCTCGTTGCTGGGAAGTCCGGAACGGTGGCGACGTGTCAGGGTGTAGGGTGGCGATGGGTTCCTACTCATCCTGGTGCGGCTGTACTACGCGTCACAGATGTGACAACATGAGTGTGAGTGTAGAGACTACATGTGATAGGATTGCATTTGTCGGTTTTTACTTTCATCTCGCATTACTTACTGAGCGTAGGCTTATGTTGTGTGTTCTATTATGTAGGTGCAGACGTTATTGCTGGTGAGCCCCAAGAGCCTAGTTCTGAGATGCAGGACGGTTGGCGGCGCGCGGCCGAGGCACCGGACGGCGAATTGTTAGGTCGACCCGATCCATGGAGATGGTAGATGGTAGCTAGACTGTTAGGGTATTTTCTTTTGTTGTGTCGAGATATATAGTTAATTAGACGAGTTGTATAGACGTCAGTTGTGTAGGGGTTTATAGAGTGTTTGTGATTTTGGTGACGCACGCGTACTCTTTTCATGTAGGAGCTTGGTAATGCTCTATACTGTGAATTTTCTTCATTTGTAGTTGATAGATTCATTGTCCTTAAACTTCGATTTTTGCTATGGAGATTTCTCTGGATAGTTGATGGATGGATATTTCTAGTTTTCTGGTGAACTGTGTGCCGGGTTTAATTTTTGGGATAGCTAGTTTTTAGGCATTACTCTGCCAAATTTTCGAGAGTCGAGAGGGTATGGAATAGGTCGAGGTGTGCACGGTGAGGTACTAGAGGAGTGAGGGTGGACGCGGGAGCGCGGCGTGGTTGCAGGCGCACGACTCTGCGAGTGCGCACGGGTCGTGCAGCGTCGGGTGAGGGCGTGCGTGCAGACGTGCTGCACGGAGTCAGGGTGCGTGAGGCACGCGGCACTGTGGGAGTGCACGTGACGCGGCAGTGTTGAGTTGGCGTATGCGGCACCGAGAGGGTGCAGGCGGGGAGCCGAAGTGGGAGTGTGGGTGCGCGGCGCCGCTACTCGGGCACGCGACACCGAGTCGGGTAGTTTGAGGTGTGTGTTGGACCCATTTTCTAAAATTTCAAGTTTTGTCGTCTTATTTTTAAAACTACTTTAAATTATCTTTTCCGCTGCGTATTTTATATTATGGATTTCATGTTTCCTCTTCGGGGCGCGATTTGTTTTCGAATCGAGTTGAAAAAATTTTTATACTCACAAATGTTCTTTTAAATATGATTTGAAAATGGAAGTGATAGTAAATTAAGTGAGTTCGTGTCAAGTCTCTGTATGTCATAGTGTGTAGACGTAGTGAGCGCACTGGGAACGTGTGGGTTCTCAGGACGCTACATTTAACAACCAAATGTTTATGTTAAAAATGCAATATACTCTAATTCCAACATGTATAACCATCACACAATATTACATGTTCTCGGGCTTTCTTCGGCAGGGCTGTAGGACCTTATACATTGCTTCGTCTCGAGGTTGAGAGATTTTCAACCCATAGAGGACATTAAGTTGATTGTCTTCTCATTTCCATAGTTGTACACATTACACACGAATAGACAATTCCAACTATTGAATTCATGTGTTATCAAGATTGCTAAGTTTCTTTCTTCCTCAAATGCATGCTTTAACATATTTTATAAAGTCAATGTCATGCATATTTAAAACCATGCAACTCACCAATGCAAATCATTTTGAAAATCAACATATCACATTGATTTTAAACAATATTTTTAAAATATTCTTTTTTAACATCACAATACAAACTTGAAAACATAAATTTTCATAAAATACCATTTATTTAACATTAAAACAACATCCATTTAGTCACTTCAATTAACAATCAAAATTCTAAACCTAACCAGAACTAAGCACATGATTTAAATCTATCTCTACCTAAACAATGCAATAAATGTTAAATTAACTATTCTAAAAGTATAATTTACTTACCTATTGAAGGTTTCTCATGGCTCTACAACATTTTTACTTAATAAACTGATTTTTAGTCCTATAGAACTGGCTCACCAAGTTGAGTAACTTTTCTTTGAGAAGCAAATCCAAAATCTCACTTTTCTCTCTTTCTCTCTTCTTTCTTCTCCCCTCTGGTCTTGCACAAAAATGACTGAGTTCTAATACTTTCTCTACCCTTTCCTAGGGAGATTTTGTGATAGATTTACCATTCTATCCTTTTTATCTATATAATTTACTCTTTCTTGCATGATTAATTACAAAAATACCATGATTACTTTTGTTTAAATATACTTAACCGAAACTAATTAATTTTGATTAATTTTAAGTTAATCAACATAATTAGCATAAGTAATCATGATTAATTAGCCTTAATCATACTTAATTAGCTTAATTAATCACTTAAGCAAACTGTTTATCCAATATATGTTGTTTGCTACGTGTTCTAACTTCATTGGTTGTCTAAAATTAGTACATGAATACATGCTACAAAGTGTTGGAAATATTTTTTCTTCGTTAACTTTCTCTAAATTCCCACTCTAAGATATAGTTTTAAGTCATTTATAAAAAAAAAAAAAAAAGTGCAGTTTAAAACATAAACTACACTCATCAAATTAAAAAATAAATAACTTTTACTACACACATTCAACTTCTTTCATTCTAAAGTCATTCTTTCCCTCCACATGTTTAGTTTATACTGTAAAATTTCATAATAATACAATTGTCACAGAAAATTTATTACACTCACAATTAAGTCTGTTTTTATAAAATAGTTTCGTTTTTAGTACTCTCAAAGATTTTGTATCATTTTTTCAATAAAACTTCTGTAACACTCAAAATTTTATCATGTCCGCTAAGAGAAATTATGTACAAGATTTTGTTTGAGATAATGTATTTTTTGAAAATATTAAAAATGTATGTTTGAATGATATGTGAATTATAATTGATGTTTTGGTTATTGTTGAATAAAAGAGGGGGAAAACATAGGGAAAAGTGAAATAATATTAACCTTAGATGAGAAAAACAAAGGATTAAGAGAAGAATAAAAAAAATGAAAGAAGCAAAATAAAGAAAAAAAGAATGAAGAAGGAATAAAATATTTGAAAATCAAAACTTATGAAAAAGGGATGCCACATTGGTGTGGGAGATTAAAACGAAGAAAGGTTGAGAGAAAGGTTAACTTTTCAACCCTAATGAGTTGCTTTCTACGTGAATAAGGCAAGGGTTAGAAGAGAAGAAATAATATTAAAAAGGAGAAGTGAGAAAAGATTAGGTTTGGTGTTGGAAATTGCAGAGAAGAATAGTTGAATAAAAAGCAAAAAACAAAAGAAAAGTCAAAAATTATGAAAAAGCTTACTTCACAAGCTTCTTACGTGGAGTTCAAAACTCAAAAGAGTAAAGTTTTTTTTCTCAGAGTGAGAGAGAAGGGAGAAAGGATATGCTTTGTTGGCCAAATGAAATGTAGCCACCTTATTGCCCTTTTTCATCTAAGCTGATCACTTAAACTTAAATTGATGATAGTTTATTTTTAAGCAAAATTCATCTTCTCTTTCTTCCACATACGAATTCTCTCCCTCCTCCAAACTTGCTGCAACTTTCTCTCAAACAAAACCCTCCTATTGCTCAAGGATTTTCAAGGTAAGAATAAAATTGGTTATTAATTGTGAAGCATAAGAATTAAATGTGGAGATAGTATTGTTTTGATGGAATTTTTAGGGTTTGTTTTGGAGGGTAATGGTATCCACAGAAATGGTGGTTCTTTGCTGAATATTTCCCTCAAGAAAACTCCCATCTATTGCTCATGAAATCAAGGTAAAAGGATTGATTAATTAAGGGTTGTAAGTTATAAGTCTCATGGCTTTATTGATTAGAGTTTGATTTAGGGTTTGTTGTGGATTAATATGGTTGCACAAAAATAGATTGCTTGCTGGTCTTCTTCCATTGTTAGATACTTCTTTAAGCTATGAACTCATATTAATGGTTGTTATGGAAAGACTTTGGAGTTTAGTTGAGTTTTGATGAAAAACTTGAATTTAAGGTTATGTACAAGATAGTTTCAGATTTGCATATTTTCGGTTGCGCTGGTATGTTTAATTTATTAAATGAGTTTTTTTATGAGAAACTAGACACCTTAAGGTTTACGTAGCATTGAATTCGGACAAATATTGGATTTGTTGTAAATTTTTGAAGTTAGATAGCTAGTGTGTAGAGTTGATTGGAATTGGATATTTGTTGAGAATAATTCTTGATTTGAATTAGTTTGTTGATTGTTGACAATGGAATTGTTGGATTTGGTTGTAGAGTAGTGTTTATAAATGAGCGTTGTGTTTGTGAATGGTAATCTGGAATTATATGCTTTAGGTTTTCAGGATAACGGAATCGATCGTGTTAGGTCAAATTGTTAAAGATTCCAAGTAAGTAGTGTGTGTAAATTTTTACATTTTTTGCCTACATCACAGAATATTAGGTACGTATGTTGCATGTATATTGTATGTGTATGGTATGTTGTATGTCATGCATCGTGGTTTTAAAAGTACGAAAATGAAACAAAAATGAATTTCTCATGTTTTATGAAATGACATAGTGTGAAACGAAACGTTAAGAATGAAATGATAAGAAATATAAGAAAAGACTATGCAAGAGTGGGGTTTATGTATGGCCGTCCCGAGAGGTATATCGCGAGCTGTGCCTCCTTTTCCCTCCTCTTTACGTGAGTATGGTTGTCCCGTGAGATAGACCGTGAGGTGTGCCTATTCTTTCGAGTGCGAGTTTGGCCATCTCGTGAGGTAGACCATGAGGTATGCCATTCAATCTAGAGCGTAAAGAAACAGATAATAGAAAGAAAAGGAATGAATAAAAATGAAACAGAATTGAAAACGAAAATAAAAACGAAACGAGATGGTAGAGACTGCGTATGTTAGGATATAAGTTGTGTGCAGTGTTTTCATTTCATTAATAAATTACTTGCTAAGCATTAGACTTATAGTTTGAATTATGTGATGTAGGTGACGAAGAATTAGCCGATGAGATTTATGAGCAGGTGCAGAACTAGGAGATAGTTGCAGGAGTACGATCATGTGACGATCAGACGATTTAACTTCGGGCGTACGTATGTTTTGAAATAAGAATTTGTATATATATATGTTTAGTTTTAAATTTTGATAAATTTGTTTTGGTATAATATAAATTTTTGGATGGTTTGATGTAAATAATAAATATGAGAGTTTAAATAGAAATATTTTGTTAATTTTACGATGATTTGTTTGGTTTTAGTTAAGAATATTTAAAAGTTATGCCGTCCAAATTTTTAAAAAGAAATAGATTTTCAAAAATATAAAATAGTCGATCGATCTACTGGGGGTATTGATCAATCGACCCTTTATATATAAGTGATTTTACTTTTTGTTTATATGATATCAAATTTAATTTTTACGAATGTTTTTTTTAAATGATAAGGTTTCCGCTGAGTATTTTAAATGGTGTAGTTTCAAGCCAAAAGAAAAATTTAAATTTTACACAAATTTTACTATACATGATGAGTACAAATTACGAAGGGTGTAACGATCTGGATTGAGAATTCAGGGCATTATAGTGTTGGTATCGGAGCTCACAAGTTAAATCGTTCAGCAAATTATCTAACAATGTTAATCGCCGCATGAAAGTGCTTCAACAACTGTGAATATGTTTTGTTATGTTTAGTTTTAGATTGCTTTCTTCCTGTGGATTGTGTTAGAATATTTAGGAAAGTGGTATTGTAAGAGGAATGGCGAAAAAAATGTTATGCCTTGTAAGTTAGATCAAGGGTAACCAAGTGTTTGTGTGGGAAAGAGTTAAAGTGACTTGAAAAATTGGAAATAACATTATAGGCTAAGTAGACGTTAAAAGTGACCACTCCAGAATGTTAAGGGAATGGTGTAGGGTCTCTGTAAGAAAGAGGATGGTTAGGTTTGTTGGCACTTAAGCGCAAAATCGTCCAAACTAAGTTAAAATGGGACAAACTAAATTTAAACAGAAAAATAATTAATAATCGAAATTTAACTGAGCAAAATCGAAAATACCTGCATGGTTTTAGGGGGGGTGGCCAAACCCAACCAACCCATTCCACCCATCTACAATGTGCGAACAATTTGATTTTTCCGCGAATTTTCGATCTACCGAATTTTCCGAGTTCACATTTTCTCGGGAAATTGGCAGGTTCTAGCAAATGTATCCGATTTTTTGTCTCGATGAACTCCCACCAGTTTGCGCTTCTCTCCGCGGCTACTGTCTTCGCTGCCTTTTCGTTTCGATTCTTCTTCACCGCCAAAAAACGCTGTCCAGAATTCCATTCGCAGGAGAAAGAGAAAGGCGGTTCCACAGAAAATGGTCCTTCGCAATGTCCTTTCGATCCATCCAAACGCAAAGGGTTTGTGAAATTTGTAGAAAATCTCTTCATTTATCTGTTTTATTCTTCTATTTAGTTAAGCTAGTTACTGGAAGTTGTAGTAGTTTTCTACAGTTGTAAGATCGAGTTGGGTATAAATTACCCTTACGGGAGCGGTCTAATTAGTTATGAGCTCAAATACTAAGCTTAAACCAGGCAACATGGGACAAATTAAATGGTTATAACAATTCTGGTTATGAAGTTGTGTCCTTTTTATTTTATTCATCACTTCACAAACGATGTATAAATGAGTGACGTTTTTCCTCTGAAATTTGAACTCAGATATTTGTCGTGGGATGATTATTTTATGGCAATTGCATTTTTATCGGCAGAAAGATCGAAAGACCCCAATAGGCAGGTTATTCTCTATTTCTATTCATTTTTTCCTTCTAATTGGTCAATTCTTTTTTCAATACTAAAGGAACAAGGGTTTGAATTTTTTTGGAAGTTCTTGTTTTTCTTTTAGAATCTTAGTTTTTACGGGCATTGTTTTCCTATCAAGAAAAATTAACCGAATTTTTATTTGGTGGATTAGGTGGGTGCTTGTTTGGTTAGTCAGGACGGGATAATTCTTGGTGAGTTTAGTAATCATCTGTCAATGTTAAGGTAGTAAATGGTTATATAATTCAAGACATTGTTGGTGATCAACATCAACCAACATTTCTTGATCCCAAAATCTATTGAGTGACTAAACTTACTTGGTATTCTTGCTTTTTGTCACAATTTTGAATAATGTTTATTGTATGTGGGGTTAATTCATTGATTAGGTATAGGGTATAATGGATTTCCACGAGGTTGTTCTGACGACAAACTTCCATGGGCCAAGGTTAGTTTTTTGGGTTCATATTTTTCAAAGTTCATCAGCTTCGTTTGATTAGGAGTCAGATTGTTATGATATTTCCTTCAATGTTTCAGAAGTCTAAGAACAACAATCCATTGGAAACAAAGTATCCGTAAGTTCAGCATTTATCTCATCATTTCTCTTAAATCTATATTACTGTACGATGTCTTGATGCATGTGTCATCGAATCTATTCTTTTTGTTTTGTTAATATGATCTTGTAAGCCCTTTGTGTTCATTATAGTTTTTGGATTTGATAGCTATGTTTGCCACGCTGAAGTCAATGCAATCCTGAACACAAATCACGCCTCTGCAGCTGGGCAAGTTAGTTTCCCAAAAATATACTTTTAGATATAACTATACATCTTAATGGTGTTATTGATCATTCATATTTAACGTTTATGGATATGTGGCCAAGCTGAGGTATTCCTGTCCATCTTCCATATTTCACTTTATAGTGTTGTTGAGAAATGAACTTGCAAATTACAAATTGCTATAATGCAGAAGTCTATAAAAGTATTTTTGTTTCTAGCACATGAGTAGGTCTATAAAATGCTTGGGACATCATTTACTTGATAAATAGCTAATTTTCTTGTATCTTTATTTATTGCAAAATTTTGCAAATGGCTGTGATGCAGAAGTCTAGAAAAGTACTGGTATTTCTAGTACATGAGTAGGTCTATAATTTCTTGGGATTCCACGTGATAAATAGCTAATAGTCTTATTACATTCAGCTCATTTAAGGAAAAATTTCATTTTTTTTTTCTGGTGTTGTATAAATTCTTTTACAATTTTGTGATCTTTGCAGAGGCTTTATGTGACTATGTTCCCATGTAATGAATGTGCCAAGATAATCATTCAGGTATAATGTTCTTTTCCTTTTTACAATGTTGTTTACTTTCAAAAGTTCTACATTTTTCTTGTGAGATAAAATAAAATGTATCTTTTTGTATAGCGTTGGCTGGACATTTTCTGAATTATGGCAGATTGGTGAAACTTTTGATGTTAAAGTGAGGAGATTTGATTATTTGGATTAAGAGAACTAGTGTATGTAGATACTCCTCTGCTTTTTAGTGTATTGGGTACACAAGAAATATGATAAATTTTAAAGAAGAAAAGTTGAAAAAAATATTATTTATCAAAATTTGTAAGGAGAGATAGAACTAATGAAAGGAAAAATCAGGGTCGGAGCCTTTTTTATCTCACCTCCTTGACATAATCATTAAATAAATCCTTTTTCATTATCGACAGTATGCTAGAAAATTACAAGTATGTATCAAGTTAGAGGTTGTGACGTGGCTAATGGTTGTTATAAGCAGTATATGACTGAGTAAAATCATAGTTTCTCAAGATTTGATGTCAAAATCGCCCGGAAAAAATGAAGAAAATTTAAAAGACTTTTCGTAGAAGGTGGTTTATTTAATTTTGGTTTTGGCTCCTGCAATGAAGTAACTTTTTTTTTCCCACTAGATTGCTGAAGAAGCATACACGAACATTTAGTTAAAGCATTATAGGCGAAAGGCATTGTTTTTTCAAAAATCTGCAGTCATATTTTCTAGTATTCTAGTATACTAGAAGTAAGTGTTCTTTCCTTCTTCATGGCAATTTTGTTTTTACTGATTACTATTATTTATCTTCTTGTTTTCCATGTGAAAGTTTAATTGTCATAACTCTCAGAGCTAAGCTCCATTTTGTCCAAAGTTTTCAAAAAGGTGTGTTTCCTTCAAGGTCCAAATTCAACCCACTTAAGTTCACAAAGAAAAAAAAATCGTTGAGGCCATGCCTCCTGTTAGTAAATATCCACGATTAGGTGAGACATGTGTACGAAATCTTATAAGTGGCCTACGGGTGGGTGGGGCCAAATCAAATTATGAAGTAACAGGTCCCAGGGTTCAAAACCAAAATTGGAACTGTGATAAACGGAATCGGATCAGAACCAAACTGTGAGATGCTGGTTGTTTCCAAAATAAATATAAATAAATAATATTATTAAAATACATGTATAATGTTGATTTTGGATTCATTTTTGTGAAGTTTGGGTCGGGTTTGGATCAAATAATGAGTTAATTTCAGGTTTTGTTCGGGTTTGAACCATATTGGTTGGATTTTTTTGACCCACAGTTTCCGTAATTTAGTTTGATTTTCATGGTTTTTGGCACTTAAAACTGCGAACCAAACCGAGACTTACAGTTCCTCCACATTAAAAACTGATTCTAGTTCCTATGGTGGTGAGAATTAGATTGAACCGGAACCATATCATCTGTTCCAATTCGAACCACGATTACGGTATGGTTTCCCACCCCGAATCAGTGCACACTATATGAGTCTTGTGAAATTAGTCCAGCAGCTTGTAAATTTATTTGAAAACTAAATATCTTGGTGTTATCTAAGCAATTATTATTTTAGCTGTCTTAAATTGAAGTAGGAAAAACATAACCAGGTTGGCAGTTATGTGATTTCCCGCCATGGACATTGATGATTTTAATATTTTTTTTTCAGTCGGGTGTATCTGAAGTAGTATATTTCATTGAGAAGCGGTTGAACAACTCGGACCCTGCTTATGTTGCATCTCATAAGTTACTATCTATGGCTGGAATCAAAGTAAGTCATGCTTGCTCCTTTTGGTTTGAAATGCACTTGTTTTTCATTTGGTTGAGATGTTGCACCGGGTAATATTTGCAGGTAAGGAAGCATCAACCGCAGATGAATCAAATAATGATCAAGTTTGAAAGCCCTTGACAAATTGCTGCATTGTGGATTGCAAAAGGGAGCCGAAGCAACCAAACCGAGTCCTTGTGCGTTTACTAGTGTTCGAAGCACAATATCAAATCAATACGTCAGATTTCATTACGAGACATGATCTCTGGTTGAGCACTGATTTTCTTATTGTCAATTATTCTTACAGTTATAAGTATCTTGTGAGTTGATCGTTGAATTTGGTTATGTTCAATTGGAACAAAATTTTGTTTGATCATTATTATGTCATGGTATTTGCTCTAGAGGAGCTTCATAGAGTTGTGAGGAGATATATTATTTTTTTAAAGATAAAATGATAATATTAACCTCTGACGTTTGGGGCCATGGACAAATGATACACTACATAATTTTTTTTAAGTAAAATTGATTTTGTATATTGAATTATTAATAAAATTGTCTATTTTTGATGAAATTTGTTCAATGGGACGACGATATCTTCGTCATTTTAATTATATTATTTATATATTTTATTTATTTATTTTAATTAAAATTTATTTTTTTATCTATTAAGATTAATTTTAATTATTATTTTATTTAAATGCTAGTAATGTAAACTCAGAACGATAATTTATGATAATTATTGAATTAAATAATATTTTAAAATTTTATTTTTCAATTTTTTCCTCTCTCTCGAGTTTTTTTATTTTTCTTCTCGTTTTTTCTTATGCTGGTTGCATCAAATTATCATAGAGGTTTTATTGTTTTATCACAATAAAACCTTAATTTAATACCTTTCAGTTACTGTTTATTGTTACTGTGAGACGCTGTTTAATCGCCGTTACTAGGTACTGTCTACCGCCATTCGACGATAGCCGTTCATCAGCGTACTTCGAATAGATTCAACCTGCACCCGTGTAATCACCTCCTCTAAAAGTTTGAAACATTGCTTCTGAAAGTTTAAAACTTTGCTGGGTTTACAGTGTTGGTTTCCAATTTCTCAAACACAAACAGGAAGGTTTTACCATCGTTGCTGTTCGCACACCTCAGACCGCCGATGTTCGTCGTTTCTATTCAGCGTCGGTCGTCCCTTCTTGGCCTTTTCGCTTGCTTTTTCCCGGTTGTTCTTGTTAGAGAAGAAACATTCGAAACCCCAAGCCCCAATTTTTAATTTGAAAACTATTGCAAGGTTTGGGATTTCTTTGTTTTGCTAGCGCTGTCAATATGGATTCCAATTTCGAAGACGAGAGCTGTAACACCTTATTTTGGCACTGTTGATCATTGGTTAGTGTTGTTGGTACTGTTCAACAGTGTGGGGGTATTGTTCATTGCACTGTTCCTAGCAGATTTATTTGGGACAATTTGAAGCTTTGCTGGTTTCGTGGAAATCACAACGGTTCTACCATTGCTTTTTGGGATGAGGTTCATAATTGGGACAGTGGTTCTACTTTGCTGTTTGGAATGATCTTAACAATCGGGCTTCATAGTGATTTATTGTAGGTTCTTGTCTTTGCTGTTTGTGAGGTGTTACATGGTCCATCTGCTCCCAATTGGATTTCAAGCTCCCAATTCAGCCTTAATAAAATTCTATTATTAAATTTACTTTATTCGAGCAAATTCAACAAATTTAAGCAGTTTTACGTTCTTAACTTTATTTAGTTTTTCAATACTATAATTCTAAATTATGTTTTGATTTTGTTCTTGAGTTATGATTGAAAAATACTACGTATTCATATGCATATCAATCTTCGTGATCTGTCACCATATTAAACTAAACTATTTAGCCACTTAAACGCCTTCTGATTTAAACTGTCACGTGATTTAAACTCTGTTGATTATTTCATATTCTTTATTAAATTGTTGTTTGATATAATCTTAGCTGATTATTTCACCATCACCCAATTAATTGTTCGTTCTGACAATCAAATTAGCAGTGATTTTCTGATATGTTATTTTAAAATATAAATTCTAGTTGTTTGCTTTATTAGAAATAACATCATCTCAATATTAAATAAAATAAAATCAATTGTGGTAGTTG
>CM039528.1:10601754-10626043 GCA_022433055.1 Begonia peltatifolia
CCCCCCCATTCGATCACTCTCCCTCTCACCGAGCATCCACTGTTTCCCCTCACTAACACCAGCATTCACAGCCTATAGTCGCCCCCACACCGAGCCAATTCATCGGAGAGAAGGAAAAAGAACCAAGCCCTCACGCTCGGCCGACAGAGGCCGAAACAGGGGAGGAGTTACCGGGGATTTTTCAGCTCGAGATGAACCGCACCCGCGCCTACGCTTCAGCTTTTCGGACACCCCGATCAAAGACCAAAATCTAGCTTCCGATCGCCCTCTCTCGCGCGTTTGCTCTCGGCTCCGGCGAAGCAAAACCAAACACTGAACGGCTTGCGAAAGCCGTTCAGTTGTTTTTATAAAATTTTTAATTTTATAAAATAATTTAAATAATAAATTTACCAAAACGCCCTCACGTGTTTTTATCGTCCGTAACTTCGCTAAATTCTCACCCTCCCGGCTTTAAAATTTTTTAAAACCTCACAAACTAGACTCCGAGTTTTATAATTTAATCTACCCGTTAAAATATTTCTCGGAACGACAACCGAGATTAAATTAAAAATTTAGAAATTAATTTTAAAAATCTAAAATTTTACGGGTTATTACATAAATTATTAATTTTTCATTAATATTCAATTTGTAATTTTACGATGGAAATCTAAGACTACAAAGATAGAGTATTCGTCACAGATTTGATCTACTGACGAAAACAAATGATAGTGTACAAACAAAGCAAATTCACAAATTTGATTTGTGAATTTTGACGATTATTATTTGGATGATGCAGTTTCAATAAAAACTAAGATTTAAAGTCTTAGTTTTAATTTTTATTTAATTTTTGTATTGTAATTTTAGAAATACCCAAAGGTCAACCAGGTCACTATTTCATTTATTTTACATATTGATATAATTTGTTATATATTGTCATGCATTCATATGTCACGTAGAGCTTGTATGTTTAGGTTTATTTTATATTTCTCACATATTATACATTTAAACATATATTAAATTGCATGTTAATTTGATAAAGAGTTTATTGAATGAATTAGTTTTAATTTGATTAAAACTAATAATGATTCATTTAATGATGTTAAGATGTAAAATAAAAATATTTTTTAAGTTGTTAAAATTTTACTTTATTTTTAGAAAAATCAAATAATTTGATTATTTAAAATTATTAATTTTATAATATGATTATAAGATTAATAATTTAAATAACGATAAATTAATTTATAAGGAAATATTTGACATTCTATAATCACTAATTCAACATAATTAGTGGGAGCAGGAAGTTGAGTATAACATGTTATGGTCTTTACTGTTAGCACAATATCGTGAGATCTAAGTGGAGTTCCGAGATGATTTTGATTATCATACTCTCTAAGGAAAGTATTCACTTAGATCAATACCAAAGTTGGTCTTCTAGATATTTGATATGTGAAATGTATTTTATGGTTGTTTAACTCGAATGCGGGGACTATAAGTTAAATTTCATAAATCCAAAACAGTGGTTACTACACTCATGAAAATATAACTAAAAGTGTTAGTTATATTTTGACTAAAACTTTTGGTAAGTTAATAAATTTTAAAAATATGACATATTTTGAGTAAATTTATTAATTGATAATATTTCTCCCCTAAAGAAATTTATTATGTTATTGAGGTTATAGTAGCATTTACATATTTTTGTGATTAGCATGTTCATGCATCACACTAACATACCATAACATTTTGAATTTTAAAGGATAAAATTGATTATAATTTTTTTTATTTATTTATTACAGCATCATGCCTGAATTAATGATAAATTTACTTGCGACTGAAAAGCTAGATGACGATAATTTTGTTAAGTGGAAAAAGAATATGAATCAGATTCTCGTGCATGACAACTTGAAATTTGTACTACCGAGGAATGTCCTCCTACTCCTGCGACTAATGCTCAATGAGCTCTAAAAGATGCTTATGATGCATGGGCTAAAACAAATACCAAATGTGATGACCCGAATGTGTACGTATGAGGACGACTGCGGGGCAAACCACGGGACGTAAGCCGAGTGTAGGTAAATCCCGAATTCGAGTATAGGCAAATCCTGGGTCGTGGAAGAGGGGGTCGTCACAATCCCACATCGGTTGGAGAATTATATGGAAATAAAACATACGTAAAGAAATCCTCTCAAGATAGTAAAACGCGTTTTGGAGCACAATTGGCAACGGATCCCATAAGAACTCCAAAGTTAACAGTGCTCCGGTGAGAGCAGTACCATGTTGGGTGACTGACTGGGAAGTCCTCGCCAAACAAATTCGTGAAGAGAGGATATTGAGTTACGGCTCAATCCCTAAAGCGGACAATATCTTATTGGAAAAAAGGATCGTTACAAATGGTATCAGAGCCTGTAGCCAACGAGGACGTTGGGCCTCCGAGGGGGGTGATTGTGATGACCCAAATATGTACTTATGAGGACGACTGCGGGGCAAACCTCGGGAGGTAATCCGAGTGTAGGCAAATTCTGGGTCGTGGAAGAGGGTGTCACAATCCCACATTGCTTGGAAAAGTATATGAAAATAAAACATATGTAAGGAAATCATCCCAAGATACTAAGACGCGTTTTGGAGCACAATTGACAATGAATCCCATAAGAACTCTGAAGTTAAGAGTGCTTCGGCAAGAGCAGTACAATGTTGGGTAACTGATTGGGAAGTCCTCGCCAAAAAAATCCGTGAATAGAGGATATTGAGCTACGGCCCAATCCCCAAAGCAGACAATATCTTACTAGGAAAATGGATCGTTACAAATGGTATCAGAGCTGTACCCAACCAGAAATGTGACCAACGAGGACGTTGGGCCCCCAAGAGAGGTGATTATGATGACCCAAATGTGTACTTATGAGGACGACTGCGGGGCAAACCTCGGGAGGTAAGTCGAAGGGGTCGTCACAATATCACATCGCTTAGAGAAGTATATTATAACACCCAAAATTTTGTACGTTTTGCCCCTAAAATATTTTGTGTAGTACTTGGATCTTATGTAAAGTGCTTTTGGTGAATAATTAGATACATGTTATGATTTAACTTGATTAATTTTGATAAAAAAAAAATAAGTTAAAGCATTAGCAAAGAATTAAAGAAATGGAGAAGGAAAATCACTCAAGTATTAAAAGGATTATGTGACAAGTTTGACAAAGTCAAACTTTCCAATTGTAGTGTGTTTAGCATTGGAGATAGAGGAGGTAAGAAGGTGTATGACAAACTACAAGGTTCAAGTGAGAAAACTACATGAATTTTGTTTAAAGGTCAAAATGGTAATCAGCAAAAGAAAAAGGCAACTTGCTTTATAATAATGGTTTAACCCTCTCATTCCTCCCACGATTTTTGCTGCTGATTTTCCTCCATTGCAGCTCCCCATTTTCATGCCCTAGCTCCATTTTGGTTGAGGATTGAAGGTGAGTTTGGTTTTTAGTTATAAGTTACGCAATTTTTAGTGTTTATGAGTGATAAACTTTAAGTTTTTAAAACTTTGTTGGAATTTGTTTCAAAACCCTAAAACCTGCAAATTTCTCCCTCAAAATTTGTTATTTGATGAGTCAAAAGTGTTTAAATGACATTCAAAGAATTATGTTTGGATTGTATCAGAGATTGGTGCATGAGTTTGCAAAAAGGAGAAAACTGTTTTGAAGATTTTGAAAACAGAACAGATTCTGTTCTTGTGATATTCGGCAAAGTTATTGATTTCTTTTGGTAAATGGATTACATCATTAGATAGTAGACTCTTAGAGGAGTTCATAGCAGTTGGAATTACTTGATTCCGAGTTATATTGAAAACGTTATGGTCATTTGAAATTGGATGAAACTTTGAAGTGATTTCCGAAAATTTCACTAGGGCAGTTCGGTTTGCTTACTATTCTGCTATTTTTGGTGAGTGGTTTTCTTAAATTAATTCCACCATCTTAAAGTAGACACTTTAAGGTTTCCAAAACATGTTGAATCATTGAATTCGAATAAAAATTGAGTATGATACACTCAATTGAACTTTAGCCTATATTTAGTGTAAATCCAAGAATTTTGACTTTGTTTGAGTTAAGTTTCTAAATTGGATATTTTGTTAGGTTGTTTGAGATTGACAAGAATAAAGCAAACAGACTCCAAGGTTGATTGCGAAGGACCTGAGGTAAGTCTTCATGATTTGCTTGGCCGATTTGGCTTACAACACAAGAAATTCTATTTTCGAGGATCTAATGATTTAGATTGTTTTTAGTGTAAATTAGATGGGTAGTTAGGTTGTTTAAGTTATAGAATGTTTTTTATTTTTTCATTGATTGCTTTCTATGCTTTTTATAAGTTTATGCATTATGAACTGTCCATGCATCACGTTTTTTTCAAAATGGCATGAAAACGAATTTCTGTACATGTCTTATGAAAATAAATGAACTAATGAAAAGAAATGAATGTACGTAATCCCGGTCATGTCGGGGTGGGGTTCATGTAGCGCCCCGAAAACCTATCCGTTTCCGGTTCACTGCTGCTCAGCTCTAATACCAACTCTTGTAGCGCCCCGGAAACCCACACGTTTTCGGTTCACTACTACTATGATACCAACTCTTGTAGCGCCCCGGAAACCCACACGTTTTCGGTTCGCTACTGCACAACCTTGATACCAACTCCTTACACCCGTATTGTAAAAATCGCGTAAAATTTTTAAAACTTTATTCCTTGACCTAAAACGACAGTTTTGGAAAATATTTTTGACAGCTCTGCAGCGGAAATTCGATTAAATTCTCTCTCGGCAAAACTTCATTTTGTTAAGCATGAAACAGGGACTCCCCGTGAACACCTATTAGCATCGGTCGACACTATAGTCGTCTCAAATTTCTCATCAGTTGACACCAGGAACACCGGTCGACACTTTACTCCTCTCGGGTCTTTTCATCGGTCCACACCGGGAACACCGGTCGACACTTCTATGCTCACCACAGAGAGGGGTCGATACCCGTTTTCACAGGTCGACACCTTAACCCCCTCTGCCCGCGCAGGTAGTTCCCCGCGGTCGACACCGCTACCATTTTTACATGGACCGGTCGACAACTGTAACCGAGGGTCGACACCTGCTTCGGCTCCACTTGTCACAGGTCAAGCCTCGCGGTCGACACTCACCTTACATTTACACTGACCGGTAGACACCTTACACCTGTATCAGTAAAAATTCTACACCAGTTCATTAAAAAAAAAAAAAACCCAAACGCACAAAAATATCTCCTCGATCAAATTCGCGAAATAAAACCTATGATTTGAAAACACGCTTTCCTCAAATAAATTTCAAAACATCCATCTCCTATTTCAATTATCCATTGTACCCTTGGTACACCACCTAAATTCCTCAAAAACCTACAACTCTATTCGACTCAAAACACTTACAAAATTTCACTCTCTTTACCCGCCATGGTTGTATCGCCCCAACATTTCCTTGCACCGGCATGCGACATCTCCCGCCAACTCCGACCTAGGCCTGCTCGTCACCTAGCAACTCACCTAACAGCGCGTCGTCACCTACACCAAGGAACACAAAACGTAAGCTTAATGCTTAGCAAGTATGAAAATATGAATTCGAAAACCAATACATAACTCAACCCCTACTCATGCAGTTTCTATACTCAACTCCGTTTTCTTTTCGTTTCGTTATTTTCATCTTTCACTTTTCTGTGTGAGTCAGGCTGGCACTCATCCCCTCCACACTCGGGACGGCCAATCCGTGGCTCACTGAGCGAGCTTAGAGGCACACATCATGTTTGTACATGGGACGACCCTACGTAACCTACTCCTAACAACGATCATAGAACCCTCTAATGCTTTCTCACTAGCACGTTAACGACGAGGCGTTCGCAAACAGCCCAGCTGGCCCACTTTGCGACAGCCCAGCTTGCCCACTCCTCGAGCGGAATCTGCAACTGGTGTTGCACCGGCCCACACACTAGTAGGATTCGCGGTACCACTGCCCATCACCCTCACCGTCAACACATTCACGCCGCATGACGGCCCAGCCAACCCACTACTCAAGCGGAATCCACGACTGGTGAAGCACTGGCCCGCACACTAGCAGGATCCGCGGTACCACCGCCACGTGTCTCACCACATACTCAAAACATGCTCAAAACCATTTTCGTTCACGTTTTTAAAATATGATGCATGTCAAACAATACGCACGCACACCACAATCAATCACATAAACCCTAAAGTTCTACAGTGTAGGCCCACTTGGGCAAAACGCATGCATGCACTACTTACCTGGCGTCCTTAGCTATTCAATCCAACCCAATCGATTCCGTTTTTCTGAAATTCTAAAGCATAAAGTTATAAATTATCATTCACGATTTACAATTCTAATTCACAACCACCACATATAACCAAATCTACAAATTTCTATTTTTAAACACTAAATAAACAACCACAAGATCATCAAGGGTAACTCTATGCACTTAACTTCCAAATCAACAACTAAGCTTACCTATACTCTTAACATCCATTAACTAGCATGAACACTACCTACTATCCAATATCCAAAAATAATAAAACTCAAAACATGTGCATATAACCTCTATCTCCAAACACTCATCATTCTATAATGCACAATCTAAAAATTAAAATCCAATTCAAGTAATTATCCCAAGGGTAGGTCATCATCCACATAATCTCAATCAACCACCCTAATAATTCAACACTTCAATCAATTTCAACAAAATAATTCAATATCAAGAAATTAAAAATTGAAACTATCACAACTCAACTTTCAAAATTTGTCATAAATCTTGTCCAACTTCAAAAATTCACAACAAATTGAATATACGTCCGAATTCAATGATTTAAAATGCTAAGGGCTCCTAAACGTGTTTATTTCAACATGGTGAAATCGATTTATCAAAAATCAAACTCAATTAATAGCAGAAAATTAAAAACCGAATCTGCCCGGAAATCGTTTCACAGCTTTTCATTCAACTTTGAAAATTCATATCAAATCGTATATTTAGCCGAATTCGATGATTCGACATGTTTTGGAAACCTTATAAGGTCTAGTTTATGCTGATGAAATCCATTTTCCAAAATCAAAGCATAATCAATGGCAGAAAAATCAAAACCGAACTGCCCGCTGAAATTTTCCAGTTTTTGCACAATAACTTCTAAAATTCATAACTCATTCAATTCTTACCCGATTTCAACGATTCAAGATGCTACGTAACCCTAATTATGTACACTTTGACGTGGTTTCATCCATTTTCCAAAAACGGGACTCTATAAATAGCAGAAATTCGAAAACCGGAGCTGCTCGAAACCTCTTCACAGATATTTTTTCAAACTTTGGAAATTTGTAACAAATCGTATATTTATCCAAATTTGATGATTCAAAGTGCTATATAACCCTAGGAATGTCTACTGTAACCTGGCTAAATTCACCTATAAAAAGGCAAGCTCATTAGATAGCAGAAAACTCGAACAGAATCTGTCTGAACTCACTTAACAGATTTTTTCATCAAGCTTTGAAAATTCATAACTTCCTTTACGATTATCGAAACAACTCGATTCCAAAGCTAAAAGTTTCCTTAAAGTATCCAATTCAACCTACTGTAACGGTTTTTAAAATGAACAACCGGAGCTTAGGTGAAAATTTCCAAAACCGAGCTGCCCTGTAAAAAAAATCCCTCCATTTTTTCCAAACTTCAGCAAACTCACTTTATTTTTTCCAATCTATTACATTCTAACTCATTTGAGGATAATCTAACATAATTTGAGTATTGCCCAATCCGAAACCCTGGATTTTCTTGGCCAAAACCAGAAAAGGAAGAGAACACTTATCGAAATCGAAGAGAGGGACGTGTTCCACGCGGGACAGAGAAGAAAGACGAAGAGGGGAGAGACTGCGTTCTTTGGCAGAGGAAAAATGGATGATCGGGTTCCTCTTTCGTATAAAACTGAGAGAAAAATGAAAGAAGAAAGGGGGAGGAAAAACAAAAAAACAGAAAACCTCCAGGAGGAGTCTTCACGCGGGAGAGAAGAAACAGGGAGTGAGGAGGGAGAATGCTGCGGGGGGAGAGGGAAGGTGCTATCAGCAGGAGGTTTTTATTTTTTATTTTTATAATATAAATAATAATAATAAACTTAATTATTAAATCGCCCTCAACCTCTAATTTTTTTGTTAAACGGTCAATCATTTCGCTTCCGGTTGAAATTTCATAATTTTCTCTTTTCCATTAGCTTCAAAATAATCTTTTACTTAACAGTATAAATTTTCCTCTCTTGATTCCGACTAAAACTCCGCCGTCTACCAATACGTAAATTCGAAAATCATTTTAACGAAAAATTTCAGGGTGTTACACTGTTGTTGTAAGAGAATTCCACCAAGGGTAAGTACTTACTCCACGAACTCTGGAATTCTAGCACGCAGGCTCGAAGCATGTCCCCTAAAATCTGAATAGTTCGCTCAGATTGTTCATCAGTCTGAGGATGAAAGGCCGTACTGAAATTCAATCGGGTCCTCATTGCCTTGTACAGACTCTTCCAAAACTTTGATGTGAATCGCGGGTCCCTATCCGACACAATTGAAATCAGAACCCAATGCAACCTTACTATCTCCTGAATATACAAGTTAGCAAATTGGTCCATATTGAATGTCATCTTTATCGGTAGGAAATGGGTGGATTTGGTCAGACGATCCACAATCACCCACACCGCATCGAATCCTTTTGCCATCCGGGGCAATCTAACCACAAAATCCATGGATATCTGGTCCCACTTCTATTCTGGAATAGGCAATGGTTGTAACTTTCCAGTCGGTCTCTAATATTTGACTTTAATTTGCTGGCAGATTAAGAACGTCTCCACGTACTTTGCTATATAGACTTCTTCATGTCAGGCCACCAATAATGTTCCTTAAGGTCTCTTTACCTCTTGGTGCTTCCTGGGTGAACAGAGAACCTTAAAGAGTGCGCTTCAGACAAAATGTCTTTCCGAAGTTGACCATTGTTTGGAACGTACCACTTATTCCGAAACTTTATAATTTCATCACTTGAACAGCCAAATTCGGTTCCGTCATTAGATGTTATGCTCGTCCTAAATTCGTTGCATCTTGGGTCATCCCTTTGAGCTTTTTTAATTCTCTCAAGAATCGATGGCTTCAGGGATAGGGCTGACAATTGTGCTACCGTATTTAAGACTATCTTCAAATTAAATCTCTGAAATTGTACACTCAACTCTTGAGACATTTCGGCGTCAATTGATGAAATTGAGGTCGACATTCGGCTTAATGCGTCGGCCACTACATTGCCTTTGCCGAAGTGGTATTTGATCTCCAGGTCGTAGTCCTTCACAAACTCCAACCACCGCCTGATAACCTTAGGATCTGCAAAATCCAAGGTTATACGATAAAAACACAAACCGATTTTCTCGGCTAAGCGAATATTAAGAAATAGTAAATGAATGTAAAATGCAATGATTTGTGAAGTATAATTCACGTCATTAGAGTGGTAAACAAAGATCTTCAATATTTGTGAAAATTAAAATGAGAGAAGAAATATGCAATCAATTCTTGAACCGGCCCGAAATGGTAACTATGGCACCAATCAGAGAATGTAATCTTCAAGAAGAATTACAATGGTGTAGGATCTGGTTTTGGCCACCTTCGGAGAATGTAATCTTCAAGAAGAATTACAATGGTGTAGGATCTGGTTTTGGCCACCTTTCCTTCTTTTTCTAAAGTTTTAGAGAGGATGAGAAAAAGGTGGTGATAAGAGCTTCCTATTAACCATGGCTAGGAAGACAATTGGAGACACACTTCACTCGATTGATGAACCATCAAGGACTTACCTCGAGCCTCGGCTCTGGGATCTTGAGAGAGAACTGACCGCTGTTTATTGATTTTCCAAAAAAACTGATTACAAACACCAATAACGATGCTATGTAAACCTAGGGTGTTTTGGACTTCGGCCTTTTACAAATTTGGTATAGAAATCTTTGATTTGATCTTGGCCGCCAGTTGGACGATCTCCCTCTCCTTGGACCATGTAGATGTGCTACGCACAAGCCAAGCTATCTTTTGCCATCTATGGGAGACATGAGTTGTATCATTTCAAAATTTAAAAGCTGAAAGGTGCACTATCCATCTTATGGGCTCGGCCTTCTCTTCAAATGGATCGCACTTTTAATCTTCAAGTGGCACGCTTCCTCTCCCTTCATTGGTTTGGGCTTGCGTGATGCTTCTGTGGGCTTAATGACTTCCACCCTTAACAACATCTATCTTAACCATTCAATCTGGCCCTAATCACACCAACTAATGCATGCTTAAACGGTAAAAACTAGCAAAGTTTGCCAAAGTACAAAGCTAATGTTTTGCCGAAAATTAAAACAATAAAATAGAGAGTTACATCAAGGATCCCCGGGAAGACAAATTCTCCTTTGATCTTTAAGTGCTTCTCCTTGGGTCTCCCAAATGAGTAAGTGCTTGGGTTGGTCCGCGTCGTGGGCTTCGGGCTCCCATGCTAAGTCTTTGAACATCTCTTCATAAGCATTTCATTCCGAGCAATCCGTTGGACCTCCACCTACAAAATTAGAATAGTCATTAGTATAAAGATTAACAAAGTTAAATGAATTACCTTGGGATCGTGTCACCGACCTTCAGGGTGGGGGTGTATCATCCTCTCCAGGTGGGAAAAGATTTGGCCTCAAATCTGGAGGTTGGTCATCCTCCCATTCGTCCTCCGCACCTATATAAGGGGAGAGATCTTGAACGTTAAAGGTTGCCGAGATGCCGTACTCTCCGGGCAGTTCCAACTTGTAAGCATTGTTGTTAATGCGCTCCAATATCTTGAAAGGCCCATCAGCTCTTGAGAGGAGTTTTGATTTCCTCTTTTCTGGGAAGCGTTCTTTTCTTAGGTGTAACCATACTAAGTCACCTACATTAAAAATCTTTTCACGTCGTCCTTTGTTAGCTCTTCTAGCGAAAACCGCATTCCTCTTCTGTATGGCACTCCTAACTTGCTTATGTATTTGTTTGATTTGGTTGGCTTTGTCGGCTCCCATAGGATTGGCTAAGGATTTCATAGGAAGTGGTATTAAGTCTAGAGGGGTGGTAGGGTTGAAACCGTATACCACTTCAAACGGTGTCCTGTGAGTGGAAGAATGAACACTCCTATTGTAAGAAAATTCCAAATATGGAAGTTTAGTGTCTCATTCGCCTAACTTCTTTCCTATCGCACCTCTCAGAAGAGTTCCAAGGGTTCAGTTGACCACTTCAGTCTGACCGTCTGTTTGTGGATGAAAAGATGTGCTGAATAATAGTTTAGTGCCGATCTTTGTCCATAAGGTTCTCCAAAATGCACTAAGGAATTTAGTGTCCCGATCAAATACTAAAGTATGAGGTATTCCATGAAATCGGACTATCTCCTTAAAAAAGACATCCGCAACCACTCGGGAATCATCAGTCTTCGCACATGCGATGAAATGTGCCATTTTGGAGAATCTATCAACAACTACCATAACCGAATCCTTAGATCTGATAGTACGGGGTAGTCCGAGAATAAAATCCAAACTAACATCCACTCATGGGTGAGTTGGGACTGGAATGGGTAGGTACAGTCCTTGGGAAAGTACTTTGCTCTTTGCTTTTTTGCATATAATGCAACGTTCAATCAAACGTCGAACATCTCGTATGAGATGGGGCCAGAAGAAACGTTCCTTAATCATGTCCATTATTTTGTCTTCTCCAAAATGACTGGATAATCCTCCGCCGTGGGCTTCTTTAACCAAACATTTTCTCTGCCCAATATTCGGAATACATAATTTGCTCCCTCCCTTTGAACAAGTATCCATCCGTGATCTGATATTTTCCACTGGGTTTTATAAGGCATTCTTTATAGCTTTTCCCAAAATCCAAATCCGACTCGTAATGGTCTTTGATCCATTCAAACCCAAAAAATCAGGTTCCTAACTCAGTTAGTAGGAGGTGTCTTCTTGAAAGAGCATCAGCAACAACATTTGTTTCACCCTTTAGATACTTGAGGACATATGGAAATCTTTCGAGAAACTCGACCCACTTAGCATGTCTTTTGTTGAGCTTAGTCTGACCTTTAATGTGCTTAAGCGCTTGATGATCAGTGTGTATAATAAATTCTTTGGATAAAAGATAATGTTGCCACTGCTCAAGGGCACGTATGACAGCATAAAATTCTTTGTCATACGTTGAGTAATTTAATGCTGCGCCCTTAAGTTTCTCACTAAAATAAGCTAGAGGTCGTTTTTCTTGCATTAAAACAGCTCCTATTCCTGCTCCAGACGCATCAAATTCTATTTCAAACACCTTGTTGAAATCCGGAAGTGCCAAAACAAGAGATTGGCAAAGTTTCTCCTTGATAAGTTCGAAACTTTGTTGACAGCTTGGTGTCCATTCAAAAATTCGGCCCTTCGTGGTACAGTCAGTTATGGGAGCAGTAATAGCACTAAAGTCTTTAATAAACCTCCGGTAGAAAGAGGCTAATCCATGAAAGCTTCTAACTTCAGTTATACTAGTTGGAACGGGCCAATCCTTTATGGCTTATATCTTAGCTCCATCAGCTTCCATCCCATTTTTAGATATTATAAACTCCAAGAAATACACTTTGTCTTGGGCGAAAGAACACTTTTGGAGATTACCAAATAGTTTGGCATCATGAAGAGTGATGAACAGAGTGTTAAGATGCTCCAAGTGAGTGATTAAATCAACGCTATAGATAAGAATATTATCGAAGTATACAACAATAAACTTTCCTAAGTATTCTTTAAGGACATGATGCATTAACCTCATAAATGTGCTCGGGGCGTTAGTTAATCCAAATGACATCACCATCCACTCAAACAGCCCATATTTAGTTTTGAAAGCAGTTTTCCATTCATCGCCTTCCTTCATCCTAATTTGGTGGTATCCACTTTTAAGATCCACTTTAGAAAATATGGTTGCATCACTAAGTTCGTCCAACATATCTTCCAGACGTGGGATAAGAAATCTATATTTTATAGTAATTTGATTAATGGCGCGACTATCCATGCACATTCTCATTGTTCCATCCTTTTTGGGAACTAGTAATGTTGGTACAGCACATGGACTCATGGATTCTCTTATATAGCCCTTATTCAATAGCTCATTCACTTGATTTTGAAGTTCCTTTGTTTCCGCAGGATTCATTCGATATACTGGTCTATTAGGTAATACCGCTCCTAGGTGTAAATCTATTTGATGATCGATTCCACGCAGAGGGGGTAAACCTCGTGGTATCTCTTCGGGAAAAATATCTTGAAATTGTTTAAGTAAGTTTAAGACAGAACTATGAATGTTTCCAAGTTCCATGACCCTATCCTTAAACATCACTAGCACGAATGGTCCTCCCTCACATATGACATTGTTCAATTCTCCCTTTGTCATCAACAAACTAGTCTTATCTCTTTCTTTCTTACGCGCTGACTCATCTTTAGCAATTTGCTCCGGTGTTAGTGGTGCTAATTTGATCATTTTTCTTCCATATTTTAGTGAATAGTAGTTGGAAAATCCATCGTGTGAAACTCTTCTATCGTACTGCCAGGGTCGTCCAAGAAGTAAATGGTTGGCATTCATGGGTACGACGTCATATAGGATAGAGTCCTTATACTTCCCGATAGAGAACTCGATAGTGACTTGCTTGTTGACCTTCATGTCATCTCTATCGTCCAACTAACGTAATTTATACGGTTTAGGGTGAGGTGTAGTGTCCAACCCTAATTTTTCAACCATGTCTTTAGAAGCTACGTTGACACAGCTTCCTCCGTCGATAATTACAGAGCATACTTTATCATTGATAAGACAACGAGTATGAAAGATATTTTCTCGTTGGCATTGTTCGTATATAGTTTTTGATATAAGTACGCGCCTTACGACCATTAGGAGGGGTCCGTCATGGGCATGGTATACTTCATCGCCCGATCCTTCTTCTTCCACGAGTTCTTCTTCTTGCTCATCTTCACTCTCAACTTCCGCACTATCTTCTTTAATTATCATAACCCTTCGATTAGGGCATTGAGCCATCAAATGCCCAAATCCTTGACACTTAAAACATTTGATGTCTCTTGATCTATTTGCGTTAGCATCGGATATGGTAGGTCTTGACGGTTGATGGTTGCTACTTGATTTCTTAGGTGGCCAACTTTTGGTGAATTGTTTCTCTTACTCAAACTTGGCAGTTCGTTTAGGGTTTTCAGGGGCTTTTGGAGTAAATCTACTAGTGGTCGTCCTTGTCACTTTCTTTATCTGACGTTCAACTTTGATGGCCATTTGAACGACTAAGTCCAACGTGTCTAGTGGGTGTAGTTCCACTACATTGCTAATCTCACGATTTAATCCACGAAGAAACCTAGCGACTACTTGTTCCTCAGGTTCGTTCCATCTTCCTCTTATCCTTAGCATTTCAAATTCTGTGAGGTACTCCTCCACTGATTGTCCTCTTTGTGACATGTTTTGCATTTGCAAGAATAAGTCTTGTCGATAGTGACTGGGAATGAACTTCTTTCGCATGAGGTATTTCATCTCCCTCTAGGTGGTGACTGATCCTTCATTATTTTGCCATCTTTGGTGTTTCAAATTGTCTCACCATAATGCCACATGGCCAGTTAGCTCAACCGCCACTAGTTGGATCATTGTGCGATCCGAGTACCCATAATAGTCGAACACTTTCTCAACTTTGTCTAACCAATCCAAAAACGCGTCTCCATTACAAGCTCCGTTAAAGGAAGGGACAGATAATTTGGCAGGTCTATAGTCATCGTTGTCCCTACGTTGGTTTGGAATGAATTCTTCTTCCCATACAAACCATTCTTCGTCTTGGCATTCTTGGTTAAGAAACCTTTCTCTAGGGGGTTCAGTGTTCCTTCTTTGCATGGGTTCGGGAAAATCCGGGTCGCCCCTTCTCCTTTGCATGGGCTCTTGGAAGTTTCGTTCATTCCTTCCTTGAGGAAAATGTGATCTATAGTTGAACTCCCTAGGTAATGGTTATTGGAGATTTTTGTCTCGTTTACTAGCCTTTTCTTGCCTATCCATTCATTCCATAAGTTGTTTCAACATTTAGCCATTGCTATTCACTTGTCATTGTAGGCTAGATTCTCCAACTTGAGCATTTTCAGTTATGGAAGGTTCTATATCCATGTTTTGTTCATTGTTAGAGTTATAATTGAGTCCACTTCATGTTGTCATAATTGAAAACTAGATTGATCTAAATATTAGGAGTTATTAAATGAATCTTAGTAACTTCTTAGTTCAATTAATGAATTAAGAGTTATTTAATTAACTTATTAGTTTAATTAATGAATTAAGAGTTATTAAATGAATCTTAGTAACTTATTAATTCAATTAATGAATTAAGAGTTATTTAATTAACTTCTTAGTTTAATTAATGAATTAGGAGTTATTAGTTTCCAAACTTGTACGATCGACTAACTTTACCCGTATTAGGAATTAATTTGAATTCAATTTGGTTAGAAGGGAAAATTTTTAAATATCTCTTAAATGATCTTAAATGGTAAATTCCTAATTAGGTTTCTAAGTATTAGGAAATTTTCTTAATTAAATTAGACAAAGATTTATAGAGATATTCAGGGAAAGACTAACAAATCATTAAAGGAAATTTTCTTTTAAAATAATTTGTAATTTTAAATTTTAAATTATGTTTTTACCAATTATAATTCCCTAGTCAAAAATTATTTCCTTGTTAATCTTTCAAGTAATATAGTAAAATATAAAATTCACACTCAAAATTTTAAACACAATAATCGGAATTGAAACAAGATTCTACTAGCCTCAATTTAATTCTTCCTCGGCTTCTTGTTAATCAATTCGATTAGCACTAACAATTAAACGTGATTAGATCAATTTTAAGCATGTAATTTAGACATATTCGTGCAATTCTTATAAGGAAAATTTGATCAATTTCATGCAAGGTAAGTACAATTACAATCGGATATCACAACAAATAGTCTACGGTGTAGACTAAATATATGATGTTAACAATTAAAATTCACAAAAATCATCCCAAGAAAGTAACTTACGCTCTGATACCAGATGATAACCTTAGGATCTGCAAAATCCAAGCTTATACGATAAAAACACAAACCGATTTTCTCGGCTAAGCGAATATTAAGAAATAGTAAATGAATGTAAAATGCAATGATTTGTGAAGTATAATTCACGCCATTAGAGTGGTAAACAAAGATCTTCAATATTTGTGAAAATTAAAATGAGAGAAGAAATATGCAATCAATTTCTGAACCGGCCCGAAATGGTAACTATGGCACCAATCGGAGAATGTAATCTTCAAGAAGAATTACAACGGTGTAGGATCTGGTTTTGGCCACCTTTCCTTCCTTTTCTAAAGTTTTAGAGAGGATGAGAAAAAGATGGTGATAAGAGCTTCCTATTAACCACGGCTAGGAAGACAATTGGAGACACACTCCACTCGATTGATGAACAATCAAGAACTTACCTCGAGCCTCGGCTCTGGGATCTTGAGAGAGAATTGACCGTTGTTTATTGATTTTCCAAAAAAACTGATTACAAACACCAATAACGATGCTATGTAAACTTAGGGTGTTTTGGGCTTCGGCCTTTTACAAATTTGGTATAGAAATATTTGATTTGATCTTGGCCGCCAGTTGGACGATCTCCCTCTCCTTGGACCATGTAGATGTGCTACGCACAAGGCAAGCTATCTTTTGCCATCTATGGGAGACATGAGTTGTATCATTTTAAAATTTAAAAGCTGAAAGGTGCACTATCCATCTTATGGGCTCGGCCTTCTCTTCAAATGGATCAAACTTTTAATCTTCAAGTGGCACGCTTCCTCTCCCTTCATTGGTTTGGGCTTGCGTGATGCTTCTGTGGGCTTAATGACTTCCACCCTTAACACCATCTATCTTAACCATTCAATCTGACCCTAATCACACCAACTAATGCATGCTTAAACGGTAAAAACTATCAAAGTTTGCCAAAGTACAAAGCTAATGTTTTGCCGAAAATTAAAACAATAAAATAGAGAGTTACATCAAGGATCCCCGGGAAGACAAATTCTCCTTTGATCTTTAAGTGCTTTTCCTTGGGTCTCCCAAATGAGTAAGTGCTTGGGCTGGTCCGCGTCGTGGGCTTCGGGCTCCCATGCTAAGTCTTTGAACATCTCTTCATAAGCATTCCATTCCGAGCAATCCGTTGGACCTCCACCTACAAAACTAGAATAGTCATTAGTATAAAGATTAACAAGGTTAAATGAATTACCTTGGGATCGTGTCACCGGCCTCCGGGGTGGGGGTGTATCACCGCCTCTGTCTCATATTCAGCTCCTTCTTAGTAAAGATATATTTCAAACTTTTGTGATCCGAGTATACCTCACACTGCTGTCCATAAAGATAGTGCCTCCAGATCTTTAGCGCGAACACAACCGCCGCTAACTCCAAATCATGGGTTGGATAATTTCGCTCGTAGGGCTTTAATTGCCTCGAAGTATAAGCAATCACTCTTCCATTTTGCATCAGGACACAACCTAGTCCAATTCTGGAAGCATCACAGTAGATATTAAACTTCTCGTCCATTAGCAGAAGTGTCAACGCTGGAGCTGTAGTCAATTTCTGCTTCAGCATCTGGAAACTATGCTCATAGTCCTCCGTCCATACATATTTAACTTCCTTTCGCGTCAGACGAGTTAGAGGTGCTGCAATCTTTGAAAATCTCTCAATAAACTTCTGATAGTACCCCGCCAACCCTAGAAAGCTCCGAATCTCCTTGACATTCCTAGGTTGGGGCCATTCATTGATCAACTGTATCTTGGCCGGATCCACCGATATTCTGCCATCGGAAATCACATGTCCAAGAAAATTAACCTTATCCAGCCAAAACTCACACTTGGAGAACTTTGCGTACAATTGACGCTGCTTTCAAGGTTTCCAGAACAATCTTCAAATGCTCCTTATGCTCTTCCTCACTACGAGAGTAAACTAAGATGTCGTCAATAAACATAATGACGAACTTATCTAAATACTCCTAGAATATCCGATTCATCAGGTCCATGAAAACGGCTGGGGCATTTGTCAGTTCAAATGACATTACTAGAAACTCATAATGCCCGTATCTAGTCCAGAAAGCTGTCTTCGGGATATCCTGTGATCTGACCTTTAGTTGGTAATACCCCGACCTCATATCTATCTTCGAGAAAATTTGAGCTCCTTGCAACTGATCAAACAAGTCATCTATCCTTGGTAGTGGATACTTATTCTTTACGATCAGCTTGTTGAGCTCCCGGTAGTCAATACACATCCGGAACAACCCGTCTTTCTTCATCACAAACAGGACTGGCACGCCCCACGGTGAGAAACTCGGGCGTATGAATCCTTTCTTCAATAGTGGCTCCGCACCGGGATATGTGTCGATTACAAATTCAACTTCCTGGTCTGGGGGTAACCCGGGCAAGTCGACCAAAAACACATCAAAAAATTCACGAACTACCTCAAAACCCTGTGGCTTCGTCTCCACATGAAATTGAGTATCTAAAATTGTTGCGAAAAAACAGAAATGCTCACCCATTATTAATCTCTAAGCCTCGATAGGTGCCATTACGGATAGTTTCCCCGTATTCTTCATAGCTTGCAGCGAGTGTTTCGCACCGTCTGGGGGTTGGAAGTTAACAGTTCCAGCCATGCAATCGATCGTTGCGTAGTGCCGAAACAGCCAATCCATGCCTAATATCACGTCATAGCCCGTCATCCCCACTACAATCAAATCGGCAGGCATACTCCTGGTCCCCACTGATATGACACTGTCGCATACTACTTGATCGGAGTGCATGTGTTCACCGGATGGTAACCTTACTTCATCTGTGCACCCGGCAAGTTTAGCCCACAAGTTCACCTTTACCACAAAAGTCGTGGCAACAAAGGAGTGCGACGCTCCTGAATCTATCAATGTAAATGCGGGCACCGTATCAATTAGCACCGTACCTGTGATAACCCCTGGCCGATCCTCGCTCTCGGGCTCTATCATTGCAAAGATCCTGGGCATCGTTTTGGCTGGACCCTTCTTCGCCGCGGGGCAATCTCTGGATACATGGCCGGTCTCATTGCAGGTAAAACATCGGTTGACTCTTGGCTTTGTGCAATTCCGGGAAAGGTGACCAGCTTCATTGCAATTATAACATCTTCCTGCAAACTGTCCACATTCCCCCGGGTGGCTCTTCAAGCATTTAGGACACTGCGGGTACTTACTCTGTAACTTGGGCTTCTTGCCTCCCCTTGAATCGTACACTGCACTGCCTGGCCTCTTAGTTCCCGAGGAAGATCCTCCCCTGCTTGTATGTGGCGTGATCTCCTGAAAGAACCTCTTGGTTGCCTCTACTGGCCTCGCACACTTGGCCTCTGCTCCCTCCACTGCTAGTGTCTTGGCCATAACTCGCGCAGACGGCACGCCCTCAGTTCCGGAAATTGTCGCACCCCTGTATATCTCAGGCTTCAATCCTTGCACAAACTGCAACACCTTTTTCGTCTTCATTGCTCAACAATTGGCTCGTAAATCTAGACAACGATTCGAACTGTCTAACATATTCAGCTACCAGCCCAGTCTGCTTCAACTGTAGGAACTCCAATCTTTTCGCAGCTTGGACCGTCCGATTATAGTATTTGTTATAAAATATTTCTTTGAATCTTTTCCAGGTCAAGTCCCTGGCATCTACGGTGGCCTCTACCGTCTCCCACCAGCTCGGAGCATCATTTGAGAGGTGAAATGTCGCACACTTGACCATATTTCCTTCCTCCACATCGGCATACTTAAACATGTTCTCAATGGTACGGATCCACCTTTCCGCAACTGTAGGGTCTATCATCTGGCCCTCAAACATCGGAGGCTTCAATCTTCTGAACCTCTCCCCACTAGAGCCAGCTCCATGGCTCCCCTGTCCTTGGTTCAGCAGCATTCCTAATTGTTGGGACTGCCTATCCACCAACTCGGTCAGCCGTCTAATCGTGGCCAAGTTGTCATCACCTTCCGACTCTACTGCATCTCTCGAAACTCTAGGTCGTCCCAGTCGTCTATCAATTTAAGCTAATTCTTGTACGAGGTTAGTATAATATAATCTTAGTCACAATCTAACTAAAATAAACCACTACTTACAGTTGGTGGAGCACGTTGCATGGCGGCTGGCAAATGTTGAGTAATCTTTTAAACGACATGACCATAATGGCTCTTACACTTGTAACATACTCTCTTTCCCCCTATTAACGGTACCCTCTACTTTTTCTCCAAGCAATGTGGGAATTGTGACAGGCCCTCTCGCCTTCAAAATCTCACCCCTCCACCGAAAGGCCCGACATCCTTGTCGGCCACACTTCTGGTTGGGTAAAAGCTCTGATACCACCTCTTGTAGCGCCCCGAAAACCTACCCGTTTCTGGTTCACTACTGCTCAGCTCTGATACCAACTCTTATTGTGCCCCAGAAACCCACACGTTTTCGATTCACTACTGCTCTAATACCAACTCTTATAGCGCCCCGAACCCACACGTTTCCGGTTCGCTACTGCACAACTCTAATACCAATTCCTTACACCTGTATTGTAAAAATCGCATAAAATTTTTAAAACTTTATTTCTTGACCTAAAACGACAGTTTTGAAAAATATTTTTGACAACTCTGCAGCGGAAATTCAATTAAATTCTCTCTCGGCAAAACTTCATTTTGTCAAGCATGAAACAGGGACTCCCGGTCAACACCTATAAGCATCAGTCGACACTAGAGTCATCTCAGATTTCTCATCGATCGACACCGGAACACCGGTCGACACTTTACTCCTCTCGGGTCTTTTCATCAGTCCACACCGAGAACACCGGTCGACACTTCTATGCTCACCACAGAGAGGGGTCGACACCCGTTTCTACAGGTCGACACCTTAACCCCCTCTGCCCGCGCAGGTAGTTCCCCGCGGTCGACACTGCTGCCATTTTTACATGGACCAGTCGACAACTGTAACCAAGGGTCGACACCTGCTTCGGCTCCACTTGTCACAGGTCCAGCCTCGCGGTCGACACTCACCTTACATTTACACTGACCGGTAGACACCTTGCACCTGTATCAGTAAAAATTCTACACCAGTTCATAAAAAAAAAAAAAAAAAAAAAAAAAAAAAAAACCCAAACGCACAAAAATATCTCCTCGATCAAATTCGCGAAATAAAACCTATGATTTGAAAACACGCTTTCCTCAAATAAATTTCAAAACATCCATCTCCTATTTCAATTATCCATTGTACCCTTGGTACACCACCTAAATTCCTCAAAAACCTATACAACTCTATTCGACTCAAAACACTTACAAAATTTCACTCTCTTTACCGGCCACGGTCGTATCGCCCCAACATTTCCTTGCACCGGCATGCGACATCTCCCGCCAACTCTGACTAGGTCTACTCGTCACCTGGCAACGCACCTGACAGCGTGTCGTCACCTATACCAAGGAACACAAAATGTAAGCTTAATGCTTAGCAAGTATGAAAATATGAATTCGAAAACCAATGCATAACTCAACCCCTACTCATGCAGTTTCTATACCCAACTTCGTTTTCTTTTCGTTTCGTTATTTTCATCTTTCATTTTTCTGTGTGAGTCAGGCTGGCACTCATCCCCTCCACACTTGGGACGGCCAATCTGTGGCTCACTGAGCGAGCTTAGAGGCACACATCATGTTTGCACATGGGACGGCCCTACGTAACCTCCTCCTAACAACGATCATAGAACCCTCTAATGCTTTCTCACTAGCACGTTAACGACGAGGCGTTCGCAAACCGTGTCACATTACGTACTTTCATCCATAGGAACCCCCAAGTGCTTTCTCACTGGCATGTTAACGACGAGGCGTTCACCCATGTGTTGCAAATCATTTCTTATCTGGTTACGTTTCACATACACATTTCAAAACGTGCTCAAAACTCGTATTTCGTAGTTCAAAACCATGATGCATGACAATCACATATGCATGACTCCATAACAGAAAAACCAAACGACAATCAAAGTAACAAACAAGCAAACAAGCAACCAAATAATCCTATCGTTCCATGGTATAGGTCCGAAGGCAAATCACAAGCGATCCATCATTTACCTGGCGTTCTCGAAATCTTTCGTGCTTCGTAACTTGGTGCTTCAACTGGAATACCAATAAAATTATATATCCGTCAATTTTAATTCACCGAATTCATAACTCCCTAACTTACAAGTCCTAATTCACATCAAAATCGAAACTATCCCAAAATTCCACACAATTTCCGTTCGACTTCAGAAGTTCACAACTTCTCCATTACTCGTCCGAATTGGATGATACCAGATACTACGAGTTCCTGAGGATGCCTAATTCCTCGTGGTCATATCCATTTCCCATTCGGATGTCCACAACTTAACCGAACATGGCCGAACAGACACCGTTCCAAAACTCACGTACACGGTCAATAAATCACTCAATCTTCCTCACCAATTCTCGTAATCTACTCCTATTTCTATCGTAAGCACCATTACACGGACAGAAATCAGCTCTACACTCAATTTCTCGCATTACCATCCTAGGTTTTCACCAATTTGCCCTATATCCTTGCCAAACCCAGTTTTGCCACTAATAACGCTAACACACCAACTAACTACGCAAAACTAACGAGAACTTACCGTGATTCAAGATTTTGACTTTTCATTTGATTTTGTCCTAAAAAAGCATACTCTTTTAGGGGATGAAAGGAAGGAGAATCGACCGCCGACCACTTCACGCGGGAGAAGAAGAAACAAGAGAGAGTGAGAGAACAAAACGCTAGGGGGAAGAAAGGGAGAAAGGGGGAAGGGGAGGGCACCGACGGTGCTCTCCCTTTTTTTTATTTTTTTTTATTTAACTCATAATTACCAAATTACCCTCCTCCTTAAATCGTTTCACAATTCCGTGATTTCGTCTGAATCCGGTTAAATTCTTAAATTTTTCTTTCCACCATTAGCCTTAAAATAAACTTTCACTTAGGAGCCAAAATTCTCCGTTATTAATTCGAACCAAAACTTCACCAATTAAAACTTACAAAAATCCGACACAACTTTCTAACGAAAAATTTTCGGGTATTACAATTCAGATATGGCTGTCCCGTAGGTGGAGGATGTTTTTCCCCGGTAGATGGAGAAGGCTGTCTAACCGGTTGATGTGCCCTCTCTATCTGGTGAGAGTAAACCCTCGGTGACATCCCGCTATGTAACGAAATGAAATGAAATAACTACATGTTTTATGAACTTCATATGCACGGCATTCATTTACATTTACGTTGACTTATTGAGCCTTTAGCTCATAGATGTCTCTATGGTGTAGGTGATTTAGAAGAAGGTAAGGATGTTTTACCTCAACTTGACGAGTGACGTCGTTGAAGAAGAATGGCCGTGGAAGGGCGTTTGTGGCTGTCTGAGCGCATTTTGACCCGTGGGCAATGTACATGTGTTTTAGGGGTATGGTTAGGTGTATAGATTTTGGAATGTAAAGTTTAAGAATTGTAAAATGTTTTGAAAATATTTTAAACGTTTCGATAGAAGAAAATTAAGGGTTGAGTTTGATTTGAAAGTTTTACGTTTTAGCATATACTGGAATTGCTTAGGAGTGTAATGTCCTTGTTGGAATTGTTTGAAATATAGATTTCGGATTAAAAAATTTTAAAGGTTACGCTGCCCGTTTTTTTCTATGAAAGAAGGGTGATTAAACGACATATTGGTTGTTTTGATAAGTGGACCCGGTTTAATGGTAAATATAGGGGCATGCTGGCCGTTTTTATAAACAAAACGTGAATTTGGAGTTAGGTATGCTGTAGGTGTCCATTAGAAGGTTTACGATAGTTATGGTCGTTTTTAAAAAGTTTCAGTTAAGTTTTTTGGTAGTCAAGTGTTGACTGAAATCCCTGTTTTACTGTTTTTAACACTCATAATGAAGTTTATACTAGGGTTCCCCGCAAGAATTGTTTTCCGCTGTAAACGGTTTAATATTTATACACGATGTTGTTTTAAAGCTATAAAAAAAATAAAAAAATTTACGAGATTTTTAGGAATAGTGTCAAGGGACGTTACATATATGGAAATGAAACATATGTAAGAAAATCTTCCCAAAATAGTAAGACGCATTTTTTAGCACAATTGACAATGGATCTCATAAGAACTCCGAAGTTAAGAGTGCTCCGGCGAGAGCACTACCATGTTGGGTGACTGACTAGGAAATACTTTCCAAACAAATCTGTGAGGG
>CM039528.1:10626053-10637176 GCA_022433055.1 Begonia peltatifolia
TATTGATGACACAACCCAAGTGGACATGATTTTAGAAAGTCTAAGCCGACAATTCCTCTTGTTCAAAAGCAATTATTTTATGAATAAATTAAGTTATAATTTGACTCAGTTGCTGAACGAACTGACCATTTTTTAGTCTATTTCTGTGGATAAGAAGAGTGAAGCAAACGTTGTGGAACCTTTTTCATTCAATTCTTCTCTTAAGAAGGGAAAGAGATTCTAGAAATAGGCAAAGGAGCCCAGAATCTCAAGAAAAAGAACAAGTCAAAAAGGAAAAGCTCAGACTCTCCAAAGCCCAAAGGAAAATATTTTCATTATGGGGTAGATGGTCACTAGAAGAGAAAATTCTAGCGGTATCTCGAGGACCTAAAAGAGAAAAATGGTAAATTTGATTTACTAGTTACTGAGTCTTGTTTGGTTGAAAGTAATTTATTACCCTGGATAATTGATTCAGGTGCGACTAATCATGTTTGTTGCTCTTTGCAGATGATAAACTTCTACAGGAGACTAGCTGATGGAGAGTTCACACTCAGAATTGGAAACAGGGCTGTTGTTTCAGCTTCTGCAATAGGAGAACCCAAAATTTATTTTGAGAATAATAAATTTTTGTTTTTGGAAAATATTATTTTATTCTGATACTAGGAACTTAATTTCTGTTTCTCAAATAATTGAACAATTATATATTATTTCTTTTAATAATAATGCAATTATTATTTCTCATAATGGTTTAAATATTTGTTCTGTTTCAAGAGAAAATGGACTTTATATGATAAGACATATCATAAATTCATCACTATTGAATATTAAAATGTTCAAAGTTGAATTGTTTAAATCTAAGAAGCAAAAAATTTCGCATACTGATGATACATATCTATGGCACCTTAGACTTGGTCATATTAATCTTGATAAAATTAACAGACTTGATAAGGATGGTCCTTTGAAAAATCTAACCGTTGGATATTTACTTGTTTATGAATTCTGAATAGAAGGTAAAATGACTAAGAGGTCTGTTATTGGAAAGAGTCAAAAGGCTCAAGAAACACTTGAGTTAATATATTTAGATGTATGTGACCCAATATCAATACAGGCTAGAGGTGGTTATGAGTACTTTATGACATTCATAGATAATTACTCAAAATATGGATACACTTATCTAATTCAGCTTAAATCTGAAACTTTTAGAAAGTTTCAAGAATTTAAAGTTGAAACTGAGAACCAATTAGATAAGACTATCAAATGTCTTCAATCAAATCGAAGAGGTGAGTACCTTGACAACGAATTCAAGGATTATCTGTTAGAACATTAGATAGTATCTCAACTAACGCACCAGGCACACCTCAGCAAAATGATGTTGCTGAAAGAAGAAATCAAACATTACTTAATATGGCAAGATTCATGATGAACTATTCATCTCTTCCAAAATCATTTTGGGGATATGTTTTACAAACATCAACCTACATACTTAATGTAGTTTCATCTAACTCTATAACTAAAACACCCTTAGAGTTGTGGTGTAATAGTTTGAAAGTTTTAGAACAAAATTTGTAACTATGGAGGTACATTATAACTTATATGTAAATTAAGATTTGGAAGAAAATGTTTTGGAAAAAAAATAATAAATTAAAAGACAAAAATTTGACATTTTTTAGGGGGAAAATGGTATGCATGGCCGATCTATCGCCTAGGGTAAGCTATCGATTGCCATTTTTGGTTGATTGAGCGATCACGAACCTGAGAGGGTGTCGATCGATCGCCTAACGAAGGGCAATCGATCAGCTATTGGTGTGGGATTGGAAATTTCAAGCAGTGCGGGTGCCGATCGATCAGCTGAGGCTGGCCGATCGATCGCCCCTGTTAAAAATTTAAACGTATAAAAATAATTTTTATGTAGATTAAAAATTGAATTAATTACGATAATTAGATTAAAATAAAATTTAATTAAGATTAGATTAAAGTTAATTGAGGTTAAAGATTAATTAATTAAGATTAGAGTTAATTAACTTTGGTTTTGTGGTAATACACCAAAGTTGGAGGGACAATTTAGTCTTTTGATTGGATAAAGATAGGTTTAATGGTAAATTAACCATTAAACACTATTGATGAGGGGGGTAGGTGGCTTTGATCTGGTGCGTTTTATGTAGAGAGAGAGAGAGAGAGAGAGAGAGAGAGAGAGAAGAGGAGAAGAAAAAGAAACAAAGGAAAGGAGAAAGAAACCACAAGGAAGGAGGAGAGAAAGGGAAGGAAAAATTGGAAATTCGAAAATCTGTCCTTTAGGTAAAGTTGTTCAAGTCGGTGAGAGGAGCCTTTTGACATAGAAATCAATAAGTTCGGTGGAAAAACTCGAGTAAAGTGGAGGAACTGACGTACGATAAATATCTCTAACGATTAGAATAGTTCGATTGGACTTTATTGCTTTGATAGGTGGAAATAGATTTAATTATTGTCTTAGATCTTGATATGATAGAATTGATTGAAATGAATGAAGTGAAATTGGATGTGAAGTGAGGAATTTCATATTGTTTTTATTCAAATTGATAATGAATTATGAAAATTGTTTATTTCAAATATTTTATTGAAATTGTTGAAATGATAACTTGCATTGAATTGAACATAATTGGTTTTCAAAACTATTGCATTGAATTGAACCCATTGATTTCAAATATCTTTGCATGGGTGAGTGGATTGTTTTAAAAATACATGACACGTGCTTTATAACTGTTTTTAAAGCATGCATTTTAGAAAGGAGGAAGTTGGAAGCCATGGTAACATAAGAACCCATTAGGCTGGACTTGCCTCTTCATGTGGGATGAATATGACTATGAAAATTATTGGAAGCTTTACGCAAAACGTCCTCCTGAATTGAAAATTCCTAAATTCTCGAGAAGAATAAGACGAGAGAGGTCTACAGCCCTACTGGAGAAATCTCGAGAACTGTAGATGGATTACGATCATATGAGTTGTTTTGGAAAGAGAATTACATTTTTACATTTTAATTTAAATCTGATGGAAAGAAATGGTCTTTAAATCGTGCATTTTTATTACAATGCATCGAATTTATTTAATTGCGGATAATGGTTTTAAAAAAGGTGGTTGACGTTTGTTTTTTATTTTTATTTTTTGTTTGGATTTAGCATGGATTTTAAAGTATTAATTGGTTAATGAATTTTTAAATGGTTCAAATTACGAACACATTTTTATATAAGATAATTAATTTAAGATGATTTCAAAATAATCATGATTAGGTGATGGTTGGCATATGGGTGTGGATAGGGTATGGGCTACCTACTCTATTCGCTAGATTTATTTGCTGAGCTAATGGCTCATTATTGTGGATATTCATATTTTTCAGATATCGAGAACATTCACCAGGACGTAGAAACCAAGACAAGGTAAAGTGTACAATGAAGCATAGGTGAAAGATCATGATTGATGGTTTTCGAGTTGAAAAGTCACATGTCGTGACTAATACACATTTTATATTTTTATTAGCTTCCGCTAAAAAACTCTGATAGAATGGTGTAAATAATAGAAATTAATAAATACATACTGTCTAAACTGCGTGGATATTGAATGTAATGTATGATAAATGTCTGGTTGATATTGTGTAATGAATTGTTTGGAAGATATCTTATTTTAAGATGTCAGGTACAATCCAAATGAGTTTAGTTATAAATACAAACGTATTCATGCAGTTTGAAAACTTGAAGTTTATTTTAGTTATTTCCTACCTCGGGAATCCAAATCGTCGGGGCTCATCGGGTCGGGTCCTGACATGTTGAGTGGTCACAAACCTAGTTTGAGACACTTTCGTATATAGGGATGTTCAACATATGTGCTAATAGGTAAGATTGGTAAGCTAGAACCAAGAATTGAGGTTTGCATGTTTGTTGGATATGTGCAAGGCACGCGAAGATGTTTGTTTTATAGTTTTCAGGATAATAAGGTATTTGTATCGGCAAATGCCACATTCATAAAATATGACTATATAACAAATTACAAACTTCATAGTAAGATTATCTTAAAAGAGATTCTATCTAACAAGGTTAAACATATTACAACAATAGTTGTTGATCCACGAGGAACAGAAAACACCTCTTTCTCTAATCAGTCCATCATTACACATCGTGATAGCAAAATGGTAGTACGATTAGCATATCAAGATCGACACGATGGATCAGTGATGATGGGAAGGATGATCCATTGACATATAAATGTGCAATTGAAGAATCTGACAAAGAAGCATGGTTTGAAGCTATGGAACTTGAAATGAAATCTATGTATTCCAACTCAGTTTGGGATCTTGTAGATTTACCTGAAGGAGTAAAACTAATTGGGTATAAATGGATCTACAAGTGGAAACTTGGAGTAAATAGAAATGTAGAAATATTCAAAGCTAAACTAGTGACTAAGGGTTATACGCAAAAGGAAGAGATTGACTATGAAGAAACCTTCTCCCCAGCAGTAATGCTTAAGTCTATTCGTATTCTGTTTTCCATAGCTGCTCATTATAATTATGAGATTTGGCAGATGAACGTTAAGACGACTTTTTTGAATGGTCATCTTAAAGAGACTATCTACATGAAGCAACTAGATGATTTCATAGCACAAGAAGCACAACAAAAGTTTGCAAATTGCGTAGATCTATTTATGGACTCAAGCAAGCATCCAGGTCATGGTATATGAGATTTGATGATGCGATCAAATCTTATGGATTTTTGCAATGTTTTAATAAGTCTTGTGTATACAAGCTCTTCAAAGAAAAGCAAGTGATTTTTTTAATTCTTTATGTCGATGACATTCTACATAGTGAGAATAAAGTATGATTATTGTCTGACATAAAAGCTTGATTGACTGAGCAATTTCAAATGAATGATTTGGGAGAAACGAACTATATTCTTGGGATTTGTCTTTTTAAAGATCGCAAGAATAAGTTATTAGCTTTATCTCAGGCATTATATATTGACAATATATTTGTCAGATATTCAATTCATAACTCTAAGAAGGGTAATTTATCTTCTCGTCATAGAGTTCCTTCTAAGAAGCAGTGTTCAGACACGCTTTAAAAGAAAGAGGATATGAGATGCTATCCGTATGAATCAGCAGTTGGTAGTTTGATGTATGTTATGTTATCCATATGCATCAACGTGGAGACGTCGTCATTTTGAAGATTCCAACCATCGAGAATCTTGTTGATCTCTTCACCAAGACGTTGTTTGAAAAGAGTTTTGATAAATATCTAGAAAGATTAAGGATCAGAGACATGTCTCATTTGCTTTAGGGCAAGTAGGAGATTGTTAGGTCTAATGTGTCTAACAAGCAAATATTATGAATATTTTTTATTGCATGTAATTAATAAATATTTTTTATGATTAATTTTTATATTTACATTATAAGACATGCTTTATAAATTCAAAGAAAAATAATTGATTGTTTGTATAATTTTAAATTTACATATACATTTATGTAGGTAGATTAAATTTTAAAAAAATAATAACATTAGTTCATGACTTTTATTTGAAGTATATGATCTTCAAATTAATAAAGTCATAAATACAATTCACTTCGTTGAGAACGTATAATCATATCCCGACTATATATGTAGTAACATAAAATGATTATATTTTATATAATATGATTATATAGGATTTGACCAGATTAAATTATATTGTTCTTATAATATCTGTTAAATGAAGAACAATTAATTTTATCATAATGATGGTTATATATGTATGATCTTAATTCATTGTATTTAATAAACTCGTATTTCGTTTCAATTTATTCTTTTATTTACTTGGTATAGTTTTGTACGAGCTACATTACACAAGCCTCATATTTTGAGAATAAATTAAATGAGTAGCTGGGAATGCTGATATTAATACAATGAAATCCATAATATAAGATTTTCTTATTTGTTAGTTCAGGGATTGAATAATTAGCGCGTAAATTCATAAATATTATAAATTAATTATTCAATTAAGAACTAATAGTAATCAAAGATAAAGATGTAATATGAGAGGTTAACGGATTTTGTACCTAGCTCTATTACGAATCTTAATGAAGAATAATACATATGTAATGACTACTTTGAATAAATATACTCCATAGTTGTAAGAGTGCAACTCTAGATATTTAGTAGAATTACTCTAAAATTAATAATTGCGTTAATTAATATAAAGAGTTTATATTAATTAACAAATATTATTGGACCTTAGAACTATTGGTACATCGGTCCCTCTGTCATCTTATATCACTACTCAAATTTCAATGTTACAAGAATAAATATATAAATAATTAATTATGATTCGAAATATATAAATATTGTTCACACTAGTTAGTGTTCATGCAAGTTACCGTTCATGCCAGTCATTGTTCATCTCCGAAAGCATTAAAATAATTTCTTGATGTTTTGGATCAAGATATTATTTACAGTTTCATAATTATTTAATTTGATATTTAAATTATGTATAATTTTTCAGTCACCAAAGTGGCTGAATTATAAAATAATTCTCAAATATCAAATTAAATAAATTTAATTACTCATGTTTCATGTGATACTCGTTAATGAGATGACATGATGATAATTATAATTTTAACATGAGTGTATTAATTTTTATTATTATAAAATATTTTGAATTACCCAAATATTGATTGGTTATTTTATAATTATGAATATAATCGTGATAAATTTATATGCTTTGACTATGTGTGTTTAGTATATCCAATAATAGCGAACATGTCTATTCCGAGTATATTAGTTGTCAATTATGCGAAATTCAATTGAACATCGATCATGTTTATTATTATATATTGTTGTATCACACAAAAGAGAACTTCAATATATACTTATAATTGTTTGATTTCATTATTACTCAAAGCATTAATGAGTGAGCATATTTTATATTTTGCAGTATCTTTTCTCGTTTTTCTTCATTCACAAGCTATGTCTCTTACAAAGTTTTTTTGTCTCAATTTTTCTAAATGGTGCGAACAGGTTCGATTTCACCTTGGTGTTCTGAATCTAAATTTAGCACTCTTAACTGATAAACCACCTGTTATTACTAAAACCAGCAGCGCTGATTAGAGATCTTCCTATAATGATTGGGAAAGATCAAGCAGACTGAGTTTAATGTTTATGTAAATGACTGTAGCAATCAGCATCAAGCCCACATTTCCTAAAACTGAAAGTGCTGAGGAATTTGTGAAATTTGTGGAAGAATGCTCTCAATCTGAGTCTGCTGATAAGTCACTTACTGGGACACTAATGGGTACCTTGACCATCATTAAGTTTGATGATTCTCGTACCATGCATGAGCATGTTGTCGAAATGACGAACATGACAGCAAGATTGAAATCCATGAGAATAGAAGCGAATGAGAACTCCCTCGTGACGTTTATCTTGAACTCCTTGCCTCCTCAATATGGCTCATTTCATATGAGCTATAATACTATGAGGGATAAGTGGAATGTGCATAAATTGCAAAGTATGCTCATTCAGAAAGAAGCAATGCTTAAAAAATCAGGAAATCAATCTGTCAATCTCATGAATATAATCGAGCCGGAAAGAAACAAAGAAAGAATAATGGAAAAAGCGAGAAAAGACTCATCGACAAATCAGTTCTCTGCCCAAATCCACAAGAAGGAAAAATAGAAGGATAAGTTTCATTTCTGTGGAAAGCATGGACACTATCAGAAAAATTGCCTGAAACGTAAGGCATGGTTCGAAAAGAAAGGTAAGTCTAGTGCTTTAGTATGTTTCGAATCAAACTTAACTGAAATTCTTCTTTATACTTAATGGATTGATTCTGGTTGTATCACTCATGTTTCTAATACGATGCAGGGATTCTTATGAAAAGTATATCTTTATGGGGGATCGAGTCAAAGCTCCAGTTGAAGCCATTGGAACCTATTGTTTGATTTTAGGCACTGGATATGAATTAGACCTTTTTCAGACCTTTTATGTTCCATTTGTTTCTTGCAATTTGATTTCCTTATCCAAACTTGATACAGTTGGGTATTCTTTTACTTTTGGAAATGAATGTCTCAGTTTGTTTAAAAATAACATTTTCATTGGTTCTGGTATTCATTGTGATGACTTGTACAAATTAAAGTTTGATAACCTTTTTGCTGAGACTCTTTTAACCGTGCATCATAATGTTGGAACTAAATGTGGTTTAGTGAATGAATGTTTTGTTGACTTGTTGTATAAACGTTTGGGTCATATATCCAAAGAAAGAATTGAAAGATTAGTAAAAAATGAAATCCTTCCACAGTCAGATTTTACTGATCTTGGCATTTGTGTTAATTATATTAAAGGAAAACAAACAAGAAACACAATTAAGAAAGCAGCCACAAGAAGCACACAACTCTTTGAAATTATACACAGTGATATATGTGGTCCTTTTGAAGTTTCATCTTTTCGTGGAGAAAGGTATTTTATTACCTTTATTGATGATTTTTTATGTTATGGATATATCTATTTACTGCATAAAAAATATTAATCAATAAATACTCTTGAAGTGTTTATCAATGAGGTTGAAAGACAATTAGATAAAAATGTGAAAAATGTCAGATCTGATAGAGGTGGTGAATATTATGAACGTTATGATGAAACTGAACAACATCCATGTCCATTTGCTAAGTTCCTTGAAAATCATGGTATATGTGCTCAATACACAATGTCAGGAACACCAGAACAAAATTGTGTTGTAGAAAGGTGCAATCATACTTTAATGGATATGGTTAGTAGTAAGTTAAGTAATTCATCTTTACCCTATCATTGTGGATACATGCTTTAAAGACTGTTGTGTACTTATTAAACAGGGTTCCTAATAAAGCAGTCTCAAATACTCTATTTGAACCGTGGGCAAGAAGAAAATCTAGTTTAAGGCACTTGCATGTTTGGGGTTGTCCAGCAGAAATAAGTATTTATAATCTAAGTGAAAAGAAACTGGATTCAAGAACAACCAGTGGTCTCTTCATTGGTTATCCAGAAAAAACTAAAGGGAATAAATTTATTATCCTAGCCATAGTACGAGAATTGTTGAAACTAGAAATGCTAGGTTCATGGAAAATGGTAAAATTAGTTGAAGTTTGGAACCACGTAAAGTGGAAATTCAAGAAGTTAGAATGCAATTTCTGATACCTATAACTTCTTCTCAAGTTGTTGTTGTTCCAACAGTTGTTGATCATATTAATGACTTACAAGAACAACAAATTAATGATCAAACACTACATGACGAAATTGTAACAAATAAATCTATAATAGATGAACTACTAGAAATACCATTAAGAAGATCTGTAAGAAAAAGAAGATCTCCTATTTCAAATAATTATGTGGTTTATCTTCAAGAGTTTGAATTTGACTTAGGAATTGATGATGATCCAATTTCGTTTTCACAAGCTATGGAAAATGAGAATTCTAATAAATGGTTAGTTGCTATGAAAAATGAGTTAAAATTGATGAAACAAAATGAATTTTGGGAACTTGTTAAATTGCCTGAATGTTGTAAAAGAGTTAGGTGTAAATGGGTTTTTAAGACTAAACGCGACTCAAATGGCAATATCAAATGTAATAAAGTCAGACTTGTTGCCAAAGGTTATACTCAGAAAGACGACATTAATTACAAAGAGAATTTTTCTCTTGTCTCAAAAAAGGATTCTCTCAGAATTATTATGACAATGGTAGCTCATTATGACTTAGAGCTCCATCAAATGGATGTGAAAACTGCTTTTTTGAATGTGAGTTTAGATGAAAAAATTTATATGGACCAACCTGAAAATTTTACAGTTAAAGGAAAGAAACACATGATGTGTAAACTTAAGAAATCAATATACGGACTTAAATAAGCTTCCCGACAATGGTATCTTAAGTTCAATGATATCATCACTTCCTTCAAATTTAAAGAAAATATCGTTGATCAGTGTATATATCTGAAGATCAGTGAGAGTAAGTTTATATTTTTGGTTCTGTATGTTGATGGTATTTTGCTTGCCACTAACGATCTTGTCTTATTGTATTAACCCAAGAAATATCTCGATATGAACTTTGAAATGAAAGATATAGGAAAGACATCTTATGTGATTGAAATTGAAATATTTCGGGATAGATCACAATGTCTATTAGGATTATCTCAGAAACCATATATTAATAAAGTTCTAGAGAGATTCAGGATGGGAAAGTGCTCTGCAAATGTGGTTCCAATTCAGAAAGAAGATAAGTTTAATCTCAATCAATGTCCAAAGAAAGAACAGGAACGCAAACAAATGAAAGGTATTTCTTATGCATCTACTGTTGGAAGTTTGATATATGCACAGACTTATACTAGGCCAGACATCATTTTTGCTATCGGAATCCTTGGCAGGTATCAAAGTAACTCAGACATAGATCATTGAAAAGCCGCAAAAAAAGTACTCAGGTACTTGAAAGGAACGAAAGATCACATGCTCACATATAAGCGATCTAATCATCTTGAGGTGATTAGATATTCAGATTTTGATTTTGTCAGATGTGTGGTTACTAGAAAATTCACTTTTGACTACTTGTTCCTTCTAGCCAGAGGAGCAGTCTCATAGAAGAGTGCGAAGCAGTCAATCGTTGTTGCATCTGTAACACCCGGGATTTTTATTTAAATTAATTATAGATTTTGTAATTATAATCAGTGTAGTTTTGGTTGGAATGATTAGCGAAAAATTTCTACCCCGAAGTAAAGGATTATTTTGAGCCTAGTGGAGAAGAGAAAAATTTAAGAATCCGGTAAGAGTTGGACGGTATAGTAGATTTATCGAGAGAGTTATGATTGATGGCGAAATGGTAATTAGAATTAATTATATTAAATATTTTATTAAAAATAAAAGTAAAACAGAGGGGAGGAACGGATCCCCCCCCTGTTCGGCTCTTTCATCCATTCCCTAGCGCAAGAAGAACCTTCCTCCTCTCGACGTTCTTCCGTTCAGCTATTTTCCTTCGCAAATCTTCGATAAGTTTCGACTAGCTTTAGTAGATAGTTAAGGCTCTAGTTGTTATGATGTTTATAATTGAGTTGGTAAGGGTAATATGTAGTTTTGGTGAAAACCTAGGGAGGGTAATGTGAGAAGTTGAGTGTAGAGTTAAATTTCATCCGCAT
>CM039528.1:10637576-10700180 GCA_022433055.1 Begonia peltatifolia
GTAAAACAGTAGGATGTGATGATGTGATGAGATGAATGAAATGAGAAGATACGTAAGAAGATAATAAAGGGGAGTGGTCTTGTCCCGAGAGGTGGACCACGAGGTATATCACTCTTCCTCTGCTTTACGTGGTGACCTTGTCCCAAGAGGTGCACCGCGAGGTGTGTCACTTTACTATATTGAGGTTGGCCTTGTCTCGAGAGGTGGACCGCGAGGTGTGTCACCTTGATCTAGCACGTAAAGAAGAATGTAGCAGTAAGAGATAAAGAAGATGTAAGAAAGAGACGAAAACAAAAGTAGAGACGAAACTGTAGAAATTGCATGTGTAGGAGATGTTTGTTTTAAGTATGTATGTATGCATTACTTACTTAGTATTAGGCTAATAGTTGAGTTCTGTGATGTAGGTGATGATGCAGCAGCTAGTGAGTATTCCGAGCATGCCTAGGACTAGGAGGCAGTTAGAGGAGGACGTTTGTGGATGATCCGGCCGACTGTTAGTGCATTTTGGACGTAGTGTTCATAGGTATGGGTTTAGGGAGCGGGTAGAGGTGGTTTTGAGTCGTTTTGTAAGTAGATGGATTGCAAACGTGAGTAGTCATTTCCTTTATGTAAATAATGATTTTGAGTTGATGAAAAAGTATGCGTCGGGTTATTTTTAATGTTGAGTTGAAATAGATTGGTTTTTGTGAAGTTTTTAAGGTTTTTAAACTGAGTCCTGGGGAGAAAGTGCCGACCGAAGTCGATAGGTGTCGACCAGTCAGTGTAATTTGGAGGGTGAGTGTCGACCGCGGGATTCGACCGGTGCGGGCAGAGACAAATGAGGTGTCGACCGGTGACCGAAAGTGTCGATCGGTTAGTGCAAATTCAGCGAGAGTGTCAACCGCGAGGGTCGACCTGCGCGGGCAAAACCAAAGTAAGTGTCGACCTATAGTTAAAGGTGTCGACCGATTAGTGTAAATATGGTAGGTGTCGGCCGCAAGACTCGACCGCTGGAAAACAGAGAGGACGAAGGTGTCGACCTGTGAAAGCAGGTGTCGACTGCTCTCTGGGATGAGCGGTAAGTGTCGACCGGTGTTTGTCAGTGTCGACCGATGAAAAACCCGAGACAACCCAAGTGTCGACCGCTATTTACAGGTGTCGACCGATGTCTCTATTTTATTTTTGTAAAATGAAGTTTTGTTTACACTGATTTTAATCGAGTTTCCCACTACGAAGCCGTTTAAAATATTTTCAAAAACGTCGTTTTAAGTCGAGGAACAAAAGTTTTAAATTTTATACGAGTTTTGTTGGGATAAGAAACGAGTGTATGGTTGGCAACTCGGGTCCAAGGATGACTCGAGGGCGTTAAAGATGTGGTATCGGAGCAGTGAACAAATTTGAAATGGGTAGATTTTCAGGCGTTACAACATCCACTATGGAGGCTGAATTTATAGCGTGCTTTGAGGCTACAGTTCATGATTTATGGCTGCGAAACTTTATTTTCGGACTTAGAATTGTTGACAGTATCGCCAAGCTGTTGAAAATTTATTGTGACAACTCTGCAATAGTCTTCTTTTCTAAAAAAAAAATGACAAGTATTATAAAGGTGATAAACATATATAGTTGAAATATTTGGCCATTAAAAAAGAAGTTCAGAAACAAAAAGTGTTAATCGAGCATATTATCACCAAATTTATAGTTGCGGATCTATTAACAAAAGGATTGCCACCAAAGACATTTACAGAACATGTCGAACAAATGGGCATTACCAAGTATTGACTTTATGTTTATATTTATGTTCTTTATGTATATGACACTCTTGAGCTTGTTTCTTTATTGTTTCTGTATGCATTTAAGAATCATGTTAATTTTTAATTAAGTTGAATACATTCAATTATGATACTAACAGAATTTGTCTTTAATAAAGACATTAATGTTGACAATTAAGATATTTCTTCTTATAAGTTATATTGAGTATAAAATTAATATTGTGATACATAGAAGGAATTATGTCGCTACAATAACATACGACCGCTATGATTCATATTAGTTGTATACTTGATAGTGATATCATGTTTGATCGATATAATAAAGGATTTGATCTATATTATGCGCATCATGATTACTAATTATTAAATTATATTCAAAATCATGTCACATGAGCCATGTGGGAGAATGGGAGAATGGGGTCATGTGTACAAATTAAATAGTGATTTAATAATATTAAGTGTTTAAATTCTATTGGTCAATTAATTAAGGTATTTTTTGTATTTAAACTAATTTGATAGAAGTTAGTTTTTAACGTATTAAAAGGAATTGTTCCTCTCTCTACCAAAACATAAGAAAAAGAAGAGACGATAGTTTCTTCTCCATCAAGACTATTAGAAAAACCTAAAGGGGCAAGAGAGAGAAATAAATTTCTTGACGAGTGGATTGATCTTCAAAAATCTAATCATGAATCAAAGTACGCTCTCTCTATTAATATATTTGTAAAAATCAATTTATGCAAGATCTTAATATTTAAATTTATACAGACAATTAGAGTTTTTATATATATGTGATCCCAAAATTATCAAATGATTTTCATTTACGGGAGTATTTACAGAGACTTTGACTTCAAATTTGTCAAGTTGACATCATTCAACCGCTCTTACCTCCGGTTTGAATACAAGAAAAGCCGGGACGGCCAGGTCTACAACTCATTCACCATCTCAAGAAATTACAGAGATGTCTTGGCCTGAGTTCATGACAGTTGTGCACAAACAACTTTGGCATCCTAAACATTGAAATTTAGCTTCTAATGTTGGGGTAAAACCTTTAAACTTCTTCCCATCCATCTATTTCTATGAATATATTACATTACATAGATATTAGGATAAAATATAATTTTAATTTTGTTTCACCGTGGTTTTAAATGTCTCCTCAGAGCACGCACTCGCAATTTCAATTTTGTTTTTAAATAATTATTTCATCTATTTTTCTCGTTTAACTTAACTTCAGAAAAGATGTCATCTCTCCATATTTTTATCCACGTCACCAAATCAAATTAAAAAAAAAAAATTCAACTCAGACCGACTCGGATTTATTTTATTCGTAGACTTAAAAGTTAGAAATCGAATGAGAGGGTGTGGATAAAAATATGAATATGCGACGTTTAATGTTAAAATTAACAAGAAACATAGACCGATGGACCATTTAAAAATAAAATTGAAATGTCGGAGACTTTAAAAAGATATTTAAAACTATGATAACTAAATGGACTAATAATATATTTTACCCTTTACCCTAAATATTATTTGATCTCTATCGACTGTGTTTCTTTGTACATCCTATCTTCAATAAAATGCCAGCATCAGAGTGACGGTATGATTGTGAGAGAGAGTATAAACAAATTGCATTAACATCTACTTACTATAATGTGACAATTTACAGAACAGGTTCGCCTCAACAGCCAACAGTTTCTAACCAATCATGGCGGGGCCAGTCGGAAAAAGTAGCTCCACAATACTCAAACACTACAATCACACATGCCCGGAATCTAAAAGCAAAAACGACAAATGAGAATGCCATGCCGGAGATGGAAGAATTCTACCTCCGCATGCAGGACTAAGCACCTGAATAATCGTCCGTCCACAACTGGGATCCCATCTGGTGTAATTTACTCAAAACATTGGAATTGTTAATAATGAACATGATAATATTATTGGTTCTCAACCATATCAATGTCATGAGCTTCATCGCCTCTGTCATTTGATGAAGTGATGGATAATAGCAGATCCTCATTTCTTAGAGGGCAATGTCGAGCTGCATACTGAAACATAGCCTGCAAGTAACTCAAAATAATTTAATAAATAACCTTAAAAAAGAAAATAAACACGTTTAAGTTTTACAAACCTTTGAAAAACTGTCAGCGAAGACACGTCCTCTATTGGCTTTGCCAAGGTAGTGTAAATTTGCCCCTTCCAACTTTCCATTCACAATAGTCAATGCTCCATCACTAATAGCAAAACGCAAAAGACTACCAGAATGCAACCCTGACTGAAAACATTGGAAACAGAGGTTCAATATTGAAGAAAATTAGTAGAATAAATTTCCTTTGGGAAGAGAGAGAATGGTTGCTCACGTTTCAACATTACTTGCTTTTCTATTATTTCATTATCATTTTCACAATTTCTTACAACGGCTGTAAATCATATCCTAAAAGCTTAATCTTATGCGAGCTGACTCCGTGCTGTAAATAAATATACCTAATGGCCACACATGATAGGAGCAACATTTTACATTATTTCTGATCCAGTCTAAGTAGCACGACTTGAAATGTTTCTTCATTTTGCAGTGTAATATACACAACTTGTGAGACACACATACAGCATTTTTCTCTATCGTTACAGGGCATGTGGAAAAGTTCAAATTTGTAGATAAAACATGCAGAACATTCCAGATTACCATACCACGAGCACTTAGTGGGTTATGACATCTAATTCAAAATCAATTGATCCAATATTAAGCAAGATTATAATCTTAGTTGACACAAAACCTGTTTCATAAAGTCGCCATCTATGCAGCCGAACACCACAGGAGGGTCATCAGATGTTGTCACCTTTCCATCATCTTGTAACTCAAGAACCACCTGGTGAACAAACACACTTGATCAATTGGCACAGTCTTCTTATCAAAAAATTAAAAAATTGGCACACAGTTGTCTAACAAACCATCAGATATAGACTACGATAAAAAAAAAATTTTCAATTGCCTCCAGAACATCTTTTAGGTCTGCAAAAGTGGATAACGCTAATATTGATCTGAAGTTGATTGAAAGATCACTTGATCTCAAGAGGCTAAGTTAGTATTGATTCAAAGTTGATTATAAAAAGAATTAATCTCAAGTATCAAATACATTTCAAAAAAAAAAAAAAGCAGAGAGAGAGAGAGAGAGAACTCGATCTAAGTTTACATTAATTTGGGGGTCCTATGGTCCTTATATCCAGTGTTCATTTCATAGTTTAATTAGCAGAACATGAAAGATGGAACAAAAAATAATAATAATGGGAAGAGCCTAAATTTCTTTGATGGTAACTACATCATAGCTCAAAACTTCACTGAAATCTATACAGACAGCAGAAGTTGTACTGGTTGAAAACTGATTTGGTCCGTCTTGACTTTGAGATACATGTTCCCAGTTTACCTTAGATGGTTAAGAGATAATAAATAGCCTTCAAAAAGAGGGGCAACCAAGCCATGCAATGAGAAGTACCTGTTGTTGGCTGGGAACTTGTCCACTGCTATCCGTGTCAATGACATATTGACTGCAATTCTCATCTTTCCAGACCAGTGCCAATGGCGTATTTCCTGGTTGATAATGTGCATATCTAGCGAAAAAGCACATTATTGAAAAATCTGCAACTCCATAAAATTACAAAATTTATATACGTACTTTACAGGGGATCATGAGAAGAGCGCAAGTTTCTTTATTGGTGAAAACAATATAGCTCAAAAACTCCACTCTCAAAACGTTACTGATGACCTAAATTTGTAAGTGGTTTGAAAAATAGTTTGGTCACAAATCTTTTTTGCTTTAGGAGCATACTGGTCACCACAGATTCACGAGAAGAGCCTAAGTTGACAATTCAAAATTGGTCATTGCAATCATGTCCAGATAATTGGCAGGTATTTGTGGGTTATAGGATGTTCAACAAATATTAGACCCATAAATCAGAATAGTGCACAAAAATATATGAAGGAATTCAAAATTATTGAGCGACAATATTGAATCCTACTTAATTAAGATAGTCTTACTTGTTATAAAATAATAGACCATCCTTGACATAAGGCACTGCACCTGCGTATGCAGCATGTAGACCATTTTCATCACTTGGGTATACAGGGACCATACTGAACTTGTATTTATGATTAATTGAAGGAGGATCACAAGCTCCACTCTCAACAAGCTTTGAGTTCAACCAGAAAAACCTAAATTCAGTAGTGCAGTCATAAAGAGAGTATCCCCGCCAACAAAGCATATCAATAACATAGTACACTTGATCCGCCTGTCAAAAAAAAAAATCATCGACTTTACAAATAAACAGATAACTAGATGATCAAATTGCAATTAACTGACATATGGAAAACTTACTTCATGAAAGATGCAGTCCAGTATAGAGTATGATTGAGCAGATCCAGGGATATCTTTTTTCCTAGACCCATTGGGTAGAGCAGATGGAAAACGATGTAGAAATGAGCCATTACGAAGCCTACTAATCGTCACACCTTTGAACGAAACAACAAAGCATCGTTTCCCAGCTGGCCTTGAAAATACAAACCTAAGAACAAAACAAACTTTTTTGAAAAAGGTTATAAAACCAAGTTACATAACAGGCAAGCCATATCAGGCAAATAACTCTTTCTTAAGGAAAAGCTATGTTTACTGTATCTTTTATATCTAAAAAAATTCCTGTATCTTCTTCTTTTAACAAACAGCAAAGAGTAAACGTAAATGCAGACAAAAAGATAACATTTTCACAAGACACACTAGATACATACAGAAATGAATCATAACCAGCCTTGACTGTAATTTAAATCAATAATAAAAGTTACAAAAATCGAAAACGTCATTCAGTAAATTGTAAAAATCAATAAGAACAGGGCAGCAAACACTATTGAAACGAGCAAATAAACGTGAAAGCAATCCGCAAAAAAAAGTTGAGAACATAGGACGGCGATGTGTGAGAGAGAGAGAGAGAGAGAGAGAGAGAGAGAGAGAGAGAGAGAGAGAGAGAGAGATGGATCCAGCTCTGTGCACTTGATGATATTTAAAGTAATAGAAACAATCTTAGAGTGAATACCATTCTTGTTATCAGGAGTAATCTAATAATATGAAGCTAATTTGAGCATTTCTTACCAATCTTGGCTCAGTCCCTCAGGCACGTCGACCATCCATTCAGGAAGCATGAGTTGCTTCGCAAACCACTTACGCGCCTCATGACCTCTGAGCTTCGACGCATGCCGGACATCCAGGTCTCTCGGCACTGACTCGGAAGATCCATATTCTGATTGGAGTTCGTAAGAAGATTCAAATTCGAATTCAGATTCGGATTCTTCGAGTTCAAGTACAGGCTCCGAGGTAGTACGATCGAGGCATTGAGGAGGGAGGGAGAGAAGGGAGGAGGCTAAGCAGCGAGCATGACGTTGAGCGTCACGGCGATTTTCCTCTTGACGCTGTAGAGAAAGTTCCCTACGCCTTTGTTGATCGGATTTTGCCGGTCTCTTATAAGGACGGCGAGTGTCGTGAGGCGCCATATCGTGTCGCCGGTTCTGAACTCTTCCAAACACCACGAAACTCTAGTTTTCGAAGGCGCGGTCATTCGCCGGGAGGTGAGAGGGCCCATTTGGGCTGAATAGTGGGCCAAGGCCCAATATTTCAATTTGGGCTAAATAGTGGACCAAGGCCCAATATTTCTAGGTCTAACTAATTAAGCGTTTAATTTTATTACGTGTCATTCATTAATTGATAAAATAATTAAAATTAATTATAAATATTTATTACATCAATATCACCTCATAATATTATAAAAATATAAAATAAATTTAAAATTATTATTTACTGTAATCTTAGACAGAAAAAGAATTAGAGAGTACAGTGTTATCAGAGACCAAAAAAAGGTGTGATAGGCTGGAAAAGAATGAGGGACGAGGGTGGGCAAAGCTAGCCGACCCAACGAGTAGGTTGACAAGTTGACACGTTGGTAATCCCACCTAGCCGGCTGTCAACTCGACATTTTTGAGTCATTGATAAAGCAATTACAATTAAATTTCAATGGGTATATATATATATTTAATTTTTGGTTATATTAAATTGAGTTTAGTCGGCTTACCAATTTAATTTATGCTCAAATTTGATCACAAATTTGAGCAAAAAAAAATATTTACACCGAGTAAGCTAATAATAAAAAAAATAATTATATTAAAGTAATTGAATATAAATTACTAAATAATGGTTCATATTTGAACAAATACTAAGTACATAACAATAATGAATTTTAAATATGCATGTCTAGACTTAGATAAATTATCCATAAAAAGGAAATTAAATTTGTATGTCTATAAAAAGTAGGGTATTTTTTTAAAAAAATCTTAAAATATAAATTTTTTTTTAAAAAATTCACAAAATTTATTATTCATTAAAAAAATCTTAAACTTCGACAAATAAACAATTTAAACATGGAATGAGGGGTAAAGAGGTTGGCCTCTCCGGAGAGGATAGCTGATCTAGTTGGACCGGACGGTAAAATATGTAACGGTATTGGATTTACTTGAAAATTTTATCACATATGCACTATATTATAAAAAGATAATGTAAAAATTTTCATGACTTTCTAACACTTGTACGATTTATTATAATTACTTTACGTCAATTTTATGAAATAATTTAATAAAATTACAATAAATCATATAAGTGTTAAAAAATTACGAAACTTTTCAACTTATCTTCTCATGAGAGCCCGACTACCTCACCCCCTTCCAGATTCAAATTGATTATGTATCAAAGTTTAAGATTTTTTTTAATAAATAGTAAATCTCGAAAGTTTTTAAAAAAAAAAAACTCATACTTTAAAATTTTTTTTTAAAAAAATCCTAAAGAGTAAAGTACATTTGAAATTTAAAATATTTGTTCAAAATCAATGTGAAAATAAGTACGTGACAAAAAAATACGAAACATTTGATAAATTTTATGTAAACACAATTTTAGATATCAATGTCTTCGACCCTTTCATAAGTTGAATTACACTTTACTATTAAGAAAAATATACATTTTATCTTCTAATCGTTATATTCTGATATGATATTTATTAATTTGTATAATTAACGTGATAATTATAAATATTTAAAATAAGTGTCCAAATAGAAGTAAACATAGCAATACTCTTACAAAAGTAGATCACATAAAAAAATAAAAACAATTTTAATTTATGTGGTCAAATATTAATCCATGAATAATATAGTAAACATCTTATGACTCATTCTTGTGTTGTGTTCCGGTGTTCCAACTCATTTTCCGCCTTGTCGAGAGAGTATAAAATGGCGTCCACTCTCATATTCTATATTCCCACCTGGGTTGATACTCCAAAAAAACTATAGTTTTTCCCCTCCATTTTCAAACTCTGTCGTTGCTAATGGCTACCACGACAACGAGGGTTGGCTGTAATGGCAAGGACCGGGTCATGGCCGCCGCTCAGCATATCGTTAAGAGCCTCAACACGCCTAAAGAGGTTCGCGAGGACATGCTCTTGATTTTCTCCAACTTTGATAATCGCCTTTCTAACATCTCTGATATGATTCACGGCGAGGATTCTAGGGTTGACCATGATCGATTTGAAACCGCGGAGAAGGTGATTCTTCGTTCGGACTCCGACTCCTTTCTCGTTGCTGACGGTTTTGGAGATCGGGAGGATTCGTCGGACGAGTTCTTATCGGCGATCGATGATATTTTAGGGGTTATTGAGAACCTTTCGGCTTGTCGCGATTCGGATTCGCTTAAGATTTTGGAACGCGCGGAAAACGCAATCCAGCTCGCTATGTCTCGGCTAGAGGATGAATTCCGTCGCGTCCTGATCCGAAACACGGTCGCTCTCGACGCCGAAGGACTCCATGGTTCGATCCACAAGAGTTCCGCCCCGTTCATTTCCGATGGTGATGAAATTTTCTCTAAATTCGAGAGTTTCGCCAAGGTGGACCACGGCTCGGATCTTTACGAATCCAGTGAGAGTTTTGATCACAATGCGTACGTTGATTTGATAAACCCCGATGTGATCGTTGAGCTCCAAGAGATGGCGGACAGGATGATTCGAGCTGGTTATGATAAAGAATGTCTACAGGTTTACAGCAAAGTTCGGCGCGACGCGTTGGATGAGTATTTGGCGACTCTCGGCGTTGAAAGACTTAGTATCGAGGAGTTTCAGAAGATTGACTGGACGATAATGGACGAGAAGATGAAGAAATGGATTCAAGCTGTTAAAATTACGGTTCGCGTGCTTCTGTCGGGGGAGAAGAGAGTGTGCGATCAGATTTTCACTACGTCAATTCAAAAGCAGGAGATTTGCTTTAACGAATCTGTGAAAGCGTGCATGATGCCGCTGATGAATTTCGGGGAGGCAGTGGCAATCGGAAAACGGTCTCCGGAGAAGCTATTCCGGATATTGGACATGTATGAAGCATGGTCAGTCGTTTTATCAGAATTGCAGGCCATGGCTACAGATGAAACAGTGCTTGAGGAGGCAGATGGATTGTTGGCAGGATTAGGAAAAGCTGTAAAATGGACATTTTCAGAGTTTGAGAATGCTGTTCGGAAGGAAGCTTCCAAGAAAGCGACGACCAACGCCGAGATTCACCCACTTACTCGTTATGTTATGAATTATCTAACACTGCTCGTGGATTACAGAGACGCCCTTAACTCCCTATTAGAAAACGAGGAAGATGATCTACTCAATTTGCAGAACGAAAATGGTGAAAATTTTCCACTGGAGAACATGTCTCCCACAGCTATTAAAGTGCTCTTACTGATATCCTGTCTAGAGTCCAATCTTGAAGAAAAATCAAAACTCTATGAGGATGGGTCAATGCAGGATATATTTCTGATGAACAACGTACTATACGTAGTCCAGAAACTGAAAGATTCAGAGCTTGGGAAGCTCATGGGCAACGATTGGATTCGAAAGAGGCAAAGCCGAATCCGCCAACACGCTACAAGCTATCTAAGAACTTCTTGGAGCAAAGTTTTGGCCCATTTAAAGGACGTCAGCACTTGTGGAAGTTCAAACAACGCCTCAAAAATGGCTTTGAAGGAAAAATTCAAAAATTTCAACCTGGGTTTCGAGGAAATCTACAGAACTCAGACTGCCTGGAAGGTGTCCGATGATCAACTGCGAGAAGAGCTCCGAATATCAATATCAGAAAAGGTACTTCCTGCCTATCGTGCCTTTGTAGGTAGGTTTAGAAACCAGCTAGAGAGTGGAAGAAACAGTGGCAAATACATAAAATACTCAACAGAGGATCTAGAAAACTTCTTGTTGGATTTGTTTGAAGGATCACCTGCTGTTCTGCATCACATGCGAAGAAAAAGTACGTAAGACAAACATAGGTACTCTCCTCTCATACCTCAACTTTGATCATTTGATGTTTTCTTTCTACACCGCTGCTACACTTTCTGTACATCAAGTTTTGGATCATACTTTGATTAATTTTTTTGTCTTTTTGACAAGATTCTCGAATGCTTCATTGTCATCAAATTATTTCTCGAACAAATTCTGCTTAGAATTTGATCCTCAAATTATCACCACAGATGTCTGAACATATCCTAGTGCTGCAAAAAATTTCAGGTCCAATCGAAACAAAATTATATTCTTACTGTAAACTTGGAAGATGAATGATAATGCCACTTCGAAAACTCTAAGATTATTACTTTATAGATCCTAATTTAATTGAAAGTCCAATATACCTATAATATGATTCTATTTAGAAAGATCATTCAGGACTATGAGAAACAAGTTGTAGGAAAAGATGGGAACTTTTTATTGAACTCAAAACTTCAAAACCTGTACAGAAAAACGCCTGCAAACCAATCTCACAAATTCAACCAATCAACACCCACATTTTACGAGTTGAGCTGTGAAACGGCCAAACTGTTTCAACCTCGGCCGGCTTTCAAACCCGGCTGTTTTGGGGCAAAGGGAGAACACCATCGAAGAAATCTCCAAAATAGCCTCGCGGCTCATGCACGAGCCTCGAAATGATGTCTCTTAATGTGATGACTCCTTCAAGATTTCCATCAGCGTCCACCACATATATTCTATGCACCTTCTCGGCATCTAGCATTAGTATTGCTTCTTTGATCGTGTGGTCCTTACTGCACGTGATAATGCCACTTAGCATATGCGAAGCCTCTCGATGCTTCTGTAAGTAGCTTCTAACCGCTGTCAGGAAATTCTTCGCCGTTATCGATCTGTCATTACCCATTACATGAAATCCTTAAATTGAATTCAATTTTACTGAAAAATATACGAAAAACACTCAAAAATGCTACTTTCAGGGCCAGTGTCAACATTATCCGAAAGAAAATTTGGAAAATCAATTACGCTATGGACCTGTAATCGTGGTAGATCTCAGGTGCAGCCAGGAGAAATTGAATATCTCTTAAACTTATATTCCCTATTGCCCTTCTGCCACCAGTTTCCACAACAGGCACGCCTCCAACCTTCTTCTTCCTCATCAGCTTGAATGCTTGAAGAACTGGCTCATTCTCATACACCTGCCCAAAAGAGAGATAAAAAACCAAATCTTTGATAAATTACATCCTAAATACTTATCAAAGTCATAAAATTCTACGACTAGACTGTAATTTCCAAGACAGGGCGTCGAAACCTAAGATTCGACCTTGACATTTCAATTCCTGTAGAAAATTTAAGCATTTTATGAGCAATTGAGAGACATTTAATACGGGAAATAGACACCTTGACGATAGAGCTAGGGGGCATAATGGGAAGACCAAGTTCGGATAGTTTCTTCTTCCCCCAGCTTTCGAACCATTGGAGGCCAGCACATTCCGCCAGCATGTGAATAACAGCCAATTGTGTGATTATATTATCAATTTTTCCCTCACCCAAGTCTACGACGGGGATGCTCTTCATTTTGTACTGGGAAAGCAATAAGAGCATCGTCAAAAACGAGTTAGACTTCTGCAGTGCGAGGAATGGGGCCCACCGGAAAGATCCTGAGATATCCCGCACCTGCATAGACAAAAGTGAGTATCGGATTACCACACTCAGTTTGAGAATTTTATGATTAGAACGAGAAGTATAACCTTTGTGTTCTTGTATAAATCTGAAGAAGTTAAAGACTCGAAGAAGCCTCCCGATGTCATGGCAGCAGATTCTGGGCCCAATATCCCAAGTTCGAAGGCAGGGCTAACTCCATTAACAGCTGCAGCCAGAGCCGTTCCACTGACTGAAGTGGCCGGGCTTCTTGGAGATGGAGGTTCTGACTGTCAAGAAGATGAAAACCGGTAAATTACCAAGATCGCCAAATAATCATTCTTTTCCATCTTTAGGCTTAATTTTCATGGCTATCTAAACTTTTAGTGTTGTAATGTGACAGTGACATATTCGAACGAGATTTTGAACCTAAAAACGAAGAACACGCACCAAAATTTACGTAAAAACACCCTAAACAGGTTATAAATTATGAGTAGAGAAAAAGAATTCTCTGCGTTAAAACCCAAGTACAAAATGGGAGTTCAAGTCCAAGTAAGAAATATGAAATAACTAACTAATATCCGATCCCTTTACTACCCCCACAAACAATAACTTTGTTTCTAAACTGTTTGTCCCACTGCAAGTTTTTCGGCCTAATCCAAACAGAATTTGGATGACCGAACTCTAATGTGACGAGATACAAGTTCGACCTCGGGTTTGTCTACACAGATAGAAGCATAAATTTCAAAATCTTAGTAGTAAATCGTTATTTCTTAGAAATATCAAATCATACACGATGAAAATAACACAGCAGATTCTTCAAACGTTGGGCAGCAGTAGCATTCTAACCTGATAAAGAATCCAAACAGCAATTCCGGCATATTCGACGACACCACTGTATCGATCGATCCAACTCGCATCTTCAGACGCATCAACATCCACCACAGGCGCGCTCAGAATTTTGTGCTGCGACAGAATTTGAACAGCTTCCGCTAAACTGGTATCAGATTTTATCTCGATTACTGATTCAGAAACCAAAGATCAAAGCAATTCAACAATCAGAATCATGAAAAAAATCGAAAACAACTGACGGATTCGCACCTTGGTCGGACGGAGCAGGGGGGAAGACAGAAACAGGAATTTCTTCAAAGCAAGCATTCAGTTTCTCAGTCGGAGTAAGCTGTGGTTCTTGAATATCCCACAAATCCTCTACTCGCATCCCCACCTTTGCCTCCGGACTCCTCGGACTATCGCCGGCCGACGCCACCACCATTCTTCTTCTTCTCCCTCTCTAGATACTCTCTCTTTCTCTCTCTCTTCTCTCTCAGAGTCAGAGAACCTTTTTCCCTCTCCCACTGACGCTGCCAATAAATAACTCAGCAGCCAGAAGAGCTAATAAAATGCAAAGCGAATTAACTACTCCTGATTCTAATAACCAATCAGGACCGTTGAATAATCTGACTTAAGCGTGACTATGCCTATTAGACACGTGGAGGGCTGTGATGTGGGAAGATGCATCGTTTATAATGGACTTGATTTCCACGTACAGTAAGTTGATACTTATCCCATTTTGTCTTTTGCTAAAAGGAAACAGACTTATCCGATATTCGTTCTCTGCCACGTGGTCTTTTTTTTTTTTTTTAAATGTAGACCAGTCCGTGGTTGTCGATCTCCATGTTTGACTGCCACGTAATCAACACGTGGCCTTTTTTTTTAAAATTGGTCCATAATGGTAATTATAATTAAACTAGCTTACGAACGATTATAACGTGACTCATGGTATCGTTTGGAAGTGACGATTCATTAATAACAAAAAATAAAAAATCAATTTTAGTCTCAAATTCATCTCAAATAAACAATGTTTAAGCGTCACGTAGAATGAGCTGCGTCACGGAAATTTAAAACTTGTCGACGACTGGTAAGTTACTTTATGGGTTCAATGTATTAAAAAACATAGCAAGAAACAATCAATCGCAACGTAATTATGTAATTGACTAAAACTTACTTCAATGATGATGTCGAATACGATAAATTTGAGAGAGTAGAGAAAATCATGAACTTGAGAGATGATAGTTAAAGAGAGTCGAAAGAAGTAGTGAGTAATGAAAAACTAAGTACATAATATTTTTAAACCATCAAGAATCTAATTTAACAAGAAAAAAAACTCATCTCACCTGCTCGACTGTTAATAATGGTTAAAAAAGCAACCATTTGAAGCACTTTGACGAATTACTTTCACTCGGCTCCAATGATGAACATTGGAAGAAAAATAGAAAACTTTGTGTGAGTCGAAGATTTTCAACCATTTCTTGGCAAGTTTATGTCAATAAAGAAGTTGTTATGATGCAAAAACTAAATAAGTCAAAAAATCAGTCGATGAATTAATACAACAACCTTGCCACTAAATTTGTAGACTCCAAAATCAATCAAGAAACAGATAAAAATTTAGTCAATGTCATCAACGCAAGCAATCGAAGAAGTTGGTCAGAAGTTTTGGCAATGGTGTGCACGAAAATAGATTTATGATAAATTTTCTAAATCAATTTTTGGTATCTTTTCAAATTGATTTGCGACAACTTTCCAAATAAAATTATGATAAGTGTAAATCAATTAAAGGTAAGTTCCGAGATTATTTATGACAACGTTTCGGAATCTATTTATAGTAACTTTTCTTCTAATTTTGCAATAGATTGTTTCATTTTCTTTACGTATGACATTATTAGTTATCTATATTAGTTGTTTTCTCGTGTAAGGTATAAAAAAATCAACTACATAGTTTTCTTATCATTGAAAAACATGTAAGATATTAATTTGTCGTTAAATTTGCTTTTCTTATTGTTTAGGATGTGTTTAGAAAATTTCAAGTGTTTTTTATAACCTAGAAAATTGGTCAATATTTTATGTCTTTCACAACCATTGTACCTCGGGTTCTTCTTTATTTATAGACAAATGGTTGAGATTAGCTATTCCCGTTTGTTTTTTGAATCTGAATTTAGAATGATTCTTCTTATTTTCTTTGGATCTCACTATTTGTTCATATCATTGTCTAAATAACCCAAGTCGAAGATTTTCATTCATTCGCAAGCTGTTACGACAATTAACGTATTTTTCTTATAAAAAAGATAAATTAATGTCATAATCTGATCGAAATCGAATCATCGTTATGAGTTATTAAGGTTTCCATTTTAATTTTTTAAGAATTATAAAACAAGATTGAACCAAAATCCAATTTAAAACCAAACCTAAACCAATCAGGTTAGCCGTGTTAAGTTTCCATTGGTTTCAAACTTGGATTATTTTGTTAAAAAAGTTATTCAAAATAACCTCAAAGAGAAGTTTGAAGAATTTCAACTTGGGTTTCGACCAAACTGCCTAGAAGGTGTCCGATGATCAACTACGGGAAGAGCTCATAATACGAAAAAGGTCCTCCTACCTATCGTACCTTCGTGGGACTTGTTCGATTTGTTTAGAATTGTGCTCTCGTAACTAAGCTTGATCATTTCATGTTTATTTGCCAACTATTTTCTTTCTTCTTCGTAAGAGAGCTTAATGGAAATAAAGAAAGAAAACGTGACCAAAAAATTATAGTACCATGGTGTCTAATGAATCCAATCTAATGCTCGAGTTAGCATGACCCAAAATTTAATAGATAATGATCACTCAACAAAATGTTACATTTTTTATTATAAAGTAACATTATATTTATATTCTATTTATACACTTTAATGCTACAATATGATGTGTCATTAATTTATATAGTCTTTTATTTTAAACATTTATATCATGTTATAACAATGTTACTAACGAGAAAAGTACAAACTTCCCATCAGAGTGTATAAACGTATCATTATTATTTATTTCATACATACTATTCAAGTGCTCGTGATATCCCTTAAACCAATAGATTGAGCTTTGTCACCTTAAATTTTCGTGATTCTTGAATCTTGCACGAATGCTTATGACCCTTGAGTGTTGATAGCCAAGGAGTCGCCCACTATAGTAATTGAAATTTACGCTAAATCTAAGTTTTGTCTGTTTTGTCTACTGCATGTTTAAACTAACGTGGCTTACTTGGTTGAAAAAAGTCGACATCACGAATGACGACCCAGAGCATCGACTGAGAGTTTGTTACCACTTCAAAAGAACGTTGTATTATTTTTGTCACAGTACATTTTTAAATATGTACTTTTAAATCTTCTTCATAGTTATAAAATAACATCGACTACGTAATATATATCGATTTAAAAATATATATATATATATATATATATATATATATATAATCATGGTTAATTAGGTAAAATAAAGTTGTAATTTTTAAAAATAATTTATCAATTTTAATTAGATAATAAATTATAATATTTAATAATTGTAAGACTATATAAATTACACGCAAAAAACACTCAGAAAATGTGGTATGTCCGATGTGGTTACCTACAGTCTGCAGATTTGACTCTCTTGACCCTTCTTCATCCATTCATTAGCTATGGATGCCTCGTCTTCTCACCAGTCCGATTCGACTTCGATGGTTTCCGGTGCTTCCAAGTACCTCGCCAACCTTCCCTCCCGCGGTTTTCTATCATCTACCGTCGTTTCATCGAATCCGGTGATTTTTTCTAAAATAGAACTTCGATTGCTATTTAAACTAGCTATATTTTATTTTTTTGTTTATTATTGTCCAGGTTTGTTTCACGTTCTGTTGGTTTATCGAGAGATGTTTAGAGGTAGTCAATGAAAATTTGTAATTGTGTTCTAACAACCATTTTTCTAGGGTTACATAAGGGTAAAGGAAGATCCACTGAACTCTGTGTAAAGCTATCATTTCTTAGATGTGATGAATTGAATAGAATTCATTATAAATGAAGAATATTAGTGACCATCTCTCGAAGGCCTCTTTTTATCCGTAATAAGATAATAATATTAGTAGAATACTAATTACATTAGGGTCATCTCTTGTTACAAAAAATTGCCTGTATAACCTATTGGTCTGTCACAACAAATGAACGAGAGACGGAAAATAAGCTTTAAGGCTACCCACATTTGATTTTTCGTCATAGAAAATAATTCTATCACGCTTGTACCACACCCATAGATACAACGAGGCTCCCATTCCATTACACATCATTCTCCTATTTGTTATGTTTTCTTGTGACATTGTCAACTGACAGAAGGTTAAGGTTAGTTCTTTATTAGGAGTTTGAAGTGAAATTTTTAAGTGTGATAAGTGTTGACAGTGCTTTTCATAATTCGTTTTAAGTTTCACAATTTCTCTGATTGCTGCAGTCTCTTCTTTTTGTTTACTGACTAAAAGCTAATTGAAACAATATTTTCTGTATGTATAATATTATACACAGGGTGGGATGCGAGTTTACCTATGCGTTCATGACACAGCGGCACCAGGTGACTTCTCTATATTTTCACAGAGAAATGATTTATTGCTTTATAAGCTTATTACATGTAACTATGAGTAATTTTTGGAATGTGTTTTGATAAAAATGTAGATAATACTCAGCTTCCTTCATCAAGCATTACAATTGCGATGGTTTCAACTGTCATTGAATTTATTTTGAAAGACTAATGTCATAGTATCTTTTTTTCATTCTCCTCAAGAGGTTTGTTGGCGCCATAGAATAAAAGAACAAGCATATTTTATGTTCATTAGATTTATACATTCTAATCCCATTGGTACAAAGTTCAAATGGGATCAGATATTAAGAGCTTAAGCTTTAAGTAGTAACACAATCAGCCATCTAACACTATAACTTGTGTATCAGACCTTACTAATATATTAGTTGGCCGAGTTATACGTTGTAATCAATTTTTAGTTTGTAGATTTCTATTGCACTGGGTTCTTTTTATATGGCCTACCAAAAATCACGTATCTTAACTACATTTTAAAAATTGCCGACTAAGAGGACCAACCCTCGAATGCGTTTTCAATGTATAACTGATGTAGGACAAGGCTTTGGCCTAAGCACATAAGCCAATGATCTTTTCATCTTATCTATTTGATTTTATTCGTTTGTTTTTAAAGAGATAGATTTTAGCTTGATTTTATCTTAAAAATTTTCTTAGAGATTTGTTTTATTTTATTATAAATTCTAAATCAACCCAGTTAAAAATAGAGATGAAGAGAATAATTTTTCATAATATTTCATTCATATGGTGAAAACATTTATACACAAAATTGAAATATAAATAAAGAAACTAAGTCATAAAGAAATTAATATCAAAGAAAATTAATTTCTAATTCATTACAAAATTAAATCTCTTTTAATTAAGGAAATATCAATCATAATATTTATACATTTGTAATACACCCCTCAAGTTAGAATATAAATGTCAATTATGTCCAACTTAATACAAAAATAATTCACCACACAATTGGATGTTCTAAAACAGGCACACCAAGACTTAATCTCAAACAGACCCACCATAGTAACACAACAATAAACCAATTTTCAGAAAAAGAACAGTAATGGCTAGGGTTTCCATGTAGCCTTTCTTTCGCAGTTCTGCTTGTTAGGACAGAATGTAAAACTGAAGGATAAAAAATGTTTAACCCTTCTACTCACTAGGGTAAAATGAAAAATGGAAAAATTTTGCAGCTATGTTCAAAATTTGAACAATGGTAAGAGACCCAAGACCACATCAGGGAAAAAAAAAAAAAATCAAAACCAGAATTTACTTTGTCTTCTAAACAAGTCCACAATACCTAATATTTTCCTGTAGAACAACACAACTGTGGCAGAAAAAAAAAAAAACGGCTGAAATAACAAACAAAAACACACAGCTGAATCCAGAAGTAGAGTTTGCTGAAGTTCGAAGAGCGAAGAATGCCGCTAAAGGCTGAAGAGCAAAGAAGTTGAGGACGCCGACGAAGGTGGACGCTGAAGTTCATGGATGCAGAGGGCGAATGAAAAAGAAAAATCCTGAGCGCCGGCGAATAAAGATGACAATGGTGGTTTGACCGACTAAGGTTCAATTGTAACCCAAGCTACTAAACAAATTTTTGCTCGCTAGAAGAGAAAAATTATTATAGTTCTAATACCATGATAAAAGAGGGATGAAGAGAATAATTCTCTATAATATTTCATTCATATGGTGAAAATATTTATACGCAAAATTGAAATGTAAATAAGAAAATTAATTCACAAATAAACTAATTTCTAATTCAATACAAAATCAAATATTCTTTAATTAAGAAAGTATCAATCCTAATATTTAAACATTCTAAATAAACCCAAACTCTATTCAAAGAATTGTTAATTGATTAGTACTAGGAAGCTAACTTTTGACAATTAATATAAACTACTTTATTTTTAGAGTTATTTTCTTGTTGTTGTTTTATTATTTTGTTTCGATTTCAAAGCAAATCTTCTATAGCAACTTGGAGTATTCTTGAATTTTCATCCAAATTATTACAATAATGGGATTCTTGCAACAACACTCTCTCTCTCTCTGCAACTTGGGGAAGCACAAATATATAAAGTTAAAGTTGCTAGTTTTTTACGAGAGCTAGAAATTATGAAGATATATTGAATGCTATGAATATCTACTTTCTCGTACTCTTGCATGCTTAGATTCATCACAAGATTCTTTCTCTATTTCCACTTGCACAAAAGTCTATGTTTAATGTACTTATTAGATAATATGTTATGCATTGTTAATACATTGTCCAATGATGACTGGTATTTTTTTATGTAAATATTCTACTCAAACATCATTATTTTCTACATTTCGTATTTCATCTGTCGTTTCACACATTACACACTGAATGTTTCCTTTGATTGTTAGTGAAATTTCATGGTGTAGAACTTTGCTGAATGTTTGGACAATTTGACTGCTGCCTCTATATCCAGATGACCAAGATATAAAAACAAACCAAGAGAACATACTCATTAGATCGCTTATGCTTAGAAATAACAGTTTGAAGGATGTGAAAGGTGCGGCTGCAAATGAACCTTCTAGGAAGAGGTACACCTACCTTTTTTTGATATGACAGATTTTTTGTTGGAATTAAGTAAGCTACATATGACGTGAAAAGAAACATGCAACTTTTGGCATTTAGCGTCTCATTTACAGCTGTCTATGTTTTCAGGGTTGCTGAAAAAATTTCAGATAACAGGGGTAAGAAGACCCATGTCCAACTTAGTTCGAGCCAAGGTTAGTTCTGATTATTCATGTCATCTCTCAGAAGTTAGTTTCATGCATCACATGGTGGAATTTTTCATTTCTGCCAGTGTAATCATAGGATGACTAGATTAAAGACTGAACTTTAACTGGGCATGATTCATCCATTGGTCTAATATTTTTGTTTTAGTTTGGAACCAAATCACTTAAAATTTGGTCTTTTAACTTGCTACTATTTGGTTTTTCCTTATCGCAAAATCATACAAGTGGGTATAGCAACAAGTATCGTGTATAGAAAAACTTTTTTTTTTTGTTGTATTGTATTAAGCACTGCTAGACATTGTCGCATTTCCATTTCGTTATTTAGAATGTCTTTATGTGCAAAAACGCAGAGGGACCGAGTAGTAGTAAAGTGTCGTCTAAGGATTTGCACTGTCTAACTGTAGATAGGCTGCGTGCCTTTCTTAAGGAAAGAGGTCTTTCTCCTAAAGGGAAGAAGGTAATTGGCCTGTAGACTGCTGTAGCTTCTAGTTTTCTTTCCTCACTGCCATAACATCCGTGTGAAATGTACAGGACGAGCTAATTGCACGGTTGAAGGGTGCAGATAGTTAAAAGATAAGTTATGTACTAGAATTTGCATCCAGGAGGTAAGGCCTTTCTCTTTTGCTGATTTTGAGAACAGAAATTCGTTGATTCTGATTGTGTGTATTGCTAGTGTGATAATGTTTGTATCTGCCCTTGGGCATTTGTGTCATGAAATTAGTGGTAATTTATGATATCAGCTGAATCCTTGATCTATTATACGGACATATCATTAAATTAGGGGCACTTTACAGAGAAGTAACAATTTTAAAAGAAAACATTTATGTGATGAAATGAAATTGATGAATTTGCTTACTTGAATCTGAAGTTTTGTGAGTTTTCACATCGAGAACTAGTTCGACTTAATACATCCTTCGTGCCATAGATTATTAATCGAGGAATTTGTGAAGATGAATCGAAATGGGTATTATGAAAACGGAGAATGCTATGATTATTTTCTATTTTTTGCTATATCTCAGTTCTTAATTCCTGACTTGTCATTTGTAAGTTGGTGTAATTTATTAAATTATCATGTTAATTATATTAATTAATAAATATTACGACAGGACTTGAAGATTAAGGTAGAGAATTCCTTAAGTTCACTAGCAAACAGATGGCAGGAAAGTGCCTAGTTACAATGAAAAGTTATTTTCAGTAATTACAATTTTTATTCATGTAATATTTATTAATTAATTGAATAATTAAGATAAATTATAATTAATTAAAATAAAATATTAATTATAAAATGTGATAAAATTAAATTGTAAAATAAGAAATTAGTATTGTTTATTTTTGGAAAGTTAAATAATACCGAAAATGACTATACCGTAGGAAAATTGGCAAAGCATTACCGACTCACCCTCGTCGTCTCAAAAAATGTAATTGAACGCTTTCACCCAGTGATTGATGAGCAGTCACAATAATTGACCATTGTTCACAAAAGATCATCAGTTGAAACTCGAAACTGAATCGAACCGGCATTATCAGTCATTGCAGTTTTCTTGTAGTTGTTGAAGAATTCCGGGTAAAATCAATTAAAAACCTCAGTCCGTGATAATTATTAAGGCAAAATTTATTTAAAATTCTGATGGAGTTTAGGGGATTCAACAAACAGTAAGCTGAAGTAATATCTCCTACGATCCAAACTTCAAAGTATGAAAAATATTTAAATTAAACGCTATTGTCCCCCTGTTCTCAAATATTGGGGGGCCGATTTCACTTGCGTTTCACGGAGAGTGCAAAATTGGACTCTTTGAATATAGGGTGGGATCCCCCCCAACCCCCTAATTCTCAGCCCTAGTGTCGCCCACCCCCCTCACAAATCGATTAGTCTCTGACCTCCTCTCCAAATTGACCGAAAATCACTCAAAATCATCGCTAGAAATCGCTAACAAATTTGCTCGCAATGGGTCCGAAGATAATGTTCAATCGCAAGGCTCTAATGACACAAGGTGGACTGTCGGGGGAGGTTCATCACAACGTGCATCGTCATAAGGTGGACCGTGTAACCGGCCTCAGTCATAGGGTGATCCGTCAGATTGGCCTCCGGCATAAGATATTGGGTATCACCACCAAGAATGTAGAAGTAAGCATTGTGAAAATAAGTATAAGAATGACGTAACAAATCATTAAATTATTTTCTCCAACTTCATTCGATTTTCAAGCTTAGAATCGTTAGAAATTCACAATTTCTTTGACCAAATTAGACTACAAGTGTAACATCTTCAAATTTTAAAATGAAATTTTGAAATTTGAATTAAGATAAAAATTTTTAAAATCAAAAAAATTAATTTAAAATTTAAATTAAGATAAAATCTTAAATATTTTCAATTAATGATAGATGAATCTTTCAAAATTAATAAATTATACCTAAATATTGAAAGATTTTCCTTGAGATTATGCCAATTTGTTGAAAAGTCACTCATCTTCGTCTCAAATAATCTCTCTTTTTTCATCAAATCCTAATATACCGATAAATTGAGTCTTCCTTTTTCCTCTACCCTTAAATCTACCAAGTCCTCTTATTCTCCTCTCCATTAAGCAAAAATTGAGAACCCAAAGCATCTAATCTCATTCTTGTGCTTATTTCAAACTCTTATGACAACATTAGAAAAAATAAAATATAGCCAATCGAGATTTAAAGTTCTATGTTTGATCAAGTTCTTAACCCTAACCCATCAACAACAACATTCATCCAAAATCAGAAGAAGCTCACATCAAAATCGAACCCCAAATCGACTAAGCTTCTTCATCAAACGACTCAATATTTTAGATTGCAACCGAAGCTTCCCTTTCTCATAGGAACGAAAAAAGAGATAATTCAAGTCGTCACAAAAAGAAATGACATAAATACTATGTGGATAAGAGAAGCAGAAGAAATTGGAGATGACGAAGGAGATATTAACTTCGAAGGATTTCCAGAAACCCAATAGATGCTTGTTGAGAGCAATGCCTTTCTTAACACGAGTAAAGACAATGTCTTTGGGAAGAAGAGGTGAGTGGACCATGTGTCAGAGGAGAATGATTATTGACATATAAAGAAAGTTTTACAAATATTGGGGTAGTTGTGATAAAATCAATTTTTTGATGTATATGGTAATTATACTAGATCCTAGATGTAAAATTGAGTTTTTAAAATATTGTCTCACCTTATTGTTTGATAATGAGAAGACAAATGATTTGATGAGACAAGTAGAAATTGTGATTTAAAAATTATATGTTGAGTATAAATCTGATTTGAGTTTTGAAATTTTAGAAGATAATTCTAGTATAATGGTTGGAACGACTTCTACCGTGATGAGACAAAGTAGTAGTTTGACCCACAATAAGATTTATGAAATGTTTTGTAATCGTCATAACAAACATGATGTTTCAAATAATAAAATTGAAGTTCATCAATACTTACCTGAAGGATTAAAAAGGTTTTCAGATAAAAGTGATATTCTAGCATGGTGGAAAGCGAATTCCTTTGAAATTTTCACTATTAAGTAAAATGGCAAGGGATGTATTAGTTATCCACATTTCAACAATTGCTTCAGATTCAACTTTTAGTAGCGGAGACCGTATACTTGATTCATTTTATAGTTTTTTGTCCCCAAAGACTGTCGAGACGATTATTTCCACTCAAAGTTAGATTCGAACGTCAAAAAAATCAATCTATCAACATTAATTATCCAGTGGATAATATTGACAAAGTTGAACAATGAGTGTTTTACATCTTTGTTTTATTTTCATTTTATATTTCTAATTCATTTTGCCTTTGTCAACTATATTTTGCAGATTTTACTTCAACCAACAGAGATGGAGATATTATTCCAATTTTGGTGGAATAGTCGAAGGCTTGAAGTGGATATTATTCAGCATTTTCTCTTTTTAGCACTTTTTGATTTTTGATAACGGATAATATTACTTTATACTTTGTTTTTCAGCATAGTTAATTTTTAATCGGGACATTGCATAATTAATAATTCTATTTATTTTTGGGGTATATAATATATTTTAATTTTTTTTTAATAATTTGTCAAACTGGAATTGACCAAAAATCGAACCGATAGTTTTGGTTCGGTTATCGGATCAGTTCCATCTGTTTTGCCGACCAGTTTCGATTAGGCGTCCAAAAATCAGAATGCTTGTCGGTTCGGTTCGATTTTACTCCAAAACCAAACGAAATTGACAAGTGTACATCCCTAGTTGAAAATGTGAAATGGTGGGCTAGTTTATTACTCGGGGGAGATTGACCCTCGATCTGGGCCATAAATGGGGATCGGGGGTGCCCAACCCCAATTTTGATGGTGCAATTTTGCACTATTCGTAGAACGCAAGTGAGATTGGCCCCCCAATCTTTGAGAACAGGGACTGACAGAGTTTGACTGAAACATTTTCCATACTTTGAGGTTTTGATTATTTGATAAATTATTTTAGAGTATTGTTTTCTTAATACCCCAAACTTTGGGGTTTTAAATAAATTTTACCCTAATTATAATTGTTGTTTTCCTTATTATTAAAATTAAAGCAAATAATTAATGATATTTATAGGTGGTTTTTATGAGTTGGCAGAACCGGCCTGAGGAAAAGAACCAAATCAGATCACCGGTTTCAGTCCTAGATCTTCAGTCCTCGGTCTGAATTCGATTCTTAGGCTGGGATTCACATCGGTGTCGGTCTGATCCTTGATTCTCAGGCTCAAAATCTTGAAAAATCGAGACAGGTCTGATCTCTTAAAATTTTTTTTTTGAACTTAAGGTGCGGCTAGTCTGTTTGGTTTGAATTTCCACTTTTAAATCTTGAGTGATACGCCTACGACTGACGAAACTTAAAATTTGAGGACAAATTTTCCTCTAACCCGGAGAGGATGATACACTTTGGATCTCGAAGATCAAGTTGCACATCAAGGTAAGTTCACCTATTATTATATTTGTAACAAAGTTTGTTGATTGTGTAGGTGATTTCCTCATAAAAGGCAAGAATCAAAAGCTAGACGCTCATTGAAGCATTTCGTCGAGCAGCTGACGTGTATACATGAAGAATCATAAGCAAACAAGCCCATGAATATAAGAAAGTCTCAATTTCCTTATAAACCCACAATTGAAGAAGAAAAGCCCAATTTCCCTCGAGCCCACAAGTGAAGGAGAAAAACTCAAATTCCCTTAAAACCCACAAGTGAAGTAGAAAAACTCATTTCCCTTGAAGCTCACAAGTGAAGGAATGACTCGCGATGAAGCTTCAGCTTAAGGACTCACGACGAACCTTGGCTGAAGGATTCATGACACAACAGCTACCATGCATCTGGTCACGAGCGAAATCAACGTCGTGATACACGTGCGAGCAGAGGAGAGGCATGTGCCTGGACGCACCCAGCAACAATGCACCAACAGAGCAACCACCAATGGCGAATTTCCACAACGGCTAATTCCTTTCGTGTTGGTTATTTACTTTTCTGTTATTTCTTTCTTTCGTCTTGCTCCGATCGTTTGTATTAACTTTGATAAATTTTTAGAATTGAATTGAAGTTTGGTCTTCATCAATAGAGTGATCTCTCCGTGGGTTCTTGGCGTCCTCCTCACCGGTGCGTAATATCTGGCTGAGCCAAGATTGTACTTCCATGGAACGGTACATGGAAGAACTCTTAGCCATTCCTTCTTTTCAGAAGAAGGATGATTCAAAACCGAGCCTTCAAGCTATGAACTCCTCGTACGCGAGGATGTTTCTCACCCAAAGGTGCTGGATTCTTTTGGTCCAGCCGCAGTCACATCGACTACGCCATCCTCCACTGTCGGCCTCTTCTGTGGAAGAAACAATGGACGAGAGGGACTTTTCATCCTGTTGCTGGAGTTCTATTCGTCCGCGAAGGAGCTTTCTCAACGTAGCGCTAATCTGACGTCTACTAACCGGCAAGGACCCCTTTCAATCCAAATGACATTCTCCAAGGAATTTAAGTTTAGTAAAATCCTCAACCACCTCACTTCGACTGGTAACATCATTTCTTATCTTCATCGCCATTTTCTGTTTTCCATTTCTATTTTTGATCTCAGTTAATGAGTGTTCTTGGTTAAAAACGAGAACAACGAGTCGGCTAATCTGTTTGTTGTTTTCGCAAGCGAATTGTCCCTGTTTAGCAAGAGATTTGCAAGGCCGAATCATATCATTCAGTCTCTCTCCCGTGCTCACTGCCTCGCTCGGTGCTTCAGTCTTCCGTCTTTGCTGCCTCACTCGGTGCTTCAGTCTTCAGTCTTCCGTCTTCCCTGCCTCTCATTGCTTCTGTCCTCACCCTAACTGTATGTGTAATTTTTGTTACTCACTATTGGTTGATAATTTTTACTGTTCACTGTTGATTAATTTGTTGGCTCTTTATCGATGTGCTGCTGTCAGTATTTGTAGTGTTCATGTTTGTGTTTGATTAATGTATTTGTTGGCTATTGATTAATGTATTTGATTAATTTTTTTGGCTGTTGATTAATGTGTTTAATTAATTTAGGTTGATTAATGTGTTTATATGTTTATTGTTTTTTTTCTCCATGGTAGGATAGAAATTCCTCTTAGTGAAGTTTACATGTGGAATTGAAAAGATTTAAGTGTATATCTTGAATTCACTTCAGTATGGTACCAAACACAGACTAAGCTAAATGTAATTATTGTTGGCAAATTTATGCAGCACATCAAACGAAGAATGAAACTTTAAGTTTAGTAAAACATATTAAAATATGCAAAAAGTTTTCACAAAATATAGGTCGTAGGCAATCAACCTTGATCTTTAAACCTTTTGAGAGCAAGAGTGTTAGTATACCCATATTTACTATGATGGTTGCTAGAGATTTCTGACAAAGATGATTATCTTAAATGAATTGTCATTGAAAGTGGTAGAAGAAATTGGTTTCAAAACATTTTATTTGTATCTCAATCTCAAGTTTATGATCTCATTTAGAAGGACAATAGAAAGAGATGTTCACAACATATTTCAGAAAAAAAGAACAAAGTTGAAGGAATATTTTTTTTCAACATCACAGAGGGTGTGTTTGACCACTATCACGTGGACCTCTATTCAAAATTTAAATCACATGGTGTTGACATGTCATTTTATTGATTAAGACCGACATGTGTAAAAGAAGATCTTGAATTTTTGTTTGATTCCGAACCATAAGGGTGAATCTATATGTAAGGAAGTTAAAAAATGTTACTTCAGGGGGAAGCTTGAAAATATTACCACCATCACCGTTGACAATGCGTCTTCCAGCGACGTCGCTATTTCTTATTTGATGAGGACAATTAGAAATTAGAAGGGGTTGATTTTAAATGGCAATCATATGCACATGCGATGTTTTACAAATGTCCTCAATTTGATCATTTATGATGGTTTAAAAGAACATCAAGAGTTCATAGCGAGAGTAAGAAAAATTATTAAGTACGTCAGGTCTTCTCCAAAAAGATTGCAATAGTTTAAACTCTGCGTTGATGCACTCAAAATTACTTGTAAAAGTAATTTGTGGCTCGATGTTCCTATTCATTGAAATTCAACGTATTTGATGTTGGCAAGCGCTGAGAAGCATGAAACGGCGTTTGAAAAACTAGCAGAGAATGAAAGCTCTTTCTTGCAAGAAATGGAAGTAGAAGATCCACTCACAATTGATAATTAGTCATGCATTCGAGAATTTATTAAATTCTTAGAGACATTTCATACCATGACACTTCATGTTTTTGCTTCTTTGCATATTACATCAAATATGTACGTAGGTGAAGTCTGCAATTTGAAAATTGACATTGAGACCTATGGTAACGGCAATAATATAACGCTAAGAAGAATGAGCAATGAGATGCGTAAAAAATTTGGTAAATATTAGAGTCTTTCAAAAAAATAAATATGCTTGCATATGTTACTCTTGTTCTTGATCCAAGTTGCAAAACAAAATTTTTACGGCATTGTTTATCCATTTTATTTGAAAGGAAAAGAGCTACAAAATACTTAAAGCAGGTAGATGATGTAATGAAAATGTTTTATACCGAATATAAATTTGATACAACCAATAAAGACCAGACTCAAAGTTGCAACATTAATTAACAAAGGTCTCTAAAGTTAATGAGTTCTTTGGCGCAAGCTCGTTCAAGTGCAATGTACTCTATGTTTTATGGTCCTAGCAATTCTTCGGAGAGAAGTGATGAAACTACTGTGTCAGAGATTGATCTATATTTGTCTGAAAAGTTAGAAAATTTTTCAGATAGTTCTGACATATTATTTTTGTGGAAGAGGAATTCCGAGAAGTTTCAAATTTTGAATGCCATTGTGAAAGATATATTGATCATTACAATTTCTACGGTGGCGTCAGAATCTACTTTTAGTTATAGTGGTCGAGTTCTTAACGCATTTCGCAGTTTTCTAAGCCCCAAAGTGTTGAAGCACTTATATGCTTTCAAAGTTGACTCAAAACATTAAATTCTTTTAAAATTTCTACAAACATTGATAATGATTTAGAAGATTCCACTATGACATTGACAACTATAAAAGAAAGTTTGAGCATTCTAATATTTATTTATTTTACATGTTTATATCTAAATTAAGAATTAACTAATGTCTTCAATATTGTCATTTTACAGATTCCGTTGACCCTACTGATGAAAATTTTCTAAAAGTAGAACATGACGTATTGATGACTTGATATGATTGGTTACAATAATTGACTTCATTTCAATGTTTATCTCTAATGGTTTTGAAATGATTACTTGGTTGTTGAAATTAAATTGACTATTTAATTAGATTTACTATTTATATTGTACTTTTAAGTTTTAAAATACTTAGATTAATTTTACATGTTGAATTTAGTTTCTTAAGTTTGATTTTAATATTTGATAGTTGAATTTAGTTTGTATGTTACATAGTTAGATTTATTTTGGATGTTGAATTTAGTTTCTTAGATCTTATTTTAATATTTGATAGTTAGATTTAGACTTTTAATTTGTATGTTTGATACTTAGATTAAAATTTTTAGTTTGTTAAATATATGTTTAATGTCTATGAATTTTATTTAGGTTTAACGTTTTAAAATAAAACATATTTTTGAGGTTGTTTGATTTGAAAATTTTATATGTTTAAAAACAATTAGGGTAGGAGGGACCTGAACTGATATTGGATCGGACCGATTTTTTTTAGTCCGATCTCGATTCCTCCCAATGCTGGTTTCGGTCTTCAGGAAAAAAATCCCAAAGGCTCGGTCCAGGCTGAGGACCAGACCAAACCGACGCGGCCCATGGCCACCCTGGCTTTGAAATTTTCCTTGCTCACTCCCTCTAATCCATTCATATGTTCTCTCAAATGATAATTAAAACGTACTTCCCATCGCTAGAGATGATAAATGAGTCGGCCGAGTCGAGCCAAAAGTAATCCGACTCAGTGAGCCTAACGAGTTAAACGAGTCAAACCTTACGAGACAGCCTTAAAAGATTTCAACCTGAGCCGGCTCACGAGCCACGAGTTAAACAAGTCGAGGCTAGCCGGCTCGACGAGCCTAACGAGCCTTAACGAGATGAGCCTAACGAACCGAGCGTAAATAAATATTTTCAACTTATATTAATATAATATAAGTTTTTAAAATTTTTTTATTTAAAATTATAATAATTATTAAAAATTATATGTAAATGATATTTACTCATTTAATTTAAAAATTAATTATATCAATGCATATTAAATTGAATGTATTTATAAAAAACTTATTTGAGACTATTCAATCAAAACTATTAAATAAATATCATTAAAAATATTTTGATGTATAAAAAAAAATTAAAGTTTTAAAAAATTGCAAATTCAAAAAATTACATATTAAAAAAATACAAAAAAGAGAATTAATTAAAAATAATTTAACATATTATATAATATAATATATTAAATTAAAAAAAAATAATAACAGAAGAAGGTAAAACCCTTCTTCTTTCTATTTCTATTTTTATGAGGAGCGCCGCAAAGAGAGGGGTGAGTAGAGAGAAAAAGTCGCGATCGCGAGGGAGGGGAGAGAGATTTTCGATCGTCCGACCTCTGTTTTCGACAAAACTAGCTCCACTGCGTTCCTCTCGAGATGCTCTACCTTTCTCGTTAAGAACTTTCGAAGGTTAGTCGATTATTTTCTACTGATTTTTCGTTGAATATTTAAGATTTGTTTTTGCTTAAAAAAATTGATCAACCGATCGAAAATCACAGGGTGGGCTGGGGGCTGGGGCTGGATGCTGGGCGGATGGGCTGGCTGGCGAGTCTTGTCTGACGGGCCAACGAGCCGACCATCTCGTTTGACTTGGTCCTTGGCGGGCTCGCGAGCCCAATTTCTGGACTCAGCTCGGCTCGCCTCGTGAGACTGAATTAGGCTTGGCTCGATACAGTAACGAGTCGAGTTAAGTTCAGCCCGCTACTGTGGCGGGCCGAGCGGGCAGGTTGGTTTCTACCCATCGCCCAACATAATTGACCACTAATTAATTTTGTATTAACTGTTTTACATAATAAAATATGTAATTATTTAACAGTAGTTAATTACATTTCGAATAAGATTATTGTATCATAACTATAAGTTCATTTGATTATTTTACCGGCTATAATTTAATATTTATCTGTTATAATTTTAGAGTGATATTATGTTTACTCGTCCCTTTTATTATACACTTTTAAATAATCGTTGACTTGTCTGGTAATGATTTATATAGTTAATGTGTAATTAATGTAATAATTATAAATATTTAATTTATTATATTAATTATATCAATGATTACTTAACACATTAAATAATATTTTAAGATGATAAAATAAAACAATAACCATAATATTATTCACAATTTTAATATTTATCTTTAATTTAATAAAAAAAAATGGCAGGGCAAACATGATATTTTTCACACGTCACGTGTCTTGAGATCAAAACAAATCAGGGCTTTCAACCAACCTCTCATATTCTTCGTCGTTAGAATCGCTCCTCTTTATTTGTATTGCATTTAATATCTTATAGATTTAATTAAATAAAAACAAAAAAAACATACGGTAATAATATTAAATTCTAATAGCTCTCATTATTTAATTTATTAAATTAATTACATCAATAATTATTTAATATATTACACTATAATAATAAATTAAACATGACAAAAGATTAATAATTCTCGTTAAAGATATTCACTGATTATTAAATTAGCAGATTATAATCATTCTCATAAATTGTCATTAAAGATATTAATTAATATTATCATTAAAACTATTGAGATATATGAAAATCCCATTATCATTAAAACACATTATCTCATTTTTAAACCGTTTATTTAACGCATGTATAATCGTAATGACATCTTTGCCCTTGAGAACTTCAACATTTTGCGTAGATGCCATGAAGGTATGTGCCCAATAAATTAGTCCAAAAAGAAGAGCCCAAAGTCAAGGCCTACGGAAGAAACTAAGGGGTTTTTAATCATAGCACACCGTTTAGGGTTTCACTTCGCGCGACTGCTACTTTTCCTTCTCTTCCATTTTTTCTCTGTAGAGATTTGGAACAATCGGCTGCTGCCCCGTTGATCAGCAGCCGCAATGGTTTGTTCTTATTTCTATTTGCGTTTATCTTTGGATTTTGATGCCGCGTTGTTTCTTCTTCGTCATGATTTTTTTTTCTCTGGTATTACAGGTGAAGTATTCGAAAGAGCCGGACAACTCGACCAAATGTATGTTTGATCAATCTCCGTTCTTAGTAGATTTTTTCTAAGTTCACTTTCCCGTTTGGTTGCTGAGATGAGAATCCTAATATTCTTACTGTTTAATCATTTTCTTTTCTCATCTTCATTAATTCAGCTTGCAAAGCCAGAGGCTCTGATCTGCGAGTTCACTTTAAGGTACTCTTTTGTTAACTTGATATACTTTTAACTTTTTACGTTGAAATTGTTGTTTATTTTTTACTCAGCCTTATTGCTCTTATTCAATTTAACTTTTTAGCGTTATCGTCTTTCTTTTTATAGAAATATGTCTTTTAGCAGTTTGATGGATATTCAAGCTTATATTCACTTGACTCAATATAAATATCTTTCCTATCACGTTTCTAATTTATACGTAAATTATATTCATTTAACTAAGATTTCTGCTTGAGGTATATTCTTATCCATCTGAAGATCGTCTGAGTCATATCTCTATAAAAAGCTTATGTCATACATCAATTTGTTAGTTCCTTAGACATGATAAGGTGTAGGTGTTTGTAACTGTACGAGTTGCATCTGTTCTGATATCCTTCATCTTAAGGTTGCACTTATACATTTGAAAATTAATTGCACTGTCGTTTTGAAAATTAAGTTACTCTTTTTTGGTTTTTTAGAATACTAGGGAAACTGCCCATGCCATTCGAAAGTTGCCTTTGACCAAAGCTAAAAGGTACCTGGAGGATGTTATGGCTCACAAACAAGCTATTCCATTTCGCCGGTTCTGCCGTGGGGTTGGGCGTACTGCTCAGGCAAAAAATCGTCATTCTAATGGTCAAGGACGTTGGCCTGTTAAGTCTGCAAAGTTTATAATGGATTTACTGAAAAATGCAGAGAGTAATGCTGAGGTCTGTCTAATTTGACTATGTTTCCCTTAGATTTCATTTTTATGTGTTACTTCCTTGTATTAATCTTTTTTCTCTAGGTGAAAGGACTGGATGTTGATTCACTAATCATTTCTCACATCCAAGTGAACCAAGCTCGGAAGCAAAGGCGCAGAACATACCGCGCTCATGGAAGAATTAATCGTAAGTATCACCCTGCCACTTGTGTTCCTCGCAATCTGCTTATTATGTGTTGTCTGAGTTTTGATGTTCTTTAACAGCATACATGGCATCACCATGCCACATTGAGTTGATTTTGTCAGAAAAGGAAGCACCCATCAAGAAAGAGGTAACTTAATTTGAAAAAGATTGGAAGAATGAGGTGTGCTGAAACATGTTTTGAACATATATTGAAGAATTTATTATTGGGTATAGAGATTACATGAAGGAATTTGAAAACTTGCTACGTCGTATTTGATTAGGATTTATTGTGTTTGCAGCCCGAGACACAATTGGCACCTAGGAAGGCCAAAGCTCAAGCGCTACGAAGTGGAGCCTCCTCCTCTTAAGCTGGCAGAAGAATTAACCGTTGATCAAAAGCAGCCATGAAATTTTGATGTTCTTGTTCCATGTGACAATCATCAGTCGTTCTTCTTCAGCCAAATTGATTACTTTTGTCGAACTTTTTTGGATTTTCGTTTCTTTTTTGGTGCATGTTTTTTTGTCATTTCTATGGAGGTAGCTCTGACTTTGAGATTTTTCAGTTTCAATTCTGTCTTTGAAATGCCTTAAATATCAGTGAGTTCTCAACCTTTAAAAATCAATTTTCAGAACCTTTGGTATCATGTTATAATGATTTTACAAATGATTGATTGTTGATTAAGTGCCAGATCATCATGATAAGAGATTCTAGTATAAACTCGTATTGCTGTATTGCTGTATTCGTATATAAATCAAAATTTCATTCGGAAGAAAGTTTGTATCCTTGGCTTCTAAGTTTGATGGTTGACACTTTGAAAAGTTTGTCGATCCATTAAAATGTGACACTTTTCTACCTTATCAAACATAATTTGGATTAATCACATCTTGTAATATGTCATATGAGGTATAATTGGATTTTTCATATCTACAAAAAATCATATTTTAAATGTGGAATATTAAATTATAATTAATATTTGCTAAAATAGAAAGATAAAAAAGTGTTCATGTTGTTATTCTCATCTCATCTCTCTCTCTCTCTCTCTCTCTGACTCTGTGGCTTTGAACTGGCAGAGAAGAAAACCCAAAAAAAAAGAAAGACATAACTCACGCAGGGGAGAGAGAGGGAGAGAGAGAGAGAGAGAGAGAGAGAGTCATGGTTTCTACTAGAAGGAGTGGATCTCTTCCTGGAAGCAACAGTAAAAGACCCTCTTCTTCCTCGGAGGATAAGCCTCCATCTCCGAAGCGTCAGAAGGTAGTGGTTATCAAGAAATCGAATCCAATATTTTTGTATTTTTCACTTCTGATTTCTTGCTGAAATAGTCAAACCTTTGAGTTATTGATGGATTTTTTGAGTTGGGTTTTTTATTTTTCTTTCTAATTTGTGGGTTCTTTTATCAGTCTGAAAATGGCGGTACATCGGAGGTGCCGGGGCCTGGGGCGGAGAATTCTAAAGACTCGGTTTCGTTACCTGCTGTGGATCCCGGAGAACGTGAGCCGGAGGATGTTCAGATCGCCGGAAACGGCGGTGGAGATGGTGTTAGCGCTGTAAAAGGCCAGGCTGTGCAAACTGCTGTGGCCGTGGCCTCACCTGTAGCCGAGGGTTGCTGTTTTTTCACCGAACTCGATACTTAATTCCTCTTTTTTTGTTCAAGTGATGGAGAAATTAACCTTTTCAACTGGATTTTGTCTTGGTTCAAAGGTACCACTCCGGTGATTGAAAAGCCAAGGAGTTCATTTTCGTCGTGGAGTTTGTATCCTCCTAAGCAAAACACAAATTTTGAGACTTCAACGCCATGGTGTAGGCTCCTCTCACAATTTGGGCCGGTAATTTGATTCTTCTTAATCTCATTGACACTTCACTCGAGTGTTAATTCACAAAAACTTTAATTGTATTTGCGCAATCTTCACTCTACAGAATCCAAACGTTCTCATTTGCCCTACTAATTTCACGATTGGATCGAGCAGAAGTTGTAATTTTCCATTGAAGGATCACACGATCAGTGGCACTTTATGCAAAATAAAGCACACCCAGGTAGCTCTTGCTTTACTTTATCTAAAATCAGTGTGTTGGTACAAATTTGAACCAGGTTCAACTGCCCCACTGGGCTACAAAAAATTGATTTTTATTTGGATGGCATTTTTACCGAAACTGTCTATTTGTTGCCCATAAACAGAGGGAGGGAACTACTGTAGCCTTGCTAGAGAGTTCAGGGAGCAAGGGATCGGTGCTAGTAAATGGTGCAGTTGTAAAAAAGAATACCAGTTGTGTGCTTAACTCAGGCGATGAGGTGGTCTTTGGTGCTCTGGGGAACCATGCCTATGTATCCTTTTGTTTACTATGATTACTTTGCTTAGCCTCTGTTTATTTTTCGATTTCTCTTTCATTGTTTAGATTATATTTGTTGTTATGTGGGGAACATCCTTAATTTTTGTGAACTTAGATTTTCCAGCAACTTACGACTGACATTATGATAAAAGGTTCGGAGTCTCAGAATGGTGTTGGAAAATTTCTTCAGCTCGAAAGGAGGACAGGTGATCCCTCGGCTGTGGCCGGGGCTTCTATATTAGCATCTTTGTCAAGCCTTAGGCAAGATCTATCCCGTTGGAAGCCTCCTGCTCAGACGAGTAAAATCCATTCAGGTCTGGATTTGGCTTCTCATTCTGTTGTTCGCGATGCTACCGAACTTGAAATTGATGGTCCTGAAGCCAACTCCACTCCAGATTCAGGGGGCGATAAAGCTGTGGAGAGGGAACCACTCAACAAAAGTCTTTCTCCTGACAACAACATGGACTCTGGCTTAGAGGCAGGCAATGTAAAACTTTCTGGGGTGAATGATTTGATAAGGCCTTTCTTCAGGATGTTAGCTCAATCAACTAGTTGTAAACTGAAATTGAGCAAAGGTATCTGTAAACAGGTATTGGAAGAAAGAAACGAGTGGACGGGAGATTTGCAGCCAGCATCAACTCCAGGCATGTCTTTGCGGTGTCAAGCGTTTAGAGATGACATTCATGCTGGAATAGTTGATGGCAGAAACTTGAAAGTTTCATTTGAAAACTTTCCTTACTATTTGAGGTATCTGTTTGCTTTTTTTTCCCCCTCTTCTTCATTCTATACTTGAGTTCAATCTATGTCTTGTCTAGTGGCAAACCCATTGATCTTCAAGTTGTTATGTAGCTGATCATAACTTGGAGAAATTTTTTGAGCTACAATGTCTCATGTTATTACATTTTGCAACTTCATTTAATCTTTATGTTGAAACTCTTGAAAATCAGTTTTTTTTTCATCTAAGAAACAAAATTTGGAAGTTAATTACTTGTACCGTTGTGAGTAATTTATTAGTTAGGCATTTTTTGGGATTGGAATTTAATATAACTGAGCTTGGTTTTTTATGTAAATTGTGTATTGTAAATTGAGTAGACGACATTTGGTTTTATAGATGGGATGTAGTTAAATAGTTATTTATGCAGAAATTTTCGTGTTTTTTATTTTGATTGTGCACGATGTCTTATCAAATTGGTGACTTCTTTAATTGTGTATGCAGTGAAAATACCAAAAATGTGCTGATTGCAGCTTCTATCATCCACTTAAAGCATAAAGAACATGCAAAGTATACATCAGATCTGACTACAGTGAACCCACGAATTTTACTTTCCGGTCCCGCAGGTCTGCTGAACTTCTTTTGTTTGATTATGCTTACAAAGATGTAGCTGTTTATGTTGACAAGAGGCTGATTTGTTTTTAAAATTATTTTGCAGGATCAGAAATATATCAGGAGATGCTATCGGAGGCACTAGCTAATTACTTTGGGGCTAAGTTGCTCATATTTGATAGCCATTCGTTTTTGGGTGTAAGATCCTTTTTAGAATATTAACAAAGCAGTCAAGCTTTGCTTAATCCCCATCTTACACTAACAACGTTTTTCATTGTTTAGTTGTAAATGTAGTTTTCTAGTACAAAAATCCTTGTCAGTTTAAAGAATGAAATGTAATCTATGAAAATCATCTATGATGATTGTCTTGTAGGGTTTATCGTCGAAAGAAGCAGAGCTAGTGAAGGATGGAGGTAATGCAGAAAAACCTTGTAACTGTGCTAAAGAAAGTACGGTATCTACTGACTTGGCTAAGAACATGGATCTATCTAATGCGGAAGAAGACACACCAAGCTCTTCAAATGGTCCCTTCGAAGGTCTGGACTCACAATCAAAGATGGATGCAGATACCATGCCTTCTTCCTCAGTAACATCCAAAAAGTACTTTTTCAAGATTGGTATGTTGCCTAAATTGTTTCAGCCGCTTAAGAACTCCTCAATTTTCTTCTTTTTATTTATCCAGTTTAAGATGTTGAATGTTCTTGTCTAGATATTTTACTAGCAAACATTTTCTACTTTCAGGTGACAGAGTTAGATTTATGGGTTCAATTGGTGGTAGTTTGTATCCAGCTACATCTTCTTTGAGGTATATTAGTTTAAGTGATTGATAACTGATTGTCTTTCACTGTTTTTGATTTGTTAGTTTGTTTTTAGTAGGCCATCTGTATTATCTTGAGTACTTGATGCTTAATTTCTCAGCACTTCAAATAAATCTAACCAAACATGAAGCAGTTGATGCCGCAAGAATTTTTTTAGAAAGTTCTTTTTACTATTGTTGCTAAGGTTTTAGAAGGTAATAGCTATGCATTTTCAGAAGAAAAGCATGTTTTTGGCTTCGCTAATTTGACAATGTACTTCTATCAACTCTAGTAGATTACTATCTTATTAAATCTATTCATTACAAATAGTATGGCATGTGCATAAATGTCTTTGGAAATCCTTTCATTTGCCTTTGGTTGCGTAAAACCCCTGAAATATTCTCTTTGCAGTTGTTACTGAACTCTTGTTTCATGTGTTCTCCACTCTAATGAGACATCTATATGTTCACTAACTATAATAGTTGAAGTTAAAATCTTTTTGAAGCTTCTATCGTGACGTGTCAAAAGTAATACATTGTTCATGTTATAGAGGGCCGCCCATTGGTACTCGTGGGAAGGTTTCGTTAACTTTTGAAGACAACTCTTTGTCAAAGATCGGGATAAAGTTTGATAAACCCATACCTGATGGGGTGGATCTTGGGGGTGTCTGTGAAGGAGGCTATGGGTTCTTTTGCAATGGTACTTTTTTCTGTTTAACATCTTAATTGAACATGAACATCGTTAGAAATGTCTTGGTCTTCTTTAATTACTAAGTTTCTCTTTATTTATCTCCTTGTCTGTCTGGTTCTTTATCAGCTTCTGATCTTCGTTTAGAGAACTCTGGTCCAGACGAATTGGACAAGTTACTCATTGATACATTGTTTGAGGTACAGATTTACCCTCTTATGAAAGGGAGTTATTTTACCAATTAATTAACTTGTTCTTTATTATCAAGTATCAAAATTCTTATGAGTTTTATCAAAACAAATTATCAGGAAGTGAATACTGTGAGCAGAAGTTCTCCATTTATCTTGTTCATGAAAGACGCTGAGAAATCTCTGGTAGGAAATTCAGATTCATACTCTACTTTTAAAAGTAGACTAGAGAAGCTTCCGGATAATGTCATAGTAATTGTTTCTAACACTCATACGGACAATCGCAAGGAGAAGGTAATGAATCATTTGAATCAGCCTATCTCTCTATGTGCTTGAATACAGAAATTACACCACGATGTGTGGATGATATGCTCCATTATATAATTTTGTGGAGTAATGCTGTCAGACATTTCTGCGAACAACTCTAATTTTAATATGTTAGTCTATGTCAAATTTAGAGCATTTCCAATCCTTCTCTATGACTTTTACAATTTTATTCATATACTTGGTGCGTTCTTTTTCTTTTGCAGTCACATCCTGGTGGTCTGCTTTTTACAAAGTTTGGCAGCAATCAAACTGCTCTTCTTGATTTAGCTTTCCCGGTAATTATCATCCTTTCTTGGTTCTCTATTATGATCTTATTGTTATCCATTGTTTTAAATACATGTTTGAATATTATCCATTGCTAAATTGATTTTCTTATCATGAGGAGATCAATTTTTTTTTTTTTTTTTGTAGATGACTGGTGAATAGCTAGCTATATTGTACAGACAAACCTTTGCAAATGTGTATCTAGTTTATAATTTCTAAACAACACATACGAAATATAAGATCTGCCTACGTTGTCATATATTTCTGCGCTCTACCTATTTTCAAGATTCAATCTGATAGGAACTTTATAGTATTTAGTAAGAAAACATAGTACCAATAACAAAGAGACGATAGCGCTGACTTCTGCAAGTTGTAGTACTTCTTTCCTTGCAAATTCCTTTCTTAGAAAATGCTTTGATGATCCCCTTAAGTACCCTCCTCTTCTACCTTTAATATTACAAACTCTTATAGAGTCGTAATTTTACCCTCTTAATCCCTAATTACCCTTGCAACAAATCTTCTCAAATATTTCTAATTAAATATTCTTATGGGGTCTATCGCAATCATTCTTACATTTACTAATTTTCATCGGTGTAAACTTTTGCTCCTTTTCCTTTTGCAAGTCATTGTTCAAAGTAATGGTTGAGCGATGGATTATAAAAACGTGTAAAGTATTTATGTCATTGTTGTGAGCTTCACTCACAATTTGATTAGTCTCTTTCCTGCAAGATATTGATGGACAGTTAACTCGAATACTGGACTCCATTCTCCTAATGATCTAATCACACCACAGATGCAAATTACCCTATTTCTACTCTCTTTAAAATATGCAATCCAATAATAATCAATGCTCATTCCTCTGCCTCTTTCGTCTCTTGTATCTTCCTCTTTAAAGTCTTCACAACTAACGTACATAGCTAACTCTAACACTGAGGTCTATTCCCAAGTTGTCTCTTCCAGCTAAAAGTCTTCCCCTATGCTCAACTGATATTTTGTATCCTATGGAATATTCTGACCATATCATTCCATCAATTCTCTACCTTGCTACCATCATGATTTCATTTCTTTCCGACTATGCTGGTTGAATTTAACCTCTGTCTCAAATTATTTGAATATAGAACCAACGATGCAATTAGTTATAAGTTAGTTGAAAAAGTTATATTTTCTTCATAAATTTCCCTCTTTTTGTTTACTACTTCTACAATAAATCTAAAAAGAAGTGGAAAGAAATGAGAGGGAATCATATGGCGTTTAAGGGAATATGGAAACATACAGATTATACTTGTTCATAAGCAAATCAAAAAAACAGATACAAGCCAAGATGATCGGATCAACTTCATCTTGTAATTGAGTTCTTACCATTTTTTGAATAATGAGAACTATTAATACAAATAAAATAATACAGGTGCAACTGTTTCAAGTTCTTTTTTCTGGCATTTCATTTTTTTCATTATATGCACCTTTTTGTCAATCAAAGGAGCAAAGGAAATAACGCCAAGTTTAATGGGTACAATGGATAAAGAACACATGAAGTAACTAATTGAAATTTTTGATTTACAGAAGCATTACTTTTTCATTTTGGTTTTACAGGATAGTTTTGGAAGATTGCATGACAAGGGGAAGGAAGTTCCAAAAGCAACAAAGCTACTGGCCAAACTTTTCCCAAATAAAGTAACAATTCACATGCCACAGGTTTGTGAAACTCAATTCACATTGTTATTTCTTGTCTTGCCTTCTTTAATTTTCCAAGCTTCATTGCATTTCTTTGGATTTCTTCAAGGATGACGCACTGCTTGTATCTTGGAAGCACCAACTTGATCGAGATATGGAAACCCTGAAAATGAAGGGAAATCTGAATCACTTGCGAACTGTGAGCATTTTTTCCGTTCTTTTACTTTGTTAAATTTTGTATATAATTCTACTTCCCTCAGTAGGTGTGTCTCCTTGTAAATGTCTTTGATGCATTATTTACCTTCCAATTACCTCTTAACCAAAAAACACATTTGACATTTGAGAATAATTGTATTGAATATGACAAATTAGTTTTTTTTTTTTGTTGAATATGAACATTATAGGAGTGTTGTTCATCAATATGTTTGTGTTACACGACTGGTCAAAAAAATATGTTCTTGTTACATGAGCTATATTCATCTTATGAAACATTAACTAACCATCAGTATTTGTTGTTGGGTGAAATGCTTTTTTTTAGTGTTTTCAACCTTTTTGTTTCCACTTAATTCTAGCCAGACATGGCTGTAACATTTGATACTCTAAATCAAGTGCATTACTTATTTGATTTATGGTTTTCGGTTTCATCCTTAACCCTATTTTATTCTTACTTCTGCTGGTTGATCTTGGAATTCTTAAGTTTCATATATGTACACTGATGGGCTGTTTTTTAAATATCATACTAGTATTTTTGGTGTCATTTTTAGTATGGGTAATATATATTGGGACTATAATGGGAGATTGCATTTTTTAGTTCTAGTCCATGACGTATGTTTTCATCATCGTCGTTACTTCTTTAAAGTACAAGTGCAGTATTTGTTTTGATAGGTAAGTCTAGATTGCAATATATTTGAGTTTTCATGTTAATCATTATAGCCGTCGATGATTATTCTTATATGTAGGTCTTGAGTCGGAGTGGAATGGATTGTGAAGGACTTGATACTCTATGCATAAAGGATCAAACCCTTACAAATGAGAGTATGTTATGGCCTACTGCCTCATTGCAAATTTTTCACCTTTTTGATTGTTTTCTAAGTACATTTTTACATGTCTTGTGTCTTACAGGTGCAGAGAAGGTAGTCGGATGGGCACTAAGCCATCATTTAATGAACAATGCTCATGCTGATACCGATGCTCGGCTTGTCTTGTCTAGTGAGAGGTAATTGATACTTTGTCTCATCATTCTCTTTGAATCTCTCACAGCTCAATCATCCATCAAAGTTAATGTGCTTATAATTAATTATGCTATGTGCTGCCAGCATCCAGTACGCTGTTGGATTATTACATTCTATCCAGAATGAATCTAAGAGCTTAAAGAAGTCTCTTAAGGTCTGTACTATACAATTTGATATCAGGATTTTTTACTCATAAAGTCCTTTCTGGTGGACCTTGTTTAGTGAATTTTGTCTATTTTGATTGGTATTTACCTCCTCTCTCCCTCTCTCTTTAATATTAATGGGAAATTTGGCTGTGGTAAACAGGATGTTGTCACTGAAAACGAATTTGAGAAAAGGCTCTTAGCTGATGTTATTCCACCAACTGACATTGGAGTCACATTTGACGATATTGGAGCTCTGGAAAATGTGAAAGATACTTTGAAGGAATTAGTGATGCTCCCATTGCAAAGGCCTGAACTATTCTGCAAGGGGCAACTCACAAAGGTTTTTACTCTTCTTTGTGCTTAACAAAACAAAATACTAGTTGTGTTTGCTTTCCATGATTGTTCTTGGCTTTGAATTTCTAGTTGTACTGCACTTTTATTCGATCTCCTGCATTCTGCTTGGTTAGTTTTGATAATTTGGCCGTCACACTTTTGTCACCATGATGGAGCATCTCATAACAATGTTCTCTTGGCATCACGCATGTTCTTACATTGTAGTTGCTCTATGGATATTTGGAAGCTTCTTCTTAGGACAGGGATACTCTTCAAGTTTCTTCGTTTTTTAGATCTTGTAATGTAACGGCATTATTTCCACCTTTTGCACACTACAAATAGGGTAATTCTATCCTTCTTAATGACAGATGTCATGATTCTGTTAGTGTTATGGGGAAAAAATTATCTGAAAATGAGCTTCTATTTTATATTACTTTCCTCCTAAGTTTCATCTATTTGGAGAATTGTATTCAATATTATGTCCTTCCTACATCAACTCGAATATTTTTTTGGAGTAAAAAAACTTCTGATCTTGAGCTTATTACTTCAAATCTAATATGTGCAGCCATGCAAAGGGATACTATTATTTGGTCCCCCTGGTACTGGTAAGACAATGCTAGCAAAAGCTGTTGCCACTGAAGCAGGTGCAAATTTTATTAACATTTCTATGTCTAGCATCACATCCAAGGTTAGTGACAACAATGTTTTTCTAAACTTGATGTTCATGTTATCGTATTATTGATTATTATTTTTAAATTCTATTGTTCTCTTTCTTTCTGCAGTGGTTTGGCGAGGGTGAAAAGTACGTGAAGGCTGTCTTCTCATTAGCTAGCAAAATTGCTCCTAGCGTCATATTTGTCGATGAAGTAAGCTTTCTGGCTGCATTACTGCAGTAGATTTATGGGTTCCAGTCTTTTTTCTCATCTTAATCTTCTTTCAGGTCGATAGCATGTTGGGGCGGAGGGAAAACCCTGGGGAGCACGAAGCCATGCGAAAGATGAAAAACGAATTTATGGTAAATTGGGATGGTTTACGAACAAAAGATACGGAACGAGTACTTGTTCTTGCAGCTACCAATCGACCTTTTGACTTAGACGAGGCTGTTATTCGAAGACTCCCTCGAAGGTAGTAAGATCAGAGGATTAACTGTACTTAAAACTCTCCTACACATTCTTTCCCTGTTTTTTCAGTTGTAGTACAATGCTTGTTTTTGTTCTCTTCTGCAGATTAATGGTAAATTTGCCGGATTCTACCAATAGAGCCAAAATTTTGAAAGTTATACTGGCAAAGGAGGATTTGTCTCCTGCTGTCGATTTTGATTCAATTGCAAGCATGACAGATGGATATTCTGGCAGTGACCTTAAGGTAACTCTGCAAATTTTTTCTCTTTTTATTTTTGTTTTTCGATAATTTTGGATGTTCAGGTCGACTTATGCCCGCATTTACCATTGTAATGGTGCAGAATTTGTGTGTAACTGCTGCTCACCGGCCAATCAAAGAGATATTAGAAAAAGAAAAGAAGGTTGGTTCGATTAGTGTTGCGTTTAATGATATATCACCTTATATATAGTTGGGTTTGAAATGGTCGAGAAAGATGATTTTTTTCATTAAACGTATTACAGGACAGTGCCACAGCGCTGGCTGAAGGTCGGCCTGTTCCGGCATTAAGTGGGAGTGCTGATATACGACCTCTAAACATGGAGGATTTCAAATACGCTCATGAACGGGTATAATTCAATCGAACCCAAATTTTATGTATTTGAGCTTTTTCTAATTCGCATGAGTTCTCTCTCTGTCTCTCCATATCAGGTATGTGCGAGTGTATCGTCGGAGTCAGTAAACATGGCAGAGCTTGTACAATGGAATGAGCTATATGGTGAGGGGGGTTCAAGAAGAAAGAGAGCTCTGAGTTACTTCATGTGAACCCAGGCGTGTTCGAGTCATTTTTGGTGCTGGGAAGTAAAAGGGTAGAGTGGGTCTTCCAATTTATCAAAGTTGGTGGGGGATTTGGATGAGCGATGCCGAGCCGGAGCCGGAGCCGGAGCTCAGATCGGCCACTCTCGACCGAATGTGGTATTCCCATCACATAAACAAGTTCAATTTTATTTTTCTCAAAATTAATGAAGATCTAAGGTAGAATGAGTAAACCATGTCCATATATATGTTTTTGTTGAGTCATTCGTTATGGGTTGGTATGACTTGGATCCAAAACAATAAGTCAATAATGTTCAAACATAACTCCTCGCTCTTAAATTGCTCTTTCCATTATGTTTTTCTATTTGAGTAATGTAACGATGTCGACAAATATTTATAAATGTGTAATTAATTTATTATATAAATTATTATTTAACATGACGTATATTTTAATGAGACATTATTTTTTCTATTGTCTTATTATTATTACAATACCTTCATTTTTTATTATACCAACAATATGGAAGTAACAACAATAATAGAACCCATTTATTTAAACATCTAAAGTGTAATGCATATCGTTAGAGATTGAAAAACCAAATCAAGAGTCGAACAAAACTACTAAAACATTGATTGATAACAACCTGTATATATATATATATATATATGAACATTTTTCTCTACGGGCAAAACTAAATCTACCCACTCTTTCCTAAACAATCAATTCTCCTAAACATGGTAAATAAATGGTGAAATGACAATCAAAACTGAATATTTACTCAGCCATTTCCCAGTTTAAAAACCAAATTAACTAATGCGCAGAAGCGAGACCCAGTACCTCGTATTTCTCTCCAATTTTTATCATTGCTCCCTCCTCCCGGTTCTTCTACCTCATGCAGATAGGTGGTTGTTTCCTCTGTTGACACTGCATGGCAATGACCGATTGGCTCGTCATTTTTTATTCATAGCTTAAAAGAAAGGTAGGTTCTTCAGTCAATTTCTCCTTCCACGTCATTTACAGAACTAGATCCTTGAGTTCCTTTGCCTTCTTCGCCCTCAAAGTCATCATCCTCCTTCATATACAAGCCCAGTTGTTCCAAGGGGTGGTTGCTGCTCCCTTGTAGCTTGAAACTACCCAAACCACTCGACAACTGATCTGGGCTCTTCTCCTCTGTACAAGTTGATACATCTTCATCATGGGAAACCCTGACCATTTCCAGATCTTCCATAAACAGACTGCTCCCATTGATTTCAACAGTTTTTTCCATCTGCTTGGCCAGAAACATTTTAGTTTGCACCGTAACAAAAAGTTTTAGTAGGGCCGCTTCCACATATAATCCATACCTTTAGCAACGCCTGACGTGCAGTCTCTCTCTCTAATTGCCTCTTCCTCATAGCTTCAGCGGCAACTTCTGTAGCAACTTTCCTTCGTGCCTCTTCTGCATCCTTAGCTTCCGCTTGGAGTCGTGCTTTTTCTAATGACAGCCAGTACCCCAAAAACATTAATATTAAGGGAAGGAGCCAAAGAACCAAGCTGTGGATAAAATTTGAGATGAGAAATCTGAAAGCAAGAGGAATAAAAAAAAATTATTTGGAAATGAGGAATGAAACCTTCTTTTTGCTGCCTTTCGAGCTCATCTCTCTCTATTCGAAGTTTTTCCAGGTCCACTTTCTTACCCTGTGAAATATATATCACGAAATCAAATACCCTTTGATTTTGCATAACAAAATAACCAGACAAGAATCTTAAAATTAATCGACCTTTTCAAATGCCTTTTCTCGAGATTTAAGTATTGTGTCAGCAAAATGGTTCCTCAATAGAGCTGCACGGTATAGCTTTTCAGGGGAGAGTTGCCTATCAGATTGAGCACTATCCACTAAAATTTTACAGCATGAAGGGTAAGACGGAGCCCCAAAACTTTAAGAAAAGACAGTTTTGATTCATGCTTACCCTCTTGTTGAGTATGTCTTGTTAGAAATTGAATCTGGATGGGAATTGGGCTCAACTAAGCCAACTCCATTTTCTGAATCTGTAAAAAAATGAGCTCTATGAATTGCTGGCATAAGCAATTTACACCAAGCAGAAAAACCCTGATTGTTGTTAGGATAAAATGCAATTTATAGTCATTTACAAATTAAATTTTAAATTAATTAATTTTTTTTTTATAGAATGACCACCTTTCAACTCACAATTTCACTTTGCCATCAATTTATCTGTTACATTCATCACATGTACACCATATTTTCTATTTAATCAAGTGACTTAAGCTAATTTCTAATCTCTTCAACGATTTTTAACACGATTTCAAATTCTATCAATCTTTCGGCAGAATTTGAAGTAGGTTCATATGGTTAGAATCAAATTAGAATACCTAGTTAAATAAAAAAAATTGTGTACACATATTGAATTTATCAAATAAGTTCACAACAATATTTATATTGCTCAAAGTTGAAAAGTGAAAATTCTATTAGTCGAAAAAATAGTTTAAGCTCTGATCCGTTAATTATCTTAAATGTTAAGTTCTAAATTATATTCGATTCTTGTTGATATTTAAATGTAAGCATGCAATACGCTTACAAGAATCACCTAAGTGACCTCTTTGATGATCAGAAATTGTTTCAGCACCCAAGATTTCCTGTTACATAAGGATAGTCTATGTAAAACAATTCAAGCATTTGCAATTCGCATGCATGTTCATGCTTTTAAGTATCCGAACAATTTATGTTTGAAGCTTGAAAATTGTAGATATTTATAATGCATACAGTTTCTCAGCAATGATATACCTTCGTGGGGATACTAGGACCTCCGACATTAGCTTCAACAGATCCACTGTCCGATGAGCTACCAGTGCCAGCATCTGCAGCATATTAGCAAGGGGTGTTTATAAGACTCTTTCATAAACTAAACAATTTACGAACTTTCCATTCCAAACAAGAAAATGGTTGGCCATCCCACAAAGCATAGTATACAAATATGGATCCTATGCAAAAATTCATATGTAAAATCTTCTGATTTCATTCATGGAAATATCCACAAAAAATAGAAGTGCAAGGCTGATCAGCACCTTACAGTCAACAGCCATTTGAAGGTTTTCAAAATTCATTAAACATTTGCAGATAAAAAAGATGAGACAAGATGATAATGACATCATTTAGCGTTATAGTTTTACGTTATGTTTCTTTATTATTCATTAATAATCGAGTTTTTTGTTATTTCCTTTATGGTTCATCAACATCTTACCTTTCAAACTTCTGAATTAATAATGTCTTGTGTATTTCTCTATTTAAAGTTTGATATTATAATTTGGAGGTATATTATTGAAGAATATTTTTCTGATTAACTGAAGATATTTTCTACTTTCCAACCTCCTCTTCCCTTCGTCCTTCCTTCGTATCTTTTTCTCCCACTGCTACATCAAATTTCGTATTAGAGCACAAATCAATTGTTTTCTCAAACAATTGATTATGGGTACCTTTCGCTGCTTGTCTGATTCGAATTGGTCTTCACAAATCTCTCTCTCTAGTCACTCGATTGCAGCCAACTTTGTTGTCTCACTCCGATCAGCGTCATCCTCGCTGTCCACTGAAGAGCGACAATACCGAGTGAAGCAAAAAATTTTTTTTTTTGTTTCTTTACTGAATAGTGGGTGAGAAGGCTTCCGTGCACAGAAAGAGAAGGTTCGGTCTCCGTTAAAGTTCTCCGTCGACGCACATTTTTCTCCTTCGCACCAGCTCTGTTTTACGATTTTGCCCGTCGCCGCTCTGGTTTTGCATCGCAAGTCCCGCGCTTCCTAGTTTCGCGCCTCTGATTCTGCGAGTCCAGTTCCCTAACAACCGGCACCAGGCGGATTCCGCCTTATTCAGCCATTTCCGCACCATGTCATTCCTGAACAAAAGTTTGATTGCGTGTTTGCTGAATATTTTTCGGCGACTTCCAAGTTTCGTGGTAACTACTACAAGCTTGCTGCCGGAATTTCTTGCTGGGGGCATTTGCATTTTAGATATGGACCCTTTTCAACTCGATGGCTTTTCAAGACAATTAGCACAATTGCTTAGCAACCACCAACAATTCCATGAACAATTAGCTACCATCCAAATTGAGTTAGTTACTACTCGCAAGGCAAATAGAGACCTTGAAAATAGGTTAAACAATGCGAAACAAATTCCTCACCCCTCAAATACAGACAATTGTGTAATGTTCCACATCAGGCTCCAATATAACCGACAAGATGCTCGACGACACTTTGGACATAACTGTCGAGATAGAAATGTCAATCATGAGAGTGGTCTAAACCATTATCGTCGAGGATCGCCGGATCCTAATCACCAGAATGAACAACGTTTTAGGAATTTCAAATTAGATGCGCCTACTTTTGATGGTTATCTAAATTTTCGTACTTTTACTCGGTAGGTAAAAAATATAGACCCTTTTTTTGCTTGGTGCACGGTGCTCGAACAAAGAGTTTAATTTGCTAGTTTAAAATTATCTGGTACGGCCTAACTATTTTGGGAGAGTGTTGAAAATCTCTTTGAAAAGCGTTGTGCACCTCCTGTTAGAAGTTGAGAAGAAATGAAATCACGACATCAAGAAAAATATTTACCTCAATTTTATCAAGATAATCTGTTGGACTAATAGAATGCCTTTTCCCAGGGTAACCGACTAATCACTAAGTATGTTAACCAATTCAATGAGTTTCGAATGAGAAGTCAAATTGTTAAAGATGAGGCCATGACTCCAAGTAGGTTTCGATGAAGTTTAAGAGATGACCTTAGATGTGAACTTATCTTTCGAAGCGTCAACAACCTTGATCACGCTTATTATTTAGTGAGAGAATATGAATTAATTACAAAAATGCCATAGGGCAAACAAAATGATTTTAGACCTCCACCACCCCTGACCCCTAGAACTCCTAAGTTTCTCTTAATACTTTCTCCTCCTAATACTCCTTTGGTAAGGGAAAATGAAAGAAAAAACATAAATAATTCGCAAATCTCTTTGCGTTTACAATTTTTCAATTGTAAGGATTTTAGTCACATTTTCTCGGATTTTAGTCACATTTTCTCTAATTGTTTTAGGTGGAACCCAGTTATACAAGAAAGTGAAAATGCACGGGGGAAACAAGTGAAGAACAAGTCTATGAGCGTTATTTAGTACTCATTCAGTTCTTTGAATATAAAGAACAACTATGGTCTGACGTCATTCCTATGGATGTTAGCCATGTCATCCTCGGTCGTCCGTGGTTGTTCGATTTGAATGTCACTATTCATGGTCGATTGAATTCTTGTTCTTCTATGTTCCCGGGAAAGAAAATCCATCTTAATTCATTGTCCCCGAACCCAAAATCATTGGAGTACCCTCAAACAAAAAAAATTGTTAAACACAAAGAACTAAATGTTATTACTCCTATAGAATTTGAACGTTCACTTAAAAGCGATTCAGTCATATTTGTTGTGATGGTATTTGAGAGTTTGTCAAATCCTCCACTCCTAAGTTCCACGGAAGTTCAATCAATCATAAATAAATTTAAGGATGTCTTTACTAAAATATCCTCATTACCAGATATTCATCACGAAATTGAGTTTACTTTAAAAGCTTTCCTTCCAAACTTATCCCACTACAGAATGAACCCCCGCTGAGCATAGTGAACTTCATCAACAAGTAAATGAACTCGAGTAGAGGATTTATTCGTGAGAGTTTTAAGCCTTTATGCAATTTCAACCTTTCTAACTCTAAAAAAAGATGGCACTTGGAGGATGTACATTAATAGTTATGCCATCAACAAGATTACTATAAAATATCGATTATTCATTCTCAGACTATGATTTATTGGACTTCATAGCTCACGAAAATTTTTTTCAACAATTGAATTCAGAAGCGAGTATTGCCAAATAAGGATTCGTCCAGACGACGATGAAAAACCGCCTTCAAAACAAAGAATGTCATTTGGACTCACCAATATCACAAGCATTTTCATGAGAGTAATAATACATGCTCAAGCCTTTTATAGGTAAATTCTTGGTTGTTTATTTCGATGATATCTTTGTTTTCAGTTAAACTATTGAACAACATCAAGACCACTATACAAATTTGTTCCACTCTTCAAACTTCAAGTCTCTACGCCAATATTAAAAATGTGTATTTTTTACAGAGAGTGTTACTTTTTTGGATTTTATAGTCTGCACGACAGGAGTATCCCCTGATCCCATAAAGGTTAACACGATTGTTGAATGACACGAGCCTAAAAGCTTAATTGATGCTTGAAGCTTTCACGGATTAGCTACTTTTTATCGTCGTTTCATCCAAGGATTCAGTACAATTATGACTCATGTTATTGAATGTATGAAAAAAAAATAATTTTGTTGGACTCTGGCAGCATCTAAAATCTTTAGCACTATTAACCTCCGAATGGCAGAGGCTCCGGTTATGCGACTTCCCGACTTTTCTAAAGTTTTTGAAGTTGAATGTAACGTATCAGGCGTAAGAATTAGTGGCGTTCTTAGCCAAGAGCAACATCTGAGAATTGGTGGCGTTCTTAGCCAAGAGCAACATCTCATCGATTATTTTAGTGAAAAGTTGAATGATACTAAACAACATTATTCAACATAAGATAAAGAGTTGTACGCAATCGTACAAGCCTTGCGTTATTGGCGTCATTACTTGTTACCGCAAAAATTTATACTTTATTAGGACCATGAAACCTTACGATATCTCAACTCTAAAAAACGATTGAACCTTCGTCATGATCATTGAATTGATTATTTGCAAGCATACTTATTTATACTAAAACACAGGAAATGTGTGAAAAATCAAATTGCTGATGCACTAAGTCGTTGTATATATTTACTAATTATCATGAATGCTTAAATCATCGGCTTCGGAAGATTCAAAGAAGATTATGAGTCTTGCCTTAATTTTAAAAATGTTGTCATCACCTTGAAAAATAGGCAATCGGGCGAGAACAGTGATTATCACCTAAAGGATGGTTATCTTTTTTAAGATTAACAAGTTGTGCATCCCCCCAACCTCGGTTCGAGAATTCATCATTTGGAAAATTCAAGCAGGTGGGTGCGCTGGTCACTTTGGGCGAGATAAAACGATTGAAGAAGTTAAACGTCAATTCTATTGGCCTAACTTGAAAAAAAACGTAGGCAAAATAGTTAGTGCTTGTAGAATTTGTCAAACGACTAAACAAAGACATCAAAACACTGGTCTTTACATACCTTTATCTGTGCCCAATCATCATTGGGAAGATGTTAGTATGGATTCTGTACTAGGACTTCTGCTCACCCCAAAAAAATATGACTCTATATGAGTCGTTTGATCGTTTCTCGAAAATGACCCACTTTATTTCATGTAATAAAACGTCTAACGCGTCTAAGATAACTCGCATATATTTTAATGAAATTGTCAAACTATATGGTCTCCCTAAAATCATTGTTTCGGATAGGGACGTGCGTTTTAGTAGTTATTTTTGGAGAATTCTTTGGCACATGGTAGACACAACACTAAAACTATTGAATACTTGTGATCCTCAAATTGATGGTCAACTACAATTATTAATAGAAGCCTTAGTGATGTTTGGTCAAATAAAATCTCAGAAATTGGGATGTGATTCTCCCTATCACTCAGATTACATATAATAGCTCCGTAAACTGATCCTTAAACATGAGTACTTTTGAAGTTGTTTATGGATTTAAACTTAGGAAACCTTTTGACTTCCTCAAACCGATGGTCAAATTGAAGTTATTAATGGAAGCCTTTGTAACTTATTAAGATGTTTAGTTAAAGAAAATCTCAGGAATTGAGATATAGTTCTCTCCACTACTCAGATTACATATAATAGCTCCGTAAACTAATTCTTAAGCATGAGTCCTTTTGAAGTTGTTCATGACTTTAAACTTAGGAAACCCTTGGACTTCCTCCCCATGTCACTACATGCTATTGTGTTTATGATGGCCGAAAGTTTTGTCCAATATCTTCATGATTTGCATGTGAAGATTAATAAATAAATAGAGGTTAGTAATGCATCGTATAAATTACGAGTTGATTTACACATACAATATATTGAATTTAATGTTGGAGATTTATGTTTTGATTCGGATCCGTTATGAGCGGCATTCATCCGGATCCAATTCCAAATTGCAAACTCGTAGTGTTGGTCCTTTTAAAACGAATTGGTTCAAATGCTTATGTCGTTGATCTCTCACCACATTTTAGTTATCATCTCACTTTTAATGTCGAAAACATGGTAGCTTATAAAAGCTATTTTTGTCCACCTTACTTCTCCAATATCTCATGTCCCAACATTAAAGGATAAAATTAATGTTATTTTAGATAAATAGATTGTATTTATTAGTGAAGGTGAGGTCCAACAATTCCTTGTTCGTTGAGTAAATCGACTAAAAAGTAATTGTACATGAATTTCAAGATAGACACTTCAGCATTTGGATCCAGACCTATTGGAGTTCTTTCGGAGTCATTAGGATCTTTCTTTACCAAATTTCGGGACAACTCGAAAAGATTCTCGATCCAAACGTTCAGTCACACAAGTTTAACATAAGGTTGCTCAGTCGCTTAACTTATAGTTGGGAGATTGATGAGTTGCTGCACTATAGTTTCTTTAATTTGACTGGATTGTTTCTTTTACCCCTAGAGAATTGAAGGACATCATTTTTCGTTATGTTTCTTTATTATTCATTAATAGTCTAATTTTTTGTTATTTGCTTTATGATTCATCAATATTTTAACCTTTTAAACTTCTAAATTAATGTCACATGTAAGTTCAACATTGTAATTTGAAAATAGATTATTGAAGAACATTTTTCTGATTGAATAAAGATATTTACTTTCCCAACTCCTCTTTCCCTTCTTCCTTCCTTCGTAGTTTTTTCTCTTTTTCACCCGTCGCTACATCACAAAAAGCCACTCAAATAAACAATTCGCAAGCTTTCAATCCCAATGAAGCTTATATTATCTATAAATTTTGCAAGAGCATTGCGAGACTCATAAATACTTTATTATCAAGATACTACCATTTTCTCTTCTACCTACCAACAACATATATACACACAACAGCACATAGATTTGCCAATTTAACATCGAAATAGAAGGCAGCTAGCCAAAGCTAAGATTCTAGAAATCAGCTGCCACCATAATTTACACATTAGAAAAGTAGGCGTCTTAATATCACGGGAAAAAACTAATAGTCCCAGAAAAGAAAGTTCAAACAATCCACAAGCCCAGAAAAATGTGTCACCTAAACATTTCTAGTACCTGGACCCAAAAACAAGATCGCTAGAGAAGTTGCCAAGATAGAATTGGTTCCACCATAATTTACACATTAGAAAAGTCGACGTCTTAATATCACGGGAAAAAACTAATAGTCCCATAATAGAAAGTTCAAACAGTCCACAAGCCCAGAAAAATGCGTCACCTAAACATTTCTAGTACCTGGACCCAAAAACAAGATCGCTAGAGAAGTTGCCAAGATAGAATTGGTTTTGAAGCCTAAAATAAGATATAGAAATTAAAATTCTAAAATATAGTTATTAAGATTGCAGTACATTCAGAACCTTCATGAGTTCAGATTTTCAAAATCAGAATAATGAGATTAACAAATGATAATTTGAAATTTTAGAGTAGCAAATCATATTATAAAAAGAAAACAAAAGAAACAAACCACTTGATGAAGAGCCTGAATCTCCACTTGAAGTACAAGAACCAGTGTCTCTAGTAAGTCGATGAGCTACAACATTCTCTATTTCAGACGGATGATGGATAGTCACTGGCAGATCATTTCCGCCAACAATATCCACATCCTCTTCAATTGGACCATTTCCTGAAAAATCGCAGGTCGCAAGATTAAGGCATGGGTAAGAGAAAGATATTCAGTAAATAAAAACATCAATGGATGTAAAAAGAGATTTTGATGATAACAAAATGAGAAAAAAACAACAACCTTCAATCGCTTCTATAGATGGATTGTGATACCCTGATTCATTTGGATGCTGCAAAGATAAAGAAAGCATGGACTGATCAAGAATTAGATCGAGGTAGCAAGGCAAGAAAATATAAAAACTAAAAATATAAAAATAAAAATGTATTAAATTAAAGGTTGAGAAAGATACCTCCAAATTAAAAGATTCAGCCTTCTGTTGGGTTTTTTGTTTTAGAAAATAATCATCCAAAAGCTTCCTAAGAGTGAACAAAGCATCTTCACTAAGTGCATAAATGTCAATTTCAATCTCATCCTCACTGTTCGGACCTGAGGTGGATATGTGCTCCTTCAGGAAAGCAATAATGCTTTGAGGCACGTCTGCAGATAAAGACTCCAACTCCATGCTAATCTTATGTTTTTCTTCATCAGTCATAATTTTCCTTTTACTATCTGACAGGCCATCAATCTCTGGTGATTTGCTCATTCGTTGAAAGTGGCACACCTAAAGAAGCTTCACTATCCATTTGAAGTCTTGAAGGAACGTCAATTGTAAATGGAAGTTTCTTCTCAATAGCTTTCCATCTCTCTTCAAAACATTTACTAAGCGAACTTGCCATGAAATGAACATCATTTCCAGGAGGATTGTATGCCACTGCATTTAGAAAAGTAAGCCGGACATCTGCGGCAAAGTCTACTAAACTTGCATATCTGCCCATTACGAAGTTGTGCTTTACTGTTCCTAAGTCCATTGGATGCTTTATGACAGTAAAATAATCCGGAATGTTCAACTTCACAGTGTCGACTGGGGTGTTGAAAACCCAACCATGCTGATGAGACATCAATCGATTCAATAGTGCCTCACATTGTTTTACCAATGCCGCTTTTGATGTACTCACTGCAGCAGCTGGTTTGCCTGGTTCAAACCGCCCAGAATTGCTTCTTTTGGTGTGGGTACCATTTGGCCGTTTCTTGCCTTTAGAAGCTGCTTCAGAAGAACTATTAAAATTCTCTAAAGAGGCTCCCTTCAGTCCAACCTCATAGCTGTGAATATTGCCAGACGAAAACGAAGCGCCAATACTAGATATTTTCTTTTGGATAGCCCGAACCTGTTCAAGCTCCATCTTCAACTTCAGTTCCAAATCCTCCCTTTCAGACCGTGTCACTTTTGACAGAGACAAAACTTGTACAGAAACACCAAAATTATCACAACCATTTAAATTAATGCACTTTCTCTTTGCAGGTCGAAAATTTTCAGCAGTAATGATCTCATCGTCAACCCTCATTGAACTTCCAAAACCCTCTGATTCGTTGATAGTCTCCACTACATGACAGGAATCTGGAACAAAACCAGATGAAATCCCTTTGGAATATTTCCTAGATTTCCCCATAGTCTGCGAAAGAGAAAACTTTCTTGATTCCTTCTGTCCAGTGAATTCTATAGGAACAGTCGGGGCCATAAAAATATGTTCCAGTAACTGCACGTAGCAATTTGAATCATGAGTTTTGTATGCTTACTGTAGTTTGAAAAGTACAATTTCAAAAATACACAGCTTCTGATTAAAATTAAAACAATTTCAGTTGTCTTATTTCCCAATACTCAATTACTATTCTATTTTACTAATCAAACAAATAATTTAGTATGTTAGGAAGATACGTCGGAAAGCAGCCAACTTGGATGCCTTAACTTCCAGTTCCTTAATCATAGAAAGTTCAAATTTATCGGTTCGATCATTTCCCCCTCCATAGTAATTCACTTATACGAACATTCTCAAACACTGAAAAGAATAATTCACTTATACTCCTGAAAATCACTTAAACAATATTCAAGTACAACGCAGCCCTACCTCAGGTGTATCCAACTGCCAGTCCAGTCAATAATGTGAACACAAAAATCCCGAAAGACTAATCCTTCCTGGCCGCTCAAAACTCTACGACGTAACTCAGTCTTCCAAATTAGAATTCCCTCTAACCAAAATTCGCTTTGAAAAGAACGAGCAAAAGAGAAATTAAAAAAAAAAAAAAAAAGAATCAAAAGCTCGAGACAAAGCCCAAATGAAACCCGTGATCGATTAAAGGCGAAACTAAAAACCAACAGAAGTGTTAGGAGAAGATAAGAGCGTGTCAATGTCTGGGAGAAATCCAATTGGAAACCTGGATCTCGAGCAAAGCCGAACCAAGCCCTAGAAAACCCTTTCCTCTCTCAGATTGAGACACTAATTGGTGAAGTACGCTGTCGAATTTAACGGCCTTTTGGGCTCGTTTTCCAAATGAAAGTAAATTAATCTCAATCATTGATTTTAATATCTGACGGATTAAAACTAATACAAATTCATCACCGTCCGATTAACATCTGACCGCTCCCTTCTTAAAAAACAAGCTTCATTCCAGAATCCGAGGGCGTGAAAGACGAAACTCGCGGCGTAATTGCTCCCATCATCGAAAGTCGACACTCGCTTGTTTAACAGGCCACGTGTACACCACTTCCGATCGCACGTGCTTATTCCGAGCCGTCGTCTTGGCTTCCTCTGAACTCTGAAGTAGGCAAAATTCCTAATATATAGTGAGAGATCTTTTTATTCTACAATTAAATATTTTCCAATATTATTATCTAAACTAATTTTTCTTACCCAATATAGGTTTTAGTTTAATTTATCAATTGCCAAAAATAAATTTTAATTGTTATGATTTTTTTCGCCAATTACAAAAATGTCGCTGCTTAAACTATTATTTTGAAGAAATTAAATCCCTTTATAGCTATCTACAATTTAGAAGTTCAACTTGTATCTCCCGTTTTCAACTTAATAAAATATTCTCCCCTCCTTTCCGACATCTCTGGTGATTTCTAAACTAATTTCAAAATATATTAATTTTTTATATAAATATTTTAAACAAAGTCGGATTAAATTTATATGAGAAGATAGAAATCAAGTCAGTGATTAAATGAAAAATATGAGATACGTATGTTGAATTTAACGTAAAAATTGACTACGACGTACAAATTGTTTAAAATTTCATACGTAATTGACCTCAAATATTATAATATAAATTATACTTTATCCTAAAAGAAATTGATATTAAATCATAATGTTATTGCTACACAAACAAACTCATATGTCCAATTCTAAAGTTGATCGAATAAACTTGCATTATCTCTCAACTTTATCGAGATTTACAATTCATCGCGCGTGTACCTACCTCCCCATTTTCCCAACTTTTATTCCTATAATTAGTTAAACCACTTATGAAAAAACACAAAAAAAAAAAAAAAAAAAAGACAATATTTCAATTGAGAGGTTTATTATTCCGACATTTTGCGCAACATAATGAAAGAATTATATATCTTCAAAATAATGGACAAAAATATCAAAATAGAATCATTGCAACATTCATCAAAGGAGTAGCTCCATAACTGGCAGTGTTACTATTCTATATTATGAATTCAATATTTTCAATCATTCCCACATAATTGTTCATCTTGGACTAAATCTCTACAGTACTTATAATTTAGACATTATCCTAACCTTAATTTGATCCGCAATCGACCAAAGTCCCAAGAAGACCAAATAGGATTCTCCCCAGAACATTTGCTGATGTGAATAACAAAAGGCTAATGTAACATGTTTTACAAATTCAATCATGGACTATTAGAAGTGGATCTAGTAGAGTAGAACATCAGCTCTTTTTTTAAGGACAAAATCCTAAGGCACCAACATATATCACATCTACCATGAGCAAACCAATCAACTATGATACACTATTGGCGGGGGGAGACTTCTTCTCACAATCATAAATTAACTAAGATACATGAACATCATTCCCATTAATCCTGGTTCATAATTCTGCGATCAACAAAAGTGAACATAATTCATCATGTTGTTTGTTCATTAAATTGCAAAACAATTAGCACATTGTTCTTATTCAGTCAGGGCGAAACAATGGCTAGAACAGAAATCCATACACAATTACCAAGTGGAAAACAGAAAGGCAGCATCAGGTTACTGAGATACATCTTCAACTTTCTTCTCCGACAAGTATCTACAATGGAAAAAAAAACACAAGAAGTTAACTCCTGTCTACTATCAATGTAAGAACCATGTAAAACTTTTTTTTGTTCGGTCAGAAATGTAGGACGTCAAAAGAGAATATAGGGTAAGATGACCTGAAGCAATTCAAAGACGCTCGAATGAAGAAAAACCACTCAAATTAAAGTACAATATAAATCAGTGTCAGCAGCAACTCAAACTTAGATAAGCGAAAAATGTATCATTTTAGGTGATAAGAAAATTCAGAATGTCAACTGCAACTTAAACTTATCAAAATGACTTAGCCAAGCACCAGAGAACTTATTTGAGCCACTAGACAAGGCAAAAACGATTAATATATTTCCTAGCTTCAGAAAGATATGCAACAAAATATTGTCTTTCCAGTCTCCCTAGTGTACAATTATCTCAGAGACATTCCAATACAAAGATCCAGTGACTTGGGAGGCAACATACAAGTCAAATTCACAAGAATTCACTGGTCCAACAAACTATCTGCATTACTCCAGAACCAATAAATGATGATTAATAAAACACTACCACCATTAAATATTTTTCTGATTGTAATACTACATCCATTTTAAATAACACAGAGTCACTTACCCCTGACCCTTTGCCCAGCGAGATAATTGATAGAGTTGTACAGTCTCATTGGAAGCATGACATGCCAAGAGCAAATAGTTGCGAGGCCGTACCATCCATGCGAATCTCATAAACAAGGCTGAATATACACACATTGCTGCAGGTAGATGTTGATGACCGTAAGATCTTCCAAGTGATTTTTAATGAAAGAGAATTTATGTACTAAATTTGTATTCAGGCTAGATATATTCACCAGCTGTCATATTGCCAGAGATCATTTCAGGCGGCTTGTTCATATCTGCCAACCCCTGTCAAATAAATCAACATGATCAGAGTAGGCCATGAAGATGATGGATTGATTCTTAAAAAAAAAGAGACAAAATAGATATAAAGAAAAATAACAAAAGATTGGCATAATAACGCATACGGCAGCAACAAATCCCCAATTGGCGATGGGTCCCCAAAAATGAGTGGTTTTTGGACCAACTGGACTGTTCAAAAATGCTCGGAAAGAAGCCATTTACGAAAGCCACTTGAATGCCTCTGGAATCACAAAACAAATATTAGAAAAAGGTGAGAAATCCATGAATGAATTTACTTATATGAAGTGTATGGCAACTTCATCAAGCAAGGGCTTAAGCTCAAATGCAAGTTGCACGAGCAATGATGCATAAAAGGGCTGATAAGAAGGGGAAACCTAGAGTTTGTTTCATTCAATGTAAAACACACATAAAGATGATATTTCCCATGGATAGCCAAACTACTGCATCATATGAAGAACCACCACTGGATCACAAGGCTTAAAGAGGAACGTTAAGGCAGGGGGAAGAGAGGTTTCTGCTTCGAAACAATTTGAGAAAACAAATCACTTAATCCCTTCAGCCACGAGCACACAATGGACTTAAGCATACACGCTAAGTTAAACCTCAGCAGCAAAACAGAAGCATCAATAAGCAGACAGACAAGAAAGTGACTATTTTCCAGTTGTTGATCAAGTTAAGAAAACAAATCACTTGAGAATCTCCTCAACCATTAGCGCACACGTGAAAACAAACTCAAGTCAACGAGATACAAATAATCTATTGAAACACAGCGAACTAATAACAAGCAAGAGGTGATTTCTGAGTTTCATGAAAGTAAGAAATAAATCACCCGATAATCTGAGCAACGGATGGACACAAATTCAAATCAACGTAATAAAGTACTCTAGTAACGAAAACTGAAATAAAAACAAAAGGTAATACAATTAAGTGATGACTTCTGCTTTTGATTAAATTAAGTAAACAAATCACCTCAGAATCTCTTCAGAAATGAGCGAATACACGAACGAGGAAGTCAGATTGATAAGATAAAGAAATCATCGGCATAAAAATGAAAACATAAACAAACGGACAAACAAGTGATGATTTCTGTTTCTGATTAAATTGAGAAATCAAATCACCTCCTCAGCCATGAACACACACACGGCATGACAATCTCAAACCGATGGTGAAATAATCGGAGAAAAAACGAAAGCAAAAACGAGTAAATCGATTCAGATTTACTCAAACTACAACTACTGCAGCAGCGACGACGCGGATGACGACCAGACGAAACATATCAACAAACCTGAAACGTCGGAATAGGAAACCACGGCGACCTCGCAACAAAGACAATCCCTCCGTCGGAAGGGCAAGAAAGCTGGGAAGATGGCCGGATTTGACTGTTCGATCCTTTTTTTTTTCTTTATTTATTTATTAATTAAAATTTGTTTTTATAATATTTAAAAGATTTTTTTAAAAAACCTCGAAGTACTACTCCCTTATACAAAAATTCCTATTTATCGATATAAATTTCAAAATTTTAAAAATAAGCAAAATAAACCTCGCCAGATGATCGGTCCATTGTCTGATATTTTTTAATTTTTTTTAGAAGAGACAATCGGTCGGTTGGAACTGCTGTCCGTTCTCATCCAAGCTCGTGACCAAAGTCACAAGTTTTAACTCGTAACGAGACTAGTCGACAGTCTCTCTAAAGGACGATTTGTGACCAATGTCATCGGCCGTTCAGTCAACCCCTATAAAATGAGGTTTTCATATTTTGTAAAATCATACCAAAATTCTAAATCTTTTTTCGATTATTTCTTGTTTTCGCAATATATTTTTTGGTTGACTAGTCAAGTGGGAAATATTTTTTTATTAAAATTTCAGATTTTATATTATATATAAGAGATATTTATAAATTCCTTTCATAATATTATTATTTAAAATAATTTAATTTATTATTTATATTTATTTATTTTAATATATTTTATTTTATATAATGCTATCTTATTATTATATTTTATGAAAATATTTAATTTAAATCCTAAATTATTCATTTAAAATTTAAAATTTACTATTTATCGATTCAAAACCTCAAAGTATTAAAAATAGATAATTTGAACATCGTTGAACGGTTGGTCTACCTTCTGATCCTAGTTTTTTTTTTTTACATTATAACAAATCAATTTTATAAAAAATAACAAACGATATTAGATTTATTTAAAATTTTTACCATATGTTCACTATCTTTTTTTCTTGAAACAAATCTCATTTAATATATGTTTCGCTCCATCAATCTCGGAAGATCCATCAATGTGATTGAGTACTCTCCTCTTTTATTTAGTGCATTTGTAATTAAAAGAAAGAAATACTAAATCATCTAATGTTCTATTTTCATAACATATCAAAATCAGATTAATACATTTTATTTATGTATGAAGTTAATTTTTTAATTTTATGAAAGTGTATTTGTAGTGTCTTATTTTCATGACATATCAAATTTTTATCAAGTTCATTTGTTGTACGTGAACTTGACAATATCTTGCAATGGAATTTCTAAATGAAGAGTATCGAAGGCAGTTTGAGCAAGATATACGCAACCGTTCAATTATTAATTACAAGACTGTCAACTTTAGAGGTTGGAAGTTATTGGGAATCAAAAAGAGGTTAGACGTAATCGGCCTACATGAGGTCTATTCATTGAGGGAAGATAGCTACGAGAGAATAACTTGCTTGTTCTGCGCAAACCTGACAGCAACTAAGAGGTCAGAAGTTTTGACTGGTTTGTGGATGTACATTCTTGGTACGAAGCTTAAGATACGTCTAGAGACGGTGAATGAAATGTTAGGGTTTTACGTGGAAGGATCGGAGCAAT
>CM039528.1:10700190-10770529 GCA_022433055.1 Begonia peltatifolia
GACGGTGAATGAAATGTTAGGGTTTTACGTGGAAGGATCGGAGCAATACTACCTTGCTTCCCGAAATTGTCATTTTTTCACATTGCCCGAGGGATTAAAATTCATACGAGGCATTCATCGCAATTCTGACATTGGGGTGTTCACGAAGCTACAATCAATTTGAATGTCAGAGGTCGGGTTATTCGCAGCTTACTGACCCACACCCTTCTGTCACAAGATTAATATAGAGATCTCGTGAGTTACATGGACATGTGTGTCATGCAGATGTCGTGTTCTTCGTAGCTTACTGACTCACACCCTTCTGTCGCAAGATTGATATAGACATCTCGTGAGTTGTATGGACCTGTATGTCATGCAGATGTCGTGCAACATGAAGCCTTTTGATCATTGATTTTTGATTCTATGGCACATGCACAAGGTCTGGCAGACATTAAAAAAGAATCTCCCGTATGGCTCACTGATTCTGAAGAACATCGAGGGAGTTGAGATTCAGATACCGGTTGGCGAGCAAATGATAAATGACAAAGCCACCAACGTAGTTGACCTGAATCATCTGCTTGGGATGGGCATCGTGGAAATCAACGACCAGTTGATGCTGAAGAGCGATCAAAGGGCATCCACCTCTCAGTCTCAGGCTGTGCCGATGGTGGAAGGCCCTTAAGAGGAGGAGGCTAACGAATGAGACACGATGTAGTATTTCCAGCACATATATCAGATGCAGCAGTAACAACAGATGTAGCACTAGCATCAGCTGCTGCAATTTATTGAGATGCAGCAGGACCAGAAGCAGGACATCCAGCATCTCATAGGCAGAGTCAATGAGCTAGATAAGAGATTCTACAAGTGGATGGAGAACAATGACAGAGACGCAGACCCACCGACATAATTTTTATATTTAATTTCATGCACTTTATTTTTTTTCGATAAATTTTATGCATTTTAATTTTATAGAGCTTAGTAGCCCTAAAAGTCATTTATACATCACAAAAATTAAAAAAAAAAACAACAGGTTTGAGAACAGACAACTAGTTTGGTGGGACCAGCCATCTTTTCTCGGTAAATTCAAAACTTGTGACCAGTGTCATGAGCTTTAGATGACCAGCCGTCCGTACTTAAAAAAAATAAAAGTTACCGAAAGGCCAATCCGTACATGAATAGTGAGCAGATGGTAGACCAGTTGTCAGACGAAATTCATTTTGTATATTTTTTAAATTTTAAAGTTTGAATAGATACTTTGACTTTTATTTTAAAAAAAAAAACCCGTTTTAAAATCACTATATGCCTGGTGGATTGAGGTCGAGGTCAATCTCTACTCAAGCAAACAGAAAAACAAAAATCCGAAGCAGTTAAACAGCAAACCCTAACTTTTCAATAAAGTACTGAAAAAAAAACCCTAACTCCAATCCAATTCCAGAATAAGTGCAAACTTTATACATCATAAACCTTCCCAAACTTCGCCCAATGATGCTTCTTGCTCGCTCAACCCTTCCTCCTTCGATTGTCGCTCCGTCTGTTTCTTAGACCTCCAGAGAGAGAGAGAGAGAGCAAAATTGCGTCTGCATTTTTCAAGTATGATTTCTCGGCCAAATAACACTTGGGAACAATTAACGATTTCTAGCACTTCTCCAGATCTCTTTTATAATTATAACATGAGCCTCCAAGAAAAAGACTTAATTACCCTCTTTTTGTTTCTCAATATTTTATGTGGATTCGACTAATTTCCCGATATTTTTTAGGTTTTCACTTATAAATAGCTAGAGATGGTTAACGGGTCGAGTCTAACCCGGTCCCATGAGGCGAGTCGAGCCGAGTTCAAGAATTGGGCTCGCGAGCCCGCCAAGGACCGAGCCAAAAGAGCCGGCCAACGTGCTAGCTCGTTGGCTCGGCAGGGCAGCTTGCCGATGGCTCGTTCGTCCATTCTCAGATGCCGGACCCAGTTAGCGACTCTCTAAAATCCAGAATGTCAAAATTACTAAAACCCTCACCTAAACAATCAACTAAAAATGGGAGAAAATAATTAATAATCAACTGATATTCGACCGTCGACATTTTCTAACGATAGAGGTAGAAGATGTTGAGAAAAACTCAATGAAACTAGTTTTATTGAAAACTGAGAGAAAATATCTCACTTTGCGTGGTGTAATTGTAGCTTTTTTCAGTTTTTCCTAGCCTCACCGGCACTCTCACGAGACACGAATGACGATTGACGAATCTATTCCCTACTCACTTCCCAGATAAATAGAAACAGGAAGCCGAAAGAAATTTCTGTTATGTTTTTTTTTTTACTTTTAACCTAATAATATAATATATTAAATTTTTTATAATTAATTTTATAATTTTTAATCTTTGAATTATTTTTTTTCATTTATATTATTATTTTGAGGGCAATCGATGCTCTCTCTGGAGTGGGGCGACGCATCGCCTCGCTCTCTGGGTGACGCATCGCCCAGGAGGCGATCGATCGCCTGATTTGCTCCGCTTTCTGGGCGACGCATCGCCCCGTCCTCTGGGAAGCACATCGCCCCAAGGGCGATCAATCGCCCCGCTCTCTTAGTGGGGCGACACATGAAGCATCGCCCCGGGGATTGATTGATCGCCCCGCTCGTCGCCTCACTCCGTCTTTCTACTCTTTAGTGCGATCAATTGGCTTAGGCGAAGGCGAACCATCGACTGTTGTACAACGTATACGGTATTTGCAATCTAACGGTATTATGACCGTTGCATTTGCGCTCAACTTGCAATCTAACGGTATTATGACTGTTGCGTTTGCAATATTATGACCGTTGACAATGCAACGTTATTGTTGGCAACTTATAAATTTTGTTCTACTCTCACATTTTTTTCATCAATTTCTCCAAATCTCTTTAACTCTCTAACCAATCTACTCTCAATATATTATTCGTCTTCTCTCTCCCTCAATACTCAATCTATTTTTCTTTCTTCAATTTCTTCTCCAATTTGTTCAATAAGGTAAAATGTAATTTATTTTTTATATTTTTAATTATATTTGTAAATATAATTTATTTTTTATATTTTTAATTATATTTACCTGAATTTTTTTGTGTAGGTTTTGTACAAATGTACTCAATTCACCGTATACAAACTTTTGTTGAACTGCAACATCATTCGTGTGGTACCAATTTTTTTGAAATTTATATATTTTTAATAGTATGGATGCACGTAATTATAATATTGTCGATGAAGATGTTGAGGAAATTAGAGAAATAAATCCAGTATTTTCGATAAGACAATCGTCCTCATCTGCACAAGCATCTACATCATCACCTAAAAAAAAGAAATAAAATGTCTGAAGTATGGACGCATTTTGTAATGAAAGAAATTAAAATTGGGGGTAAAGTAGAATCTAGAGCTCAATGTAACTATTGTATTAAAAATTATGCATATATTTTTGGTAGTTCAACTAGCACATTCGATAGGCATTATCAAAAATATCACTTAAACGAGCAAGTTAGAGACCCTACACAAATATTATTAAATGCTAGTGGTAGTGATACTTTTTTATATTCACAAAATAAAATGCGAGAAGGAATAGCAAAATTTGTAGCACAATATGAGTTGCCTTTAGCGTTCACCGATAGTGATGAATTTGAAAAATTTATGAAAGAGTATGCTACTCCTAATTTTAAACGTGTTCCTAGAAGTACAACTAGAAATGATATTATTAAAATATTTAATAATATGAAAAATGAACTAATTTCATTTTTTTTAAGTGCTCCTTTCATGTCTATTTGTATTACTTCTGATTTATGGAGTGCACGTAATTCTGTAGGGTATGTTGTTGTTACTTCTCATTTTATTGATGAATCTTGGCAGTTAAATAAAAGAATTTTAGGATTTCATAATTGTGAATATCCTCACACTGGTATTACTATTTTAGATATATTGTGTCAATATTACAAGAATATTATATTCGAGATAGAATATTTATCATAACACTTGATAATGCTAATGCTAATGCTAATGATATTGTTATTTCTCATTTTAAAAATTATTTTCAATTAGATACTACTCACGATTCTCTTTTTCATATGAGATGTGTTTGTCATATTTTAAATTTAGTTGTTAAATATGGTATGACATATATTTTGCGTCATATTGAATTAATTAGATCTGTAATTTCTTATATAATTGGATCTAATTCGAGGCAACAAGAATATAGAGAGTTTTGTAGAGCTGTCCAACTTAAACCACGAAATTTAAAACGGATGTAGATAATAGGTGAAATTCTACTTATTTAATGTTAGAAAATGGTAGGCCATATTGGCAAGTTATTTGTGTTTTTGTTAATGAGAAAACACAAAGTATTAATCTTGATAAATCTAGTTGCGACGTAACTAATATATTTCTTGATTTTTTAAAACTATTTTATGATGCTACCAATAAATGTTTGGGAATTATTATCTCACTTCTCATATTGTACTTCCAATTTTTATAAATTTAACGAGTAATTTTGCACAATATCGACAAATAGATGAATTTAGAGATATACTTAACAAAATGAAAATAAAATTTAAAAATTATTGGCTAGATATTCCTCTTATTTTTTGTTATGCATGTATATGGATCCTCAATATAAATTAAGAGGAGTATGTCTGATGATTAATAAAATTTCTAATAATTTAAATACTATTTTTTTAGTTTCTACAGAACAAATATCTAACGGAATTGCTAGTTTATATTCTTCTTATAAATCTAAATATTATAATGTTAATCGTTTACATATTTCTTCGCGTCATAGTTCAAGTAGCAGTAGTAGAAATATTGTAAGTTCACAATTTGGTATTCATGATATTTTGAGTTAATTAGATACAGATGTTTACTAATTCTATGCGAAATGAATTAGATATTTATTTTGACACTTGATATCAATTTTCTCGTAAAGAAAATTTTGATATTTTAGATTGGTGGAAAATATTTTTCACCACATATTCTATTCTTTCAATAATGGCACGGGATCTACTAACTCCTCTGGTATCTATAGTAGCATCAGAGTCTGCTTTTAGTGCAGGTGGACGTGTGTATGATGAACGTCGAGGACGACTTGCACCTGATCTTTTGGAGGCACTTATTTGTATGAAAGATTGGAATGATACCGTTACAAGAAATCAACAACGCGAAGATGAAATACTTGAAGATTTTAAAAATTTGGAGGTGGAAGAAGAAGATTAGGATTGTAAATTCAATTTTTGAAATATTTTTTCAATTATTATTTTTACGTATTTTTTAAATGATTGAAAATTTATAAATGTATAATTTATAAGGAATGCTGTATTATATTTTTTATATATTTATTCGTTAAAGTAAAAAAGTACAGAGTGACAGCCGATCCATCGCGCCAGCGGAGCGAGTGATCGGCCGTCACTCTGCAAAAAATTACAAGTGACAGCCGATACATCGCCCCACAGAGTGAGCCGATACATCGTCCATTGCTTGATCCGTCGGCCCACTCTCACTCACTCTCGTTCAGTCGTTCTATAATTTTACTTTTTACACAGAGTGATAGCCGATCAAACACTTTAAGTGGGCGAGTGATCGGCTATTTTAGATAAATCCCTCTCTCCTCAGGCCTCAGCCGATCCCCAAAACTCAAAACCACAAATCGCCTCCCAAGTATCGAGTACACCCTCAGACGACCCTTTCGACCTTAGAGCAGAGCCACCAAGATAAGATTATATATTTCTATTTTCTTTCACAATTTAAATTTTCAGTTGTCGGGCTAGTGAATTCTCGCTAGGTCGCGCGCAGTACGGTTGTGCGCCACTCGCTGGGTAGGGCGCGGCGACGCGCACACTGGCCGATCGATCGCACGCCAAGGCACGGTCGATCGGCTGATCGATGACAGCCGAGTTGACTGGCACCATAGAGGGTGCGATCGTTCGGCTCTACGCATGTTGATGAATTTGTTTTGTGTTGAATGCATTATTTGATTTTTATTGCTGAATTTTGGTTTGAATTGTGTGACTTTTATTGCTGAATTGGTTTGATTGAATTGACTTGTATCTTGAGATTGGTTTGAATTGTGGGTGTTACAGCTACTTGAATGATTTTTTTTTTGCTTTCTGTTGTGGAATTATTGCATTATGCTTTCTGTTGTGGAATTATTGCATTGCATTACTTTCTGTTGTGGAATTATTGCATTAGCTGAATTCTAAAAGAATTGTTTGATTTTTATGGCTGAATTCTAAACTGTCGGTTGTACATTATGGCTTACAGACTGAAAATGCCGCCAAAACGTTTAAAAGCTTCTTCAAGCTCAACTTCAGTAAGACAAATCGATCACTCCTTCGTAAACTCTGAAGTAAAGAAATACTTTATGGATTTCATGAATAAGAATAAACCTATTATATGTGAAATTTAATTTCAACCTTCGGAGTCAGATAGAGATATTTTAGATATGCTCAAGCAAAGAAAATGGGGAAATCTTGCTGTATTATGTGGTGATTCAAATGTGAGTATTGTTCGGGAATTCTATGCAAATTTGAGGACATCAAATTCAGATGATACCGTTCAAGTTCGCAATAAAATCGTCCAGTTTTCAGCGGAGATCATTAATGCTAAGTTTGATTTGGAAAACTTAAATGAAAATAATTATCATACAATGATGGAAGATGGGCCAGATTATGAATTGATCATACAAGAAATGGGACACCGGAGGTTCACAATGAATTTACTCAGTAGTCAACCCAGCTCAACCCTTACATTTGATTATAAGTTGTCTCAACTACTATGCTCAAGCTTGGTGTAAGTTTATCAGAGGAAACTTAATGCTAACGTTTCAAAATTCTGAGCTAACCAAAGAGCGGGCAATGCTCTTATATTGCATTCTCACTGGTCGATCTATAAACGTCGGCCGAATTATGCACAATAATATCAGTGCATATAGTAAGGGTTCTACAACTCCTGACCATATCCACTCTATATTCATTACACATCTATGCGCCGCACAGAATGTACCTATGAGCTCAACTGATGAGCCTTGGATATAGCCAAAGATTTATAGCTCCTCAAATATTTCAAGAATTGCTAAATGGCCGTATGGCATCGTTAGAAACAATGGACTGGGATTTATTGAGGATGATGCTAATGTTGAGATTCCTCCTCAACTAATGTCGTTGCCTCGTATCCGACGCAGCACAAATGATACTATGACGGGTGCGCAAAGTAGTTTAGTGTAGACAAAAAGAGAACGTGCCGAGGCTCGCCGAAAACAACGATATGAAAGTCAATCAACTATTCCAGCTGATCAAGACGCTTCTTCATCTGTCATGCCACCTCGTTCTTACTCAACTAACGATGTAGGATAGATGTTGAAAAATCTCACTATCGAACAAAATCAAATGTTTACCAATCTAACTGCTCAACAACCCAGTTTCGAACACGATGTATGACAAAGGTTGAAAAATATTTCCAATCAGCAATCACAGTTATCACGAGAACAGAATCGCATCGAACATTGGTTGAGGAATATGCAAAATCATTCACTTGAGCAGACAACATTCTTTGCACGATATGTGAGAGCAGTAAATAATCATTATGATAATTTGAGTCCAACATTACCCATCTTTCCAGACCATTTATTGAGGTCATGTGAGCCTCAACGAGAAACTTATCCACGAGAGGGTGATCCATGAGAGGGTGATGACAACGATCAGTCTGCCACGTGAGGTATGTTATTTTTCACATATTTTTACTATATTTTGTTCTATTTGTTAGAAATAAATTCTTAAATGCTTATATTATTTAAATTTTGAATAAATTTATGTTTTATTTCTAATATAGATTAATAAAATATATAATATATTTATATAAATAATTTTATTTATATAAGTTCAGTTCGTTAAGCTCGGCTCGTTGAGCTCGGCTCGGCTCGGTTCGGCTCATTAGGCTCGTGGCTCGTGGCTCGTGGCTCGCGAATCGGCTTGGGTTGAAAATTTTTTATAGTCAATTCGTTAGGCTCGACAGGCTCATTAGGCTCGGCTCATTAGGCTCGACAGGAAAGGTGGCTCAACTCACCTCGGCCGGCTCATTTAACATCTCTATAAATAGCTAGTCATTTGTAATTTATGATGTATTAATGTCGTTTCTGCTTTACAGCTTTTTTTTTTTTAAATTTCACGAACAAATTAATTCAGTGTGAATTAAAATTTGAAGAAGAGCAATGTTGTTTATAATAAGTTTGACTTGAAATTTAAATAATTGATTGATATAAAATATTAATAAATTTTGAGCTCAAATGTTATCACATTGGATTGAATAGGAATTTAGGTAAAATTCAAGTCAAAATATTGAACATATATTATGTATTTTAAATATAAACTTCATTTTACCAAGTATAATGACAAGGTAAAAAGCACAATAATGAAATTTTTATGTACTTTTTAATGGAGAACGAGTGTATGTATGTAAAAATTTTACAATCAATCGATCAATCGCCCAAGTGAGGTGATTGATTGGCTGTCACTTCGTAATTTTATAAAGTAACAGCTGATTAATCGCCCTAGTAGGGACATTGATCAGTTGTCACTTACACAGAAAGCGGATCAATAGCCTAAGTGGAGGTAAATTATTAGCTCTCGAGCTGTAAAATTAACTCCCCTAATTTGAAAATTTAGAAATACACTAATCCACATTGCGAATTGCAAACTAATAATAAGATGAGTTTGATTGAATTTATACCATTTGATTTTTTCCAAATAAATATATAAAAAATATATCATTTTATAAATTTTACATTTCCATCATTACAAATTAGACACATCCCAACTATATTGACACACATCTAATTGTAAATCATATACAAAATGTCAAAAAAAAAAATTACAAGTTGAAAGAATACTTCAAAATTTAAATTACAATGTTAATCTTCATCTTCTACATCCAAATTTTTAAAGTTTTCAAGTATTTCGTTCTCTCGTTGTTGATTTCTCGTAATGGTGTCGTTCCAATCCTTCATGTAAATTAGTGCCTCTACGAGATCAGGTGGATGTTATCATCGGCGTTCATCGTACACACGTTCACTTGTACTAAAAGCAGACTCTGATACTACGGTTAATACCAAAAGTGTTAGTAAATCACGTGTCATTATTGAAAGAATAGGATATGTGGTGGAAAACATTTTCTACCAATCTAAAATATCAAAGTTTTCTTCTCGAGAAAATTGATATCCAGTGTCAAAATAAATATCTGATTCATTTAACATAAAACTAGAGTAAACAATCTTATCTAATTGACTCTAAATATCATGAATACCAAATTGTGAACTTACAATATTTCTACCACCGCTACTTGAACTATCACCTGAAAAAATACGTAAACAACTAATATTAGAATGTTTATATTCATAAGAAAAATATAAACTAGCAATTCCATTAATTATTTGATTCAGAAAAAGTAAAAAAGTAGTATGTGAATTATTATAAATTTTATTAATCATGAGACATATTCCTCTTAATTTATACGTAGGATCCATTATACAGCATAACAAAAAATAAGATGAATTTCAAGCCAACATTTTTTAAATTTTGTTTTCGTTTTATTAAGTATATCTCGAAATTTATCTATTTGTCGATATTGTGCAAAATTACCCGTTAAGTTTATAAAAATTGGGAGAACAAGATGAGAAGTTTGATAATAAACTCTCGAACATTCATTCGTAACATCATAAAATAGTTTTAAAAAATAAAGAAATATATTAGTTATATCGCAACTAAATTTATCAAAATTAATACTTTGTGTTTTCTCATTAATAAAAACACAAATACCTTGTCAATATGTCTTAGCATTTTTCAACATTAAATAAGTAGAATTCCACCTATTTATTTACATCGGTTTTTAATTTTTGTGGTTTAAGTTGGACATATTTACAAAAATCTCTATATTTTTGTTGACTCGAATAAGATCTAATTATATAAGAAATTGCGGATCTAATTAATTCAATATGAGGCAAAATATATGCCATAACATCTTTAACAACTAAATTTAAAATAACACAAACACATCTCATATGGAAAATAGAATCGGGAGTAGTATCTAGTTGAAAATAATTTTTAAAATGAGAAATAACAACATCGTTAGCACTAGCATTATCAAGTGTTATGCTAAATATTCTATTTCGAATAGAATGTTCTTGTAATATCGTTACAATATATCTATAAATAGTAATACCAATGTGAGAATATTCACAATTACGAAATCCTAAAATTCTTTTATTTAATTGCCAAGAGTCATCAATAAAATGAGAAATTACAACAACATACCCTATAGAATTACGTGCACTATATAAATAAGAAGTGATACAAATAGATATTGAAGGGGTGCTTGAAAAAATTGAAATTAGTTCATTTTTCATATTATTAAATATTTTAATAATATAATTTCTAGTTGTGCTTTTAGGAATACGTTTAAAATTAGCAGTAGCATACTCTTTCATAAATTTTTCAAATTCATCATTATCGGTGAACGCTAAAGGCAACTCATATTGTGCTACAAGTTTTGTTATTATTTCTCGCATTTTGTTTTGTGAATACAAAAACGTGTCACTACCAATAACATTTAATAATCATTGTGCAAGGTCTCAAACTTACTTGTTTAAGTGACATTTTTTATAATACCTACCGAGTGTGATAGTTGAACTACCAGAAATATATGCATAATGTTTAATACAATAGTTGCATTGAACTCTAAATTCTATTTTTTCAAAAATTTTAATTTCTTTCATTACAAAATGTTTCCATACTTCAGACGTTTTTTTTTTTTTTTTTGAGCTGATGACGTAAATGCTTTTACAGATGAAGATGATTGCCCTATTGAAAATGCAGAATTTATTTCTCTAATTTCCTCTATATCATTATCAATAATATTATAATTACGTGGATCCATAACTATTAAAAATAAATTCAAAGAAAATGATACCATAAAACCAATGTCTAACAAAAAGTCGTAGGTGGTGTGAATAGATCAACTCCACGTATATAAAACCTACAAAAAAAATTAATGTAAAAAAATTTAATTATTATAACTACAAATATAATTGAAAAAATAAAAAATAAAACTAAATTTTATCTTTTTGAAGTAAATTGAAGAATAGATTGAGAGCATCAATAGATTGAGAGCACCAAATGTATTGAAAGCAAATTGAGATTGAAAGAAATTGGTGGAAAAAAACATAGAGGATGAAAAAAAATTTATAGGAAAAGGGGAAGAGGTGGAGTGGGGACCATGAAGTGGAGTGGGGGTGGGCAACGATCACAAGACCGTTAGACTGCGTTGGCTAAGAGCCCAAGACTATTAGACCGTCAAAGCAACGGTCATAAGACCGTTGCAGGTTTGCAACCTGTACAACGAAGGATCGATCGTTCGACTATCAATTGGCGATCGATCGGTGCCCTCTCAGGACTCTGATTTGTCAATTGTCATTTGTCAGCATCCATGAGAGCCTGAGGAGCGATCGATCACCGAAATAGACGACTGATCGGCGCCCTCTAGGGGCCGAATTCCTAATCTTAAAGCGCTTAGTGCGCGCCCAATCGTCCATATATGAGGCGATCGATCGCCTGACTCATCTTCAGAGGCAGACTTGCCTTCAAAATTATATATATATAGAGGTTATTATATTTTTTATTAATTAAAGTAATATAATATATTAAAATAATGAAAGAAAATTAGAAAATGAAAAAGTTTTCTTTCTTTCTTTCTTTAGTTTCTTTTTGGGCCGTTGGCGCCACGAAAACTAGAGAGGTGAGGAGAGAGAAACAAGGACAGTAGAAATTGGTCGATCGGTTCCGATTTTGACGAAACAAGTTTCAAATCGATCATCTTTTGATGTTCATCAACTTTGTGAATAAAAATCCTGCTGTAAGTCGAAATTTCTCCCTGATTTTTTTAGTTGAATATTGGAGGTTTTAGGTGTTTTTTGTTTGAACTCAGTCGTTGATTTTTTGACAATAGAAAAATGGTTTTGTTTAAAAAAATATATTGAAATTGCCGGGAGAGAGGAGGGGGCGGGCTGGCTCACAAGCCTGGCCCGCCGAGCCAACGACCTCGCTCGTTTGGCTCGGTCTCTAGCAAGCTCGCAAGCCCAGCGTTTAAGGTCAGCTCGACCCTCTTTATGAGACCAGGCCAAATTTCGTCCGCTACTATAGCGAGCCAAGCGGACAGGCTGGCGAGCTGGCCCGCCCGTTAAACATCTTTACTTTTTATCATAGTTAGAGATGCACTAATCATATGACCATTGACAATTAGATTAAAATCTGTTTTCATTATAGGTAATAGAGTTCTTTTTTATATAAAAATCAACTCGACCAGTAAAACGGCCGAGTCACTAATGTGATCAAAGAAACGAGAGGTAGCAGAGAATAGGACGCAATGGAATGCAATATTTGAAGAGATTGAAGAAGAAATAAATAACATCAAGGCATGTAGAGCATACTTTGAAACATGAAACTATTTGGTAAATTAGATATGAATAATTTATTTGGTTGCATACAAATGTAAATCTAATTTTACATTCAAATCAATAAGATGCACATGTATTAATAATCGAGTAGATGACAACCTAGTTTAGTGTTGTAACGGTGAAATATTTTTTTTATCAAAATTATTATGACTAATTAATAAAACCAATTATATACAAGTAGTTGAATGATTAGAGGATTATATATAAAAGATGGATAAAAATGATATCCTAACTGCGAAAATGTGTTTGGATACCCGACATATATCAAGTTGCCGCAAACAAAATGAAAACTACAATAAAGTTCAATTTCAATCTCAAAATAATCTATTTTCTGATCACATATTTAATTAAGCGAAACCATTATCAGGATGAAAACTTCCTTCAAATTGCGCATAACAAACAATGTTTCCAATTTGAGAGTCCATGAGAAAACATGTGACTTTTCTCATTGTCTAATAGTTTTCTAGCTCGTTGAACTGTGTAATTTAAGAATGTTTTAGTTCACAACTAAGGTCCATAACGACATGTAGACTCTATAGAGTCTGGGACTTGAATTTTACTATCCAAACAAACTACCAAACTATTGAAGAAGCACAGCAATTTTGCAAAACAATGCTTCATTTGAACTTGTTCCTCCTCTTTTAAGTTCTAATCTTCTATGATACGAACGATGACTCGGTGGAGTAGGAGGGACGAGGATGAAAGAAACACATACGCATATTTTATCATTTAAATAAACATGAATCGCGAGAGTATTTCTCTTCATAGTTCTTATCTTAACAGAAGGAGACAATGATAATTGAAGTCAGACGGCTTCATATATGATATAGTTGACTTAAATTAATCTATTAGCTCAAGTTAGTCATGGTCACGTTGTAACAAATCTTTCATAAACAACACTACAACAAATATACTCGGAAAGTTTAACAACCGAAAAAACAATTAAAAACAAATAACCTTGAACCATTAAAAAATGCAAGACTAACCAGCATAAATGGTCGTTTTTGGGAAAGATTCGTGAAGTTTATTTTATGTGTATACCATATTTTTTTATTTAATAATATATTTTAACCCGAATTTTAATTCTTTGGTCATTTCTTACATTATTCTATATTTGTTTATATTTTTCTGACAATTTGGAGCTACGTTGATTTGCGCAATAGATTTAAAAATTACTAAAAATTTTTAAAAACAAGGTTAAACATATTGACAACTAAACAATTGAAGGTTAAATTTTACTTTACTCATTTTATTAAAATGCTTGTAGTTTAAATTTTATTTTAGATGATCAAAATATTCGACTATTCCATAAACTTTTTTTTTTAGAAAGTTTTCAATTTTAATATAAATGAAAATAAATTAATCAACAAACTAAAGTAAATAGAAACTTAAATAAAATAAAGCTATTAAAATATAAAATTAAATAAATAAATAATTTAATGAAATAAAGCATCAAATCGTCGTATCAAGGGCAAAATTTGAATATTAGGTTAGAATATAATTATAAAATTACCCCTAAATCAGCCTTAGTTGCATGTGAATTGACCAAAATACCCTAGATTATGGAGTGAAAGACACACAACAGCCTAGACTAGGAACAACCATATGACATTTGGGAGCAGAGAAACAGAAAAGAAGACAGAACATCCTTAGCTAATCAAAAAGAAGTGTCAGATCCATTCCAAAACCAAATTACCTTCAACAAAATAGATTGACCAAAATCACCACCAACAAGACTCAAATTTGCTAAAAAATTTTATTATGAAAATAATGGGTTGGGGTTCAAACCCTCAAATGTTTGCTGATAACGCAGCAGAACAGGTAAAAACTAGCAAGCTTTTCAAAAATAAGAGTAAAAATGCCATACATTCATTTTCCGACTTCAACTTCAGTTCTAGTTCCAACCCAAAAGCGGCGAGTAAATAGTAAAAATGCTGAAAGTTCATCCCGTAGTGTGACCGGAAGAGTGTCGTTTTACGAAGAAAGTACTTTCTCAACCTCTGATGTCACCTCCTTTGGAGATTTCTCTGCATGAAGGTTAGCAACAATACCCTTCTTGGAATAGTAATCTACTACCTGTAATTGCGAATTAAACAAATCAAATTACAGATTTACGTAGATATCTACAAAGACAAGTAATGCGAAGATGATACTAACTAGTGTAGGAGAATTGTGATTAAAGAAGTTTTATCTTCCGGTCCGTGGTTGTTCGATTGATCCGGACATTAGAATTTCAATAGAAATATCTCATGATTGTATAGTTCTTTCAAAAGTGGTGTTGAACTTTCAAATACTTTCAAAAGTTCCTCATTTCCACAAAGGTAATGCTATGTTTACCATGTAACTCTACGCTTAGATATTACATTTTGATGTATAACCTTCACATCACTTATTAATTAGCTTAACAATTAAAATAAATTATAAATAATTAAAATTTAATTGCGGGAGTTAATGGGCTTGCCAGGAGGTGAAGCTTTCAAATAATTCTTTTTTGTTTTGTTTAGTTTTGAAGGTTGTATCTGTAAGCATACCGGTTGGGTTTGCTTGTGAAATGCCTCCAATCGGGACTTAAGGACAGCTGCAGTATCATCCTTTCGTTGAATCAGAGGCTCCCCAGTGACCTAGAAAGACAGAAAAAAATGATTAAATTTATGCTTTTTACAGGATTTTGATTTTCATCTCTTCAAACTTGTGTTTCAAAAGCAGAATTCCAGATATATCATTTTATTCTACATTTCGAATAGATTCATCGGCTTCAAAAATAAAAAATGCTCGAGTCACAAATGACCCATTAATAGAAGCAGTAATTATTTTTATTTCTATGTTATCACACCTTAAATAGAAAAAATATTCGAATTAAACTCTGCTTCGTCCCAAAATTAAACTTTATTGTTATAAACTACTTGAATTTCAAAAAAAAAAAAGAAAGAGAAACATTTCTTCTATTGAGCAATGCATAGATCACTATTTTAGAGTGTCCTTGTTCTTGGTATGCTCTTATTAGATTAAAATTTATAAGAAATAAGCAAATTCAGATAGACTGCCTTACATCATCAACTCCGGGAATCTTGGGAGGTGCAAATTTTGTATGGTAGCTTCGTCCACTAGATGGATGAATCCAACGGCCGGTAATCCTCTCCTCTAATATCGCATCATCAATGGCAAAGTTCAGGACCTTATCAACTTTCACTCCTTTCTTCTCAAGCATCGAGTCGAGCTGCATATGTAAGAAAACAAGCCATAATATGAGCAAGTGTTAATATCATAACACTTGGTCACTAAATTAGTAAAGTGTTAATATCACTCCCCTTCTTCCCAGATTTCGCTTTCAGATAGACAAAATCAGTTATGAGACTTTAAGTTCACAAACTCATCTAAAATTTCTTGAAAGAATCCTAACTGACTAACCGTAGCAATTTGTGCCAAATTCAGGGATTTGTCACTGGAAGAATAAACTTATGACAAATATCACAAATATGTAATTTTGCTACTTTATTGAGAGTTTCAGACCTTCTCGGCTTGGACAACAGTCCTGGGGAATCCATCGAGAATGAAACCCTTTTGGCACGATGTCTTCTTGATTGCTTCATCGATAATGCCGACAACCAAATCGTCCGACACTAGTTCTCCCTGAAATGTAGTTTCATATCATAAAATCAGAAAATAAATACAAAATCATAAAAACATTAACACATGAAACAAAACTGGAGGCAACTTAGAGCACATATGAAGAAGTCATCCTACTTTGTCCATGGCTTCTTTAGCCTTAACGCCAAGAGGAGTTTTGGCAGCAACGGCAGCTCTTAACATATCACCAGTAGCCAAGTGGCAGAGGCAGTACTCATCCTTGATGATGGGAGATTGGGTACCTTTTCCTGATCCGGGTGGACCTATATATCGAACAAAATTTCACAATTAAACTAAAGCAGTCCATACGTTAATCCTCATAGCAGAACAAAAGAATACCAACAGAGTAGCTAAATGCATTACAGGAACTAATTTCTTTCTACATTTTTTATTCTGTCAAGCCTTTGATTTGCAACTGAAAACACAAGTACCATCTTTCAAGCCTTTAGTGCGGAAGGAAATTTGGTGACTGCATAATAAAGAACTCAGAAGTAAATCCTCAACTAATTACATCAAAATAGTTCCCAACTCCTACAATCAGAAATGCAACTAATAAATGAATAATTTTTCGTTATGGACAGAAAGCCTGCCTTCACTTTGATGATTCTTCTCTTAGAACTAAGTCAAACTATCACCTTTACCCAGTGTTGATAACAAATACCCTATTGGAACAACACGACAAATAATCATTAGTTCCAACATTTTGCTATGACTAAACAAATTTGAATCATCATTCAAGAGTAGGCATGAGATCATTCGATAAACAGAACGTTGACTAAAAATTAAACTGGGCTGCATAGAGATCAAATTCTGACTGGTGCCTGAGGCCGAACAGATGACCTAAAATTTTGAAGTCTGATTGCAAGATTGAACCTCCAGGATCCGAAATTTGGACAACAACAGCTCAACAAAAGCCATGTTAACAGATGCAAAATAAGCTTCAGAAGGCCATCTGTACTCTACAAGATAGCTTCCGATGAAAACAAGCTTAGATCAACAATCTCATAAAATAAACACAAGAACTCCAACATATTGTTCCTAATAACAAATGACATTCTGAATAAAGGTGATCCTTGCCCAACATCATAACAGCTATTAGATAGATTATATTTTGGAAAAGCACCTACATTGGGAGCAAACACAAAAAGTGATTTACACAAGCAGGTGCAATAAGAAACAAATTTACTTATCAGACCATAACAGATCTACTTGCCGCCGACTATTAAAATCAACCACAGACGCCCGATGGTGCTTTATGTCACCCCTTCAATCCAAATACGATGTGGCAATAAAACAGAATGTGACGAGTACTTTGTAAGTGCTCCAAGATACGTACTCGCTGTCTCACTACTTCAACCTCTAAACTTAGCAACTCAAGAACTAACTTGAGGGTTTGAGCTTATTAGACCAGATAACACACGGGAGCCAAGCTGATTAAGTTCACTTTCAACTATGTATTTGCAGCCAGTGCTTGGGAAATTATCTTGGAGATAAACTTTTAGTTTTTATCCATAAAAATGTATATATTGAAAAAAAAGAATTAGACAAAGGAACTAACCTAATTCCCCAAGCAAAGAAGGTATTACAAAAACATTTCTACGGTCTTTGGAGAACAATTGCAGACGAAAAAATCACATGTACAGGCAGAATTCGCCCTTAAAAACCAAACTGCAATCACAGGTTAGCCAAGATCTTTACAGTCTGTTAAAAAACCCCCAAAACAAAATACCAAAAAGCGCCCAACTTTCTATCAAATACAAGCGAACATAAACCAAAAGGGCCAGAATTCAGCAGGGAAAACAATTCCACACTCGCAGAGTTTTCGAAAATACAAAATATGATCCAAACGAAGGAAATACCAATGAGGATGAGGCGCTTGTCGGGTTTGGAGGAGCACTTCATGCGATGGAGGAGCTCGGTCATTAGATCAACAGAGGGCACATCTTCCAAGTTCATTGCAGCCGAACTGCTCGCCATCGCTGTTCTCTTTCTTTCTCTCTCTCTCTCTCTCTAGAAATGAGGGTACCGGTGGTAGATTAAGCCATTAAGGGAGGTTTCGTTTTATGGTCTGCGCAAGAAACCTTGGAATCTTCCAACGCTTCAAACATGCGAGACCAGCCGCAGTTCGTCGGATGATAACAATTTTGTCCCTGTATTCTGATTAATGGACGTCTATGTCCCGCAAGTCATTCCATTCCCATTTTTTAAATGTAACAAAGTAACTCCCGAGCTCAAACGTCGGTCGAGAGGTATTAATTAGTATAATAATTAAGATAAATAATTTTTTTTTCTTGCAGATTTTGTCAATTGTTTTGGCAGAAACGAGTTCTCCATCGTTAAGTCGCCAAATTTCTTGGTTTGTCGTAAATATTGCCCGGTCCCCTTCTGAGGCGGATTCTGCTAGTGAAAGTGCAGGGGACGAGCTTGGGAAGAGGCCATAATTACTTAGGAACTAATTGATGGAACCATTTTTTGAGCCAGGAGATCGTGTTCACAAAATTCATTTTAGCCTTAATTTGAATCAGGATATGGTGCTGAATTTAGATGATGAAGTATAATGCAATGGAATGGTTATTGTCATTATGGAATTGGGCGTGGTTTCAAACATCAAATGGAGCATCAGACCCTCTAAAGTCTTGATGAGATGGCAAAACATGAACCTGTTTGATCCAGCTATTAGTGTGAAATTCAAGGATTTGTCACTGAGAGAATAAACTTTATGTAGTTTTTGCTTGTTTATTGAGTGGGTGAGGGAGTTTTGGACCTTCACAGCTTGGACAACGGTTTTCGGGATTCCATCGAGAATGAAACCCTTTCGGCACGTTGGCTTCTTGATTGCATCACAGATAATGCGGATGACCAAATACACTTGTTCACCCTGAAATGTAGTCTCATAACGTACAATTATAAACACATGAAACAGAACTGGAAGCAGCTTGGAGCACATGTGAAAGGGACGCCCATCCATGGCTTCTTTAGCCTTAACATATTACCAGTAGCCAAGTGACGGAGGCAGTAATGTCTCCTGATGACAGCAGATTGTGTACCTTTTCCTGATCCAGTTGGACCAACACAATCACAATTAAACTTAAGCAGTCCACGCGATAAATCCTCGTAACAGAACAAAAGAGTACCAACAGAGTAGCTAAATGCATTATAGGAACTAACATTTTTCTGTTCTGTCAAGCCTTTGATTTGCAACTTAAAAGCTAATCTGAGAACACAAGTACTAACATTTCACGCGATAAAACCTCAAGAATGCATTCTTGGGGAGGTATATAAAAATGAAAAATATATAAGGAAACTCTTTCAAGATAGTAAAATACATTTTGGAGCACAATTAGCAATAGATCCCATAAGAACTCTAAAGTTAAGAGTGCTCCAGCGAAAGCAGTACCATATTAGGTGACCGACTGGAAAGTTCTCGTCAAACAAATCTATGAGGGGAGGATATTAGATTACAAATCAATCCCCAGAGCAGACAATATCTTACTGAAAAAATAGGTCGTTACAGTAGTACTACAAAGATAGATGGAGAAGGAATTGGAAAAGTTCCCTTATCGACCTGAGACTTAAGACGAATCTCCACGGCTAACAATTCACTGACCACCGAATTAATAGAAAGAAGAAGAGTACGATGTAGAATTGTCCCACGCAATCCCTCAAAATCATGACGAAGGGACATCAGGAACTATACTAGACATTGTGATTCTCTCTGAGCGATGTAAGTTGGGAATACACACAATTCTGATGGTTCTGTTAATGCCAACTGGTCACATAATGCTGACGTGACAATCTTGAATACTCATATTTTTTTGTTGAAGAGTCTAGATGTCTGACTCCAATTGATATTGTTTAGCAAAGTTAGACTATGTGTATAACCTGGCCAAATAATCCCAAACCTATTGAGTTGTCTCATACTTTGCCAACTGAATACCAATGGAGTGCGTAACGGAGTTGTTAGTCCATGTAATAATCTTTGAATTGTCCCACTCCCAAACTTCTAGTAAGGTCGCATAATTAGTGGTATTGTTGTCTGTAGGCATAACTCGCACACTTGTGACATAACTCAACATAGATTTTCTATGCAAGAAATTCTTCATAACATAACTCCAATACGAGTAATTTTTACCATCTAATTGGATACTAATCGACTGAAAAGAATCATCCTTGTGACCAGACATGATGAGGAAACAAAGAAAATCAATAGAATTCACAAATAATCAAATTAAAACAACATCAACAAAATTCACAAATTATCCAACCAAAACAATCCAATCCAATCCAATAAAAGAAACTCAAACCTGCAAGAACGAACAAAATCGTAAATACCAGCTATAAGATCAAATACCTGAATCCAACCAAAGAACACAGATTGTTCGGCACTGTTCACATCACTGTTCGGCAATGTTCACATTGTTCGCACCATTGTTCGACACTATTCTTATTCGGCAATGTTCGTCTGCAACAGTCCACGATTGTTCAACAAAACTCTAATTGTCGTGCTATGATACCATGAGAAAATTGAGATGCTACTATTGACATCAATAAAAAAAAAATATACTTAAAAAAAATTTATATAGTAAGAGTAAATAAAAAGAATAATAAAAAGGATTACATTACCCTAAAAAAACTACTAATTATAATAATATGTGTTAACAGTTCTAGGCTTGTTGAGTTTATGCAGATGCAAAATATGATCCAAACGAAGGTAATACCAATGAGGATTAGGCGCCTATCGCGTTTGAGGCACTTCAAGTGACGGAGGAGCTCGGACATTAGATTAACAGATGGCACATCTTCCAAGTTCACTATAGTCGAACTGCTCGTCATTGCTGCTCTCTCTCTCTAGAAATGAGGGTACCAGGGATAGATGAAGGGAGGTTTCATTGTGAGGCAATGATGATTGTCCTTGTATTCTAATTAAGGACGTCTTTTCGGCTAATATTAGAGAAAACTTTAAAGAAAACTTTTAAATTATGAAGTAAGAGACAATTAGATTCTTATACTATGTTTACCAACAAATCAACCCTTAAACTATTTCTAGAGAACAAGTGAATATTTAACATCACATTCTGTTAAATTCACTCGAAGTCACTCTCGTTTTAAGTGTGAACAGCCATGTTTAAGGGTGAGCAACCACCACGGTTGACTTCATTTGGGCCGCAGTCATCCTTGCTTATAGGGATTCTAATTTTTGTTTTTACGTGCGATCTCTCACTCTTCATCCGTGGACGACCACATATATTAGTGAGGTCGCACTCGAACACCTGTCCTCACGAGCGAATTCAACCAAAACGTGATGACAAGAATTGATTTGTTTCTAAAAAATAATTTAGAAATTGATTTATATTCAAACATATCTTAAGAATCAATTTGTCTTCATAGTTTTTTTTTTTTTTTTTTTAATATAACAGGGTAATTGATCCGTGAGGGGTAACATTAAAGTAAAATTTGTAAGATAAACCAAACGTTATTAGCAATAGAATTTCTAATGGTATATTTTAAGTTAATGATTTTTTAAACATTAAATCTGTAACGTTAATGACAACAATATTACTGTGTAAGTAAATAAACAGGCAAACTGTAAAAATATAAAATTTAATTATTTTATTTAATTACAATTTTATCATAATTAATGCATTAACACATAAATAAAAAGAAACATATAAATTACTCTGAAAAATTAGCATAATTTCTTATTAATATCGTATGCAAGCAAATTGATTTAGCCCCAGTCAATTAATGTCTTACCTGCCAATTGTAACATGAATTTCAAACCAACTCTCCTCTTCAAATCAAAAATAATATCCTTAAAAAAGTCTTTCTTTTTCCCACCATGGCCGTCCTTCCACGACCTCGCCCAAATTTGAGATCATATTCCGGTGGGTCAAGAGAAGAGACGAGAAGATCACAATGCACCTCATCTCCGACGGAGTAGCTTCGGCCAAAACCAGCCTATTATGGCAGCTAAGTTAATACATATTGAGCAATTTTGAGCTAACATATGTAATTTCAAAGGTAGGAATCCCAACAGTACATAAACCCAGATTGGATCATGGACAAACCAAAAAAAAAAGGCAATAGTTTATGTGAATCAAAGAAGATGGACTAAAGATTAGGTGAAGAACAAGCCAATCCCTACAAAAATAGGCCCAAAAGATTTTGATTTATAGCAATATTCAGCAAATGAAGAGTGGGATAATAACAATGGAGATGATAAAAGCACTTACAGCCAAAACTATTCTGAATCTTCACTTCTTACGTTCTTTTTCTTCTTCTTTTTGCTTTCTGTGGCTTTTTCTGCAACCTCTACATTTTGTTTTTCACTCTTCTTCTTCTTGGCTGTTCCATTCTCCACGCCATTAGTACCATTCTGGTTTTTGGGGGTCGGTTCCTGCTGCTGCTGTTCCTGGTCCAGTTTTCTCTTCTCCTTTTTCTTCTCCTTTTTGGATTTTCCATTCACAGAAGCATCGCCATTTGTTTGAACACCTGATTTTTCCTCATAGATTGGTTCATCATCTTTCTCTGCAGCAGGTTTGGACTTCTTTTTCTTACTTTTCTTCCCTGAACCTTCGGTAGAAACTTCTACTTCCATCTCTATCCCTACCATACAAGCTCACAAGTTCAAAAACTACACAAGCAAAAACAAAGTTCCTAATAGATGTGCCCACACAACCTTAATGCAGGTGCAAACATCTTTTCCAGATTTAAGACCATTGAATCCACATTTCAGATATCAAGTTACTAATTTAATTTTGACCAAATTGGCGTAGGAAAAAAAGAACAGCAACTGTGATATACTTCGCTCCTGGCATACCTTGATCTTGAGCACTTTCCATTGCAGCTTTCATCACGTCAATATTTTTACGAGGTGCAATTCCCTTGTCATAGAAGTCAAGTCTCTCTTCTACTTGTTCACGAAGTTTTTCCCCATAAGCAGTAGTGCTCCGTTCTAATTGCAGGTCAGAAATTACAAATATAGACAGAAAAAAATAATGCTCAATAAATGGTGGAATAATTACCTGCAAAGCAATCTATACGAGATGCAATTGAACACTTGTTTGCAAGATAACGAGCCATTCGTCCTTTGTTCTGAGCAGATGCTCGACCAATGAACGATGAATGAAATATCAGGCCATACTTTGGTGTATTTCCTCTGGTTTTCAGAGCCCTGAGCGGAAATGAATTAACAAATTCAAAGCTCAATAAATGTAATAAGAACCACCTTGTTTTTTTTTCCCTCCTAAAAGGAAAAAAATAAAAAACCAAAAAAGCTACTGATAATACAACCATATATTTATATTGAAAAATAGGGATATAGCGAGGAAAAAACCAAAAAAACTACTGATAATACAACCAAATATTTATAAAGGAGAAATAGGGATATAGTGATTTTAAAGTAAACACCTGAAGAGTGCTTTCTCAGCACCAAGAATCTGAAGGGCAGAAGAAGGGCATTTGGCCAAATTTGTGAGACTTCCAGCATGAGATATTAAACGTGCTCCTACAACTTCCCCAATCAAAGAGGCCAAGTTTGGTGCAATGTCATTCATTTTAGCAACCAGATAATCAAATAGCTTCCTCCTATATTCAGATAGATCCATTACCCTCTGGGCAAATTGTTGGACGTTAATCAGATCAATGGGAGATAAATCCTGTCCTGCCAAGCATGTACGACAACGGGTAAATAAAACATGAGAAGCATAAACAAAACCATTTCATAAAAGAGCTCTACCCATAGATGCCTTGGCAGCCTCAACAATCTCTTTCGCCTTGTCTTCATCACCGAGGATGTCTACTAAGCCCTGTATCTTTTCTTCTGACAACTTTGATTTGTCCTCGATGAATTTTGCAACTTTAGCATAGAGATAGTTGTCATTGACAATCTTAACCAACTCAGGAAAATGCCATGAGTACCACTCCCTGTAGTCCAGTAAAAAATGACAGACAGAAACTCTTTAACATTTCCTAACAATACATTGCACCACAATGCATAAAATATCCACGGACACACTTCAAATGCATCACATGAAAAACTATTTGATACTTGGCATTAAAATTGTCCAAAACCACACACCTGACTCTCATGGAAAAGGAATTAACATCTTTGTCAAGGGTATCGAGAAGGAATATTGCTTGAATCACCATATTATCAACTCTATTAACATTGAATTTAACCTTAGCTCTACTATAGCTGTGACCCAGACCAAGCTGTGCCTTTTCCAAGTCACCAGGCTGTCGAATTAAAATACAAAGGATCAAGAAATGTACGAGAAGACTTTATGTGTTGTAAATTAATTTAAAAAATAAAACACTAAAATAAGAAAAATCCAAACCTTAAGGTCCTTGATGAACCTATCAAAGTGCAATCGCACCCCACGCAGCAGCTCTAGGACAAACTCATTGCTTTGGCAAGGTATTTTTGTCTCTTCCAATATGTTTGACCCGATCTTAGGTTCTGCTAATCCCAGAATAAACTTGGCTTTTTTACCTTCCTTCACCTTTGGGAGATTAATTTCCAGAAAATTCCTCAGCTGCTCACTCATTAGACCTAATATCAAGACATAAGAATAAGAAAGATAACCGCAGAAATGTTTCTCAAAATGAAAAAAAAGAGAAGATAGAGAAAAAGCTAGTAATTAGGCTTCGATACTACAAAATCTTAGCGTACAATACACCCACAAAGACTTGATTGACTTGGTTTCTTTTCAGGAATATATTGAATTCTAAGAGTATGAAGCTCTGATCAAAGCTAAAGGCAGCTTTCATTCAATGACCAGCAGTACCTTTATCCAAACCAAAAAGATAGAAATGAATCCAAATGAAATGCAGTTTATCAAATATGTTTTTGATCGCCGATTTCATTCTAAATACTCGACTTTATGCAACAAAAAAACTTGAAAAAAAAACAACAAATCAAGGAGTCCCTAACGACTGCAAGCACCGAAATTGACATCAACTTTCATGGTCTCAGAGTGAGCTACCCTCGGAGACCGAGTTGCACTGGTTAAGCGCGTCGAGAGCCGAATCAAAAGGATGAAAAGCTCTAAGCTGAACGACCTTGCCGAAACGGTTAAGGTCGGAGATGGAATTCCGAACAGCCTCAGTATTCTGCCCTATTTCGTCAAGTCCATGTGCGTGAAACAGAGCATAGCCAGAAGCGGATTCGTAGAGAAGAAACAGCGACTCCATTGAGGAACCAGCTCAGAGGCACACTCTAAAACCCTCGCGTTTTCGGCTATGGCGGGCGTGGAGCTGGACAGGGCTTTAGGTTAACCGTTAACGTCGGGGGTTTCTTAATATATAAATAAAATAGTATTATTAATTTGTCGTGCAAAAATGTAATTAATGTTTTATTTCACTTATTATATTATAATATAATATTAAAGAGTTGACCCAATTGTCTTCAGGCACGAGTTAAGAGTTGAACCTCTGCACTCGGACTCGAGCCGAACGTCCTAGATCACCACTCCCAGGTACAATTGAGGTTTTCAAAACTTCAAAATCAATTAACTTGTCCACAAGAAGATAATTTAGGTTTTCACACGCATAGAGGTTTAAAAAACTTTATGGCGAGCACTTGAGATTTTGTCAAGATTCAGTACCGAGCATATAACGTCGATCGAAGATCGCTTTAAGCTGCCTGAATAATGTCGATCGAAGTGGGTGACATCAAATCGTTGAGCAAGATAGACACTATGTCAAGTTCAAAGTTGATGAATCTATTTATCCTTCTCAATTGTTAAGAAGAAACCAGAAAATACCAACATTTAACATTACAAAACTTGAATACTAATTCAACTTCAAAGACTTCCATTTTATGCCATTACCTACCTTGCTCCAGCATTGCTCCTACCCTCATCGGAAGACCATACAGACGGATAAAACCGGCAGCATCGGCCTGATCATAAATTTGATCACTTTCGAATGAAGAAATGTCTTGCCTGTAAAGGCTGTAGTCACTTTTCCGTCGTGTTACAATAACAGAGCCTTTATATAATTTGAGGGTCACTGACCCTGTAGTAGTCTCAGTGATCTTCTCCATGATTGCATCTATCGACTCACGAAGTGGATCACACCATCGACCCGCATAAACCAGCTCTGCATATTTGAGAGCAAGTGAGTCTAGTCTGTCTATCGAGAGTTAATGACTCCAATTCCCGCACAGCCGAGAAAAGGATAGTCCCCCAGGAGTTTCGTACACTCCCCGGCTCTTCATGCCTACCAGCCGATTTTCAACCATGTGCACTCGGCCTATTCCGTGCTTCCCACCGACATCATTAAGTTCAGCAAGGAGGGATGCTGGAGAGAGTTTCTTACCATTCACAGAAATGGGAAGACCTGAAACTACGCCAATTTCTATGTATCTGCAGTTGATAATTGCATTTGTTACATACATAAATGTTAATCCAAACCTAAGTTTTTCTTTTATTCTTACTAGAAGCGTTGTATCAAAAACTAAAAGTTACAATAAGTCGGGAAAAACACTCCACCAGAACAGAAAATAACTAGAGAAAAATAATTTCTTTTCCGTTGAAAAAAATCATATGAAAATAATATCTTTTAAAATACTTAGAACTAGAACACCAATTACCATGAAAAAAAGTTAAGCCAAACCTTAATTTAGACTGCAAACTTTAAGTTCAAGATGTAAACTTACTCGGGTTTGTTCGGTGCATCTTCAGGTTCCACAGACATCATGTACATATCTTTCTTAGGCTCATAAGATTGTCACCCTTCAGCGTCATGGAAACATAATTCAAGCGAACGGATTAAAGTGAAGGGTCTTTCAAAAAAGGATGGCTGTTTGTGTCGTATACATTGATTTCTTCGTCACTGGAACAGGTACATTGTGTTTCTTAGCATATTCAATAGCATCTTCTCTGCCTGTAATGTTCCATTCCCTCCATGGCGACATTTAGTTTGGGATTCAAAGTGAAGAATGTCAACTCAAACCGGACCTGAATAAAATCGCAAAAGGATTTTTTTAGAACACTGCTAAAGAATAAAGGAAAAGACAAGACTTGAATTATGCGCCTACCTGATCATTTCCTTTCCCAGTGCATCCATGAGAAACAGCATCTGCTCCAACTTCTTTTGCAACGTCAACCATTGCCTTTTTTCACAACATATCATAAGAAAGTCACAAAATGCTGTCCAATTAACATGTGAGACCGTGATATGAGCAAAATACGAGCAAATAGTTAAATATATTTTAAAAATTGTAATCATAATTTAATTTTAGTAAAATAATAAATTTACAATGAAATGACAAATAAACTAAGTTCACGTAACTTAATAAGCTCTTGCCTCCTTCAGCAAAATGCCAGGGGCAATACTTCAATTTTCTTATTCGTATCCACATTAAACATTAGTTTAGGTATAATGATCTATCACCAAGAACAATAATAAACATTGCAACTCACTTTTGCAATTACAGGGCGAGCCATGGAGGTTCCTAACAAGTATTTCCTCTCATATATTGCACCAGCTCGTAAGCAAGGAAATATGTAGTCTCTCACAAATCCCTCCTTTAGGTCCTTTACTACCAACTGGCATGCCCCACTTGCTCTAGCCTTCTCTTCTAAACCATCAAGTTCCTTTATACCCTATGTATTACAAATAATACCAAAGATAAAAATGAAATCTGTTAACACAGCTAGAATGCTGTTGAACAGAATAGTTTGTCACAGGAAAACTAACAATGTTGACCCACAGATATGTTACGTACTTGACCAACATCTGCAGTAAAGCAAACAACCTCACAACCATAGTTCTCTCTGCAATGAAATTATAATCATAAAAATCAAGCCAATAAAAATGCAATGATAATTACAAACAGAAAGTTCTAATCTCACAAAGAACAAAAGTAGAGTATCACTAATTTATGAATTTTCAGAATATGGTAATATGGCATTGCCATGCAAACAATTTATTTTAATATCGCAGAGCCTCCTAAGCATCAAAATGCGCACAATATGCATGTTGAATAATACATTTACTCTAACTTAGAAAAGAATAATAACTCTTCAATTGCACGAGTATTTAATTTTGAATCACAGTTACTACCTCAGCCATGGGACAATAACCGATGTGCCCAGGCCACCACTATAGGCTAACACAACCTTGTTTAATTTACCACGCAGCCCCATACTTTTTGCATCCTTTGATGTATCTATTTCTCTATCCCTCTGCAAAACTGCTCGAATAACTGCATTGAAATGAAGAACATAATGAAAGTTGCAACAAAAGAAACAAAGATATTTGAACTCAACCTTTGAAGTGATGCATATATCGTAATAGTACAAGACCCAAGGTTGAGAAATCTAAAACTAAAAAGTGATCATCATCTTATTGAGGTTCAATCAAAATTAAAAGTACTAGCTAATTTTACATGTATTAAACAAAAAAAAACCCAAAAGAATGAAATATAACGAATGAAAAAACCCACAAAAGAAGTAAAAAAGAATCAAACTTTCTAAAATGACTAATATTTACAACAAAAAACAAGAAAAAAGAAAAAGAAAACAAGCTTGTAAAAGAATAAACGAACATGAGTTACCAGGCCTACTGACTGAGCTCGAGTTGCTAATCGCAGCACATGGATCATAATGGAGCTGGCTCATTCCCGCACTCAACTACAACCACGAATAAAAATGCTGAGAAATATTTCCGGTAAACGCATTTACCTTCCGGAATGCATTTACCTTCCGGAAAAGGCTCCAACATGTTAAACGCATTTACCTTCCGGAATGCAAAATGCTTCGCCGGGATAACATTTCTGGTAATTTTGGGCGATAACCCTGAAAATGAAGAAATCAACGCAGCTCAATTACGCGCACAGACGTCGTACAACTAATCAGAAGTCGTTTCTTCGACATTCAAAACGACAGAAAATATGAAATCAAGCTTTCACAACTCCACCTTCGCCGGCTGCTAACGAGAAAAATGGAGCGTGTAAGCCGCAAACGATACCTGCTTCAAACAAATGAAAGGTTTGTGCAGTGGATGGGGATGGAGAAATCGCATTCAACTGCGCCATAGAATCGACGTTGAATATTCGACTCTACACTGACAGATGAAGTGAAGCTCCAAGAAGTTCCAGTTACCAACTCTAAGGTTTTACCTTCGGCGACGCCTTGCTCGAACGAGACAACGCAGTCTAGGCATCAGCCGCCCCACCAACCAACCCGCCGCGTTTACGTTTGAAAGTGGTCAGATAAGGTTAAATTGGGAAGCAAATGACGTTTTTGGTCATGTTATTAGCTAAAATAAACTTTTAATCATTATGTTTTTAGGGTAAAACGTAATTTCCTATCACCTTGATAATTTATTTTAATTATTCGTAATTTATCATTTTAATTATCCAATATTCCTTAATTCAATAAATTAACTTCTATATTGTAGGAAGAAAAAAAATCAACGGCTTGGATAAAATAAGAGTGATTATCCTTAGATTTCTCTTCCAATATTATATCTTTCTAGTCTTAAATTGCAGCCCACTTCAATTTGCACTTCAAATATTAAAAACATTTTGATTCGGAATCTAATTATTCCCGATTTTAAAAATAAAAACGTTACAAGTTCGTAGTTTAATTCAGTTTCAAACCTAACCAAACCGATCATTGTCTAGCCTAGTTATATGCATTGCGCAAACGACGACTCTTCTACTAACTATCCAAATAAACGTATACTTACTATTGAAATGTTTGAAAAAATTGTTCGAGCTATCAGTTGTTCAAACACTCAAAACAAGAGCTAATTCGCACTCTACTGCATACTTTAAGAATCGATTCAATTTAATTATATCGAATTTAATTTGTTGGTCCGATTTTTAATTTGGTTCTTAGACGATCTTTTAATTATTAATTGACCCAAAAGAGTCAACAGCCTTTGTCTAGAATTGTTAGATAGAGTAAATAATTAAATTAATTAAATCAATAAATATTTTTATTTTGTTTTAAAATAATTAATCCATCCAATCATTTTATTTCAACCAAGTATTTAAATGGCTTGATTAAAAAAAATTCTAATATTCTGTTGCCAAGTTCAATGATGAAATAAAATAAAAATTATTTGAAAAAATAATTAAATTTATCCTAAATTAAATTTCTCTTAATTCACATTTTTCTTCATTTGAAAATATAATGAAATAATTGTTAAGCTAGGTAATTTCTTCATATTTACTTAAATAATTAATTAATTAGATTAAAATATTTTAGTCTCGATATTTAAAACAAGTTTATTATAAATTATTTTGCTAATGCAACAAACAAGATTATTTTAATTAATTTTAGACTAAAAATATTTAATTGAATAACTATTTCAATTAAGAATAATTATTGAAATTAACTATGAAGTGAGTAACAAAGGAACTCCTATGAATCATTCATTGCTCATTCTAATTGAGCTAATTACAAAGATAAAAGTTAAATAAGTCAAAGAATCAATTATTTGATCAATACACAATCTTGCCCTAATTCTTATACAATAGACTCTCAAATCAATCGAGAAAGAGACACTGACTTAGACAATATTATCAAATCAATTGATTTTTATTTAAAAGCGTATATCCATTGAGAGACAGAAGTTTGACGGACTTTAACGAAAAATGAAACAGATGCTGATGACAAGATATTCATTGCTAACGGCTCACGTTATGATTGACGAGAAAGTGTCAATTGAAAATAATTGTTTATTCTAAGAACGATGGTAGTTTTTAATTAATTATAAGAATTTATTTTAAAATTTTAAAATTAAGTTTACTATTTATCAAATTAATCATCAAAATATCATAATTAGACCATTTGAATATTGAGTACCGACTGATGATCGACTTATCATTTTTTTTAACCGGAGGCCGAAACCTATGACTTTTGTCACGAATTTTGTCTTTTCGTCACAATGAACTGGTCGACATTTCTCTCTTTATTTAAGGTCTCCAAATCTTATTTTTTTCAAATCATACCGAAAAATTTTTAATACTCACTCAACTATTTGTTTGCTCAGGCGATAATTCTGCACGTTCAACGGCTAGGTCTTCGAGATTCATACTGTTTATCTATGATGTTTTAAGGTTTTGTTCGATAAATAATAAATTTTGAGGTGTTAAAAAAAATCATATTTTAGGTTTAAAAAAAAAAAAGCCAAACCATTGAAACAATGCACGGATGACTTTGCACGTGCGCATCTTGTCTCTCTGAAAATGATAAAAGAACGCAAGATTTTTCTGAACCTCACAAAAATCCCGCTTCTCCCCTTCCCCCTCCGATCATGGCAGCCGCTAGCTAGACCCTTTTCACCTGGGTTTCACTTCACCCTCCGACGACATGCTATTTGGAATTTCAGGAGGAACTTCTCCTTTCTTATATATGCTTCCCTCAGCTCCGTACAGACCTAAAATGGCCGCTTTTGGCCTTGTCTCTGCCTGTCCTTGCAGCTCATTGCGTGGACCGTATCGGCCTAGACGTTCTGTTTCTTGCTGTGTTGGGCCTTCTTCTGTTACAGGTGCGTTATAGATATGATATAATTGCTACTAGTTTTTGAGTATTTAACTTTCTATTTGGTCGTCGAGAACACGGAAGAAATGGAAGCAAGGAACAGAGAAAAGGAGAATGCCTTTTTTTACGAAAAAGAGTGAAAAGAAAGTAATTGCTTTTATTGGCTAATGGAATGAATCTTCGCATACCCAGTTGATTAGTACAGGACAAGTTAATTTTGGCCTCAAACTACGGAAATTGAAGTTCGAGATAGTTTTACTTTCATCTTAATGCATTTTCGTTAAATTAACAAGCTAAGCATTTTGGACATGAATTTCGCTTTCGGGGTAGAAAATTGTTTGTTGCAGAACATCTTGAGTTACGCCTTGAAAGGTAGCTGAACTAAGGGCGTCCATTGCGATGCATAAAAAACTGATCAATTGAAAATGCAGTAAGAAATGAAATGCCACAATATTTTTTTTACACTTGAGCAGTTTAGATACGAATTTTGCTTTCGGGTAGAAAATTGTTTGTTGTAGAACATCGGGAGTTAAGCCTTGAAGAGTAGCTGAACTAATAATAATTGGGTGTACTTCTCATTGGGTTACCAAGTGTGTGTCCCCTCAGTCTACCTGAAGTTTTGCTGGTCCTTAACTTCAGTTCTCTGTCTCATTATTCAACGTCCCATCAGCTATCATCCAAAGTTTTTCCATATGCAATAGAACAAAAATAGAGAAGTTTATAAAATGGTGATGTTTGAAGCTAGTAAAAAAACATGATCCAATAAATTAAATATAATTATATCACTATCTGAAGTAAAAGAGTCAATTACTTTTCTGTCCCCTGGCAATACTTGAATCATAAGCTGCAGTAATAATATAACGAATGTTGCATTGAAATGTCTTTCTGTAAGGTAAGGAAGTTATGTTCTGTGCTTGAAGATGGGTGCGTTTTGTCCATTCCTGCCAATTTTTGCTCTGTCAAATCACCCTGCCTTTTTCCAAAATAATTAGCTAAATTGACGTTTTTTCACTTTCAATCCTTCAGGAACTCATGCTTCAAAAGTATCAGGTAAAAGATCAGGAAGATTGGAAGGAGCTGGAAGAAGCATGGAGGATTCAGTTCAACGAAAAATGGAACAGTTTTATGAAGGCTCAGATGGCCCTCCACTCCGCGTCTTACCAATTGGTGGACTGGGAGAAATCGGAATGAATTGCATGCTTGTTGGAAACTATGATCGCTATATTATGATTGATGCCGGTGTTATGTTTCCAGAGTAAGTTTTATGAATGACATTACATTCCTCAGGTGTTTGTGGATGGAAGTATTTAGATAATAGGAGTTGACAAAAGAAGTGTTGGATTATGTTCTTTAATAAATTTTGCTACTGAAATGTTGTACAAAATCGAGATTATCTTCTGATTCCTTATTCTTGAGGTAGCATTGCTCATATTGGATTTTCTTCAGTCATGATGAGCTAGGAGTCCAAAAAATTATACCCGATACGACGTTTATCAAAAGATGGAGCCATAAAATTGAAGCAGTGATCATTACACATGGCCATGAAGATCACATCGGTGCGTTGCCTTGGGTAAAGTTCCTTTTGCATCTTCAAGGTTTTTGATTTTTTGTTTCACTTGAGTTTGTGAAGTTGCTATAGCTATGATTGAAGTCTTTGCCTTTTGGAAATCGGTTTAGCATAAAATAGAGAAAAATGGGTCTTGGAAAATAAAAAATTTCATCTTGGTTAGGCTATAGTTGAATCTTAATCGTTTTGGTCTTTCACATTGGTCACTTTTTTTTCACAATCTTTTGCACCTTTTTGTAGGTTATTCCAGCTTTGGATTCCCATACGCCAATATTTGCATCATCCTTCACAATGGAGGTATTGATTTTATATATTTATTCTACGGAGCAAGAAATCTTCCTCTATGGGTTTTACTACGTTCTTACTACTATTGAAAGGTGCTATTCTTCTTTCTCGACAGCTTATAAGGAAGCGTTTGAAGGAGCATGGGCTCTTTGTATCTTCTAGGCTTAAGGTATTTACTACAAAAAGAAAATTCCAGGCTGGGCCATTTGAAATAGAGCCAATCAGGGTAACCCATTCCATTCCTGATTGTTGTGGACTAGTTCTTCGCTGTTCTGATGGTACAATTCTTCATACTGGGGATTGGAAGGTCAGAATTTTTAACTATATTTGATATATTTCTATATTTGTTAAAAGTTTAGTAAAAGTGGAGAGAAATTTACATTTTTTTGCAGATTGATGAATCTCCATTGGATGGTAAAATATTTGATCGAGAAGCTCTAGAAAAACTCTCGAAAGAAGGAGTAACACTGGTTAGCCCTTAGGAGTTAGGACATGTTATATACTTTTCTATGCTCTATATTTCCAAGGAAATGACAAATGGTCAATGTAAAACATTTTAGTTTCCTTCTTTGTTCAAGGCATTTTTCTCAAAATTTTGACCGAGTTTCATTTCTACCCTTTGAAAATTATGTAACTAATATTGGACTTCTCACATGATAAATTGACCTGTTTTAAAAGTTGAGCATTTCTTTCTGGGAGAAATGAGTCTTGATGGCAATAGAGATCTGCTGCTGCTATCTTATGTGTCTTCTTCTGTCTCTCTCATAGAATTTTATCTCATCTTCTACTTTTTGGCCCATCAATTGGACTCTTGTTTGAAAATGATTGGTGTATCTTAAAAATTTTCACTTTTCTCTGTTAACTACGGGTGTGATTCAATTTAAATTTGTGATACTAATAAGATGCTTACAAAGAATGGTAGGAGGAAGTTTGTTAATGAATGATTGTCTCCTTTCAGATGATGAGTGACTCAACAAATGTTCTCTCTCCGGGAAGAACGATGAGTGAATCTACTGTGGCTGATGCACTGAAGAGGCATATTTCAGCTGCTGAAGGAAGGGTTATCACCACTCAATTTGCATCAAACATTCACCGTCTTGGAAGTGTGAAAGCCGCTGCTGATATAACTGGTCGAAAGTTGGTAAGTAATCCCTATCCCTCTAATGACATGCCAGCCTCTTCTCTTTTCAAGTGCTAGTGTCACGGCCCGGAAGGGGATCCCGATAGAAATATTGAGAGCAGCAATCTAATATTCGAAAAGAGTCCAACCACCCGGTCCAAGCACCAGTTTTACGAACCTCTGGTAACGAAGTATTTTTTTTGCATAGCATGACCTTGTTTTTCTGATTTTTAGGTATTTGTTGGCATGTCATTAAGAACATATCTCGATGCAGCGTGGAAGGATGGAAAGGCACCCATTGACCCATCAAGTCTGGTAATGGCTAGATCTCTTTGTGGCCTTTCTTAGCTCTCCCTCTAGTCCATAACTTTTCTTTTACCTTCTAGTACGTGTTTTTGGTTTAAACGATTAATTTTTTTCCCAATAAATATTTTAGCTCCAGTAATTGTATTCTTCTCAATTGTTTTTTTTTTATTCTTGATAAGGTAAAAGTGGAGGATATTGATGCGTACTCCCCTAAAGATTTGTTAATTGTAACAACTGGCTCGCAAGTAAGTTTATTTAAATTGGTCTGGAAGTTGTGTAATGGTAAATGCCATGGAATTCATTGTTTTCTTTAGACCCTTTGAGCTGGCGTGTGATTGTTCAAATATTCTGTGTCAGGCAGAACCACGAGCTGCCCTTAATCTTGCGTCATTTGGAAGTAGTCATTCTCTCAAATTGAACAAGGAAGATATAATCTTGTATTCAGCTAAGGTATCAAATTATCTTTGATATGAATTTCTTTCTCGGCACAATTTAATGATAAGCCTCCTCAGCAGGCTGGGCTCGCCCTAAATTGGGTGGTCCATCGGCGGCTATTATTTTTCCTTCAGCGATGCAGCATTAGAGGAAAAATCATTCGTTGCTAGTTACTCGCCCGAGCACTGACCGGGCCTTATTAAAAAAAATTTGGTCCAACCTACCAGTTTCTGTCCCTGATTGAATGATTCCCAATTTTAGAAATTAATGCTATCTCAGTGATCTGGCCAGAAATTTATGATAGCTCATATCAATATAAATGTTTACCAATATAAAATATAAGGTATCATTTGGAGACCAATATTATAGATTATGTGTTTTAGAAATCATCTAGACTTCAGAGTGCCTTACCTTTGTTCTGAAGTTATATTTATTTTTTCCTAAGAAAACTAAACTATTTTACATACTTGGGAGTCCCACCTTCAATAATATAGTTATTGCTTCTTGCTGAAATTAATAATTTCTTTTCTGACTTGATGTTTTAGGTGATACCTGGAAATGAATCTCGAGTTATGCAAATGTTGAATCGAATATCAGAGATTGGGTCGACCATAGTTATGGGTAGAAACGAGGGACTGCACACATCAGGTCATGCATATCGAGGGGAATTGGTATGCCTTTTCCTCTTTTTTTTCGATGCTTCTAATAATTGTAGTTTCCAATTTCATTTATTAACTTTCTTTTCTCTCTTTAACTATTGAAGGATGAAATACTTAAAATTGTGAAGCCACAACATTTTGTTCCCATACATGGTGAACTCGTGTTCCTTAAAGAGCACGAGTTGCTGGGAAGGTCTACCGGTATTCGACACACTACTGTGAGTGTTTTCCGATTTATATAATATGGGCATAAAAACCATATTACATCTTCGAATAAGAGACCTTCTGTTGAATTTTTTTTTACAGCTGAAAAGAGTTCAAAGTCAATACTAATGTTACTGAAAAAGCTGAGAATTCTGCTCTACCTTGTTTTAAATCATATGAATGAACTGTTTTCTTTGATTTTCTGACATGAAAGTTAAGTCTGAGTAGAAAATAGGATTAAAATATCAAACATTTATGATATCATATGAATTGTGGCTTCAGGTAATCAAGAATGGAGAAATGCTAGGGGTATCCCATTTGAGGAACAGAAGAGTTTTATCTAATGGTTTCACCTCTCTTGGGAAAGAGAAACTTCAGGTAAGGAACTCTTCGACATTCATTTCCATGAAAATCGTTGAATCTGTGATTCTCACTGATTACCTCTTGTTTCAGTTGAAATACAGCGATGGCGATAAGGCTTTTGGAACCTCATCTGAGCTTTGTGTTGAGGAGAGACTAAGAATCGCAACCGATGGCATTATTGTAGTCTGGTAGATCTTTGTGGATTTTAATGGTGTTGGCTTTTTTTTTTTCAAAAGACTATGTAATGAGATTCGTGCTTTGTTTTACAGCATGGAAATTTTACGGCCTCAAAACGGGGAAGGTCTAATCGAAAGGAGAATCAAAGGAAAGATAAGAATAACGACAAGGTGTTTATGGCTCGACAAAGGGAAGCTTCTAGATGCACTCCATAAAGCTGCTCATGCTTCGCTATCGAGCTGCCCTGTCAATAGCCCTCTACCCCATATGGAAAGAACGGTATCTGAGGTATTGCGGAAAATGGTGAGGAAGTATAGTGGGAAAAGGCCAGAGGTTATTACCATCGCCATTGAGAACCCTGCCGGAGTTCTTTCTGATGAGCATAGTTCGAGACTTTCCGGCAAGCATGGTAATGATTTTGGGAAATCAAGGAAGGCAGTTGATGAACGTTTTGACAGAAGTGCATCAAATACAATAAAAGTAGAAGTCAACGGCAATGTGCATTTGGATACCGGCTTTCAACCAGAACTTGAAGGTCCTTTTCTAGCTTTTTCATCCCATTTTATGCTGGTGTTATCAAGTAATAATTAAATTAAAAGGCAAAGTATATATTAGTCCATAAATTTAAGGGCTCTGCGTGCTGTTTTCTAAAAAGGAACAACTGCGAATGGAACAATTTTGTCGTGATTCCCGGAGAGAAATAAGATGAAGAACTCAACGATGAGGCAATTTTGGCTACAACACTGAACTCCAACAATGTTCTCTCGTTGGAAATTGCTAAAAAAAGAAGATAACCTGACGAAAACAGGAGATTTAATTGTTAACACTCTTAAGTTTAGGAACAAATAATCAAATTAAGACTAAATTTAAGAAATAATATGCATTTTACTGATTCTAGAGCTTAGTCTTTCGATGTTAGTAGTAAATCAAAGGTGGAGACTAGAAGGGTAACGTTTAAAAATTACAGAGATGATCAAAATTAAGTTCAATATAACAATTTAATTTTTCAGGTTTAGTATTTGCATGAAACATGCATGTAGCAACTAAATAAAATCTACTTGTGACTTTATTTTTTCAGGTGATTCTATTGTAAATGAAGGATTACTTCCCGAGGAAGACGAACCTATGCCAAACTCTGAATCTTCCCGAAAGGTTTCATCCTTCTACGAGAACTCGGAAAATTTCTGGGAAAAATTTGTCACCCCATTGACACCCATTGAAGAACAGGTGGAAGAAAACAACAATGTTGTCCTTCTTCCACAACCAGATCTAACGGTGGAGATTAAGAAAGAGAATGGTGAAATCAGCATCGATGAGTCCTTTGAAATGTTGAATTCTCCTCCACAATCATCGAAGACTTCCAAACGGAATAGGTGGAAACCCGAAGAGGTTAAGAAGCTTCTTCAAATGCGGGGAGACCTACACCGAAGATTCCAAGTAGTGAAGGGGAGAATGGCTTTGTGGGAAGAGATTTCTAGAAACTTGTCGACTGACGGAATAACACGGAGTCCCGGACAATGCAAATCTCTGTGGGCATCTCTAGTCCAGAAATACGAGGTTTGTTCTTTGTCCTAAACTACTCTTCTGTCGGAAATCCTGCTGGTTTTTTATTTTCAGAGTATTGAAATATGTCAACAGGAGTACAAGAACGGAGCGAAAAACAAGAAAAGTTGGCCGTATTTTGACGAAATGAACAGAATTTTGACTGATTTTGAAGAAGTCGTAACGAAATGAGGGATGAAAGATATCATTTTTGTCCCCTAGTTTTACATTCTTCGACGGTATCCAGCACGAGGGATCTCCTACAGCTAAGATGGTTTTATTCGAAGGACAATTGCTAATAGCTACAGCATGGTTTTAAGCACTGAATTCTGTGATGATGATAATTATGAAGGTATGAGCAATTAAGAGCCAGATAAATTATGAAATTCATAGAACCACCCAGAGAAATCTGTTGGAGCAAGCTGGATGAGGTTGAAGTTATTTGTTCTGTTAAATCCAAACATGTTTGATCGTCCTAGTTTTGAGATAAGTTTTGACAGTTTGCTGTAAGGATTTCATCAAGGTCATTAGAATTGTTGATAATTTTATCACGATGTCACAAGCAGATCATCTCAAGTTTGAATCGCGTCAATAATTTGTTATGGTATAAAGATAGAATGTCTTAAAAAGAGACTAAACCACTTGATTTGACTGATTAAACTTGCATAAGGTAAACGTGGGTTCAACAGTTTTAGGTTCGACTTATTTTTCAGTGATTTTTTTAATTCTTCTAGGATGACTAGATATCTTTTCGTTATGGAATTGTTATTATTTTTTATAAATAGAGGGTGGGTGAGCTGAAAGAAGAAGAGCGAAGCAAGAGTCGGGTAGAGAGAGTTAGAAGGAGAGAGAATAAGGGAGAGAAAAAAATTCAGAGCGGATTTAGCTCGGGTGAGGGATTTTCCTAGATTCTCGAGTAATGCTAAAGTTGTATTGTGAAGATATGATGATTTTGTTTGAATCACGTAAATTTTGTGTTCTTGATTTGTTCTCGATTTTTTTTATTAATTCTCGTGTAAATTCACAACAATTGGCGCGACGAGCATGAATCGAACATGCAACCTTCAAGTCGGGTTTCCAATATTAAGGTATGCAGTATTGAGGAAGTTCACTGAAGAAATTTTAATAATCTTGGTATGGTCCAAATTTAAAGCATTATGCATGAAAAGATCATTGGCGAATTGTCTTTATATAAAGAAGCAATTTATGATGCTGATGGAGGAATCTAAAGAGATGAGAAAGACGTCGATGATTTTAACAAGATCATCATGGAAATGAATAATATTGGCGTCAAGATAGAAAAAGATAATCAATTGATTATTCTCTTTAGTTCACTGTCAAAGTTGTGTGTACATTTTGTTGATACTATAATCCATGAGAAACAAACCCTAACAATGACAGAGATGAAAGCTGCATGGAATTCAAATGAGCTCCTGTCGGAAGCTGGATTTATTGAATGGTCAGACGGAAAGGAGTTATCGGTAAGAGGAAGGTTCATACTTGTGAACAAAATAAATGCAAAGAATGAATCGAGATCGAATCTAGACAGAGAAAGAATTTTTCTTTTGTTGTAAAGAATGACAATTCAAAAAAGATTATTATGAGTAGAAAAGAAAGATGGCCAAGAAAGAGGTCGAATAAGGTGATGCTTGATTGTCTTGAATGGATTTAACTCTTCTGATGTTCTCGTTGTTTCAGCAAAGGATTCCGATGAATAATGGACCATGAACTCAAGATGCTCCTTTCACATGAGTCCAAGGAGAGAGTGGTTTTAAAATTTTTAGCCATGTAACAGTAGAGAGGTACTGCTAAGAAATAACAAGTCCTGCCATTCACAATACATGATCAGTGCGAATAATGATGTTCTATGGAGGCATTCGAAAAATCCAGAAGACCAGGTACATTCCTCAACTAAAAAGGGAGCTGTTATCCATTGGTATGTTTGATGATTCAAGATGCATGGTGGAAATTTAAAATGGGTGGATGAAAATGTTCCTGAACTAAAAAAGGAAGTTGCTATCCATCGGTATGCTTGATGATTTGGGATGGAGGATGAAAGTTTAAAATGGATGCATGAAAATCATCAAGAGATCAATAAGGAATGAAAGACACTTCCGAAAATGGCATCTATTGCTTAGATTGTATAACTATTCTTGGTGGGTTTGCTAATGTCGCCAATAGTTTGGAAGAAAAGGCAAAATTGTGGCATTTGAGGCTCGGTCATATCAGCGAAAGAGGTTTGCATGAAATTTTCAAACAAAAGCTGTTGGATGGGGATGTGGTGTCTCAACTGAAGTTCTACAAGAATTGTGTTATCGGAAAATCAAACAAAGTGAAATTCACAGTTGTTATGCACTAACCTAATTAGAGTTGTCTAAAAAGGAGGAACTTACTATTTTATGTCCATTATCGGTGATTATTCATGGAAGTTTTGAGTGTATTGTTTGAAAATAAAGGATCAAGCGTTTGATACCTTTGGAAGCTAGAAGAATACGGCCGAGATTCAAACTAATCGGAGAACGAAGAAGTTGAGAATTGGATGTTTATTGTAAAAAGAACTAAAAAAAAGAGAGAATTGTGAGATATCACATTATTACATACAATCTTCAGCTGAATGACATGGCCAAAAAGATGAATAAGACTTTCATGGAGTTTTATGCCAAGAAATATATTTTCGTGAAGTATCGGACAATATAAAAGGCTACAAGCTTTGGTGTGTAGAAACTGGTGAGCAGATGATTATTTTGAGGCATGATGTGACGTTTAATGAAAGAAAGTTGTCATTTACATTGCTGAATTAAAGGACAAAATCAGAGGAGTTGGGCGAAACTAGTTTGAAAGATGAGCAAGGAAATATTGACCTGATGGAAGATTAGCAATATGAGCATATTACTACTGAATGTGAGTGCTCAGTTTCGGAGCAAAAACAAGATTTGGGTGATGAGAGTCAAAAAGAGAGAGAATAAGGAGATAGAAATTCAAAGCAGTTTAACTTGGGTGAAGGATTTTCTTGAATTCTCGGGTAATGTTGGATTGAATGCTACTATATTACGAAATTCACTGCTTGAATTTTATGTTGCAGAGGTAAAACGGTTTTGTTTGAATCACATAAATCTTGTAATTTTTATTTCTTTTTAATTCTTTTTTTATTAATTTTTGCGTAAATTCACAACGCATTGTGGAGCGTCAGTTACTCTTAATACAATATTATCCGTTTTGTGATTAAACTCGTCTAGTTTTATTCTTAGAATTAGCTCAAAATATATTGTATTAAATATGGATGAAAATTCTTCTTATAAATCAATCTTTCATTTTCTATTTTTTCAAAACGATGTGAGGTTATGCAATCCCACTAGTATGAGTTATACCTTCACAATCAATAAAATTTTAAATTGTTCTCGCATTCACAGACTGAGTTGGCACGTATAACCCAAACCAGAATAGATTATTCAAATAACTTCAGGATTTGTAGGTTCGCAAATTACTCACTATCTCTCCAACTCAATTTGGCAATTATCTTGTTGAGTAGCTTCTTATGGAGTGGGACTCTAACCAAATGAATTGTTAGATTTTGGCCATTCCTTTCCTTTTTTAATTGACTCGAGAAGTTGAGAGTGCGATGAAAGTACTAAAATTAAATTATAGTATTTTCATAATATTCACTACTTATTTATTATTATTATTTGTAATTAGAGAGTTTTACTATGTTCTTTGTTATCCTACAAACTAATCGAATTGAGTATCGCTAATTTTATCTCTAATTTTACGTTTTAATCTCACTTACTCGGATTATTAATTCAGTGCAATTGAGCAAAATAAAAATTTTAAATATGAATATGAAATGAAAATCTTATTGAACCCGGAAGCTAAGGTTGCAAGTCAATGGAAGATACCACGATGACAATAAAAGAATAAATGAAATAAAAGGGTATGGGAGGCGGCCGGCCGGAGGGGGAAGCTACATCATCATAACTTTGAACTCTTCAAAGCTAAGAACACCATCGCCGTCGAGATCAAAACAGCCGATCATCATCCCACACTCTGCCATCGTCTTCTTCTCCCCCAGTCTGCTCAGCATCCTCTTCAAGCTCCTGGGCGTGATAAAACCACACCCTTCTTCATCGTACAGCCCGAATGCCTCTTTCAGATCCTTGTCCTTCTCTTCCTCTCCCCCCATTCGCATCATTACCACCAGATCATCCAACCCCAGCAGCCCGTCTCCGTCGGAATCCAATGTCTCCACCGCCGCCTCCGCTTCCCCTGGAAGCAGCTCTTTCCCAATCAAACCCAGCCGGCGTCTCAGCTCTCTCGCCGAAATTTTCCCATCCCCGTCTTCGTCCAAGTATCCGAAAACTCGCTCGTACTCCCCTTCTTTCCCCATTCTTAGCAGAAGTCTCTTAAAGAAGATCGTTTAGCTCAAAGAATTCTTCACCTGAAGAATTCTTTTCCGGCTTTGGTTTATATATTGCTCTCAGAACCGACTTCGAGGAGGTTGGGGCGAACTTGCAGTGAATTTTCTAGAACCAGACACGAAGAAGAAGAAGAAGAAGTATCGAGTCCGTGTTTTGGCATTCTAGGTGTTGGGTGGAAGGTCAAGTCAGAGGTCAAACAATTCTCACGCCCTTTTTCTAACGGTCAACTAATCTGTTAAACAACGGGGTTGGTAATATTCCCCCAGCTGTCGTCCCTGCAGAAACGACATGGTTCACGAAACCAAGGCCAGGTCTGACTCTGGCTTGGTTGAACCGGCCTTAGTGTATGCATCGGTTTAGATCGAGGTATGACCCGCTGATTTTAGATTACCAATCCAATCAAAAGTAAATGTTTTTCATGTTGGACAACCACTTGGATACCAAAGTTGTGCACTAATCTATTAAAAATACAAAGAACATATAATGTATCGAGAGCGTTATAAAGCTAGAATATCAATTGTGCAACGATCGTTTAAAGGCTAGCTTAAGGTCTGACTTTCGAATTGATAATAGATTGGTTTGTCTGATAAAACACGAGTCAGTCTTTCATTTATTATGATGTCCAAATTCATGGCCAAACTAAATTACGCTTCCACCAACATGACAATCGAGGCTGAATTAGTACTCTGCCTGAAAACAATTGTTCTTATTTTTTCATTTTTATATAGACGACTAATCTAAGAGATACGTAGTGCTAACGAAGAAATGATATCCATATTCTCAATATGGAAGCACCAAAAGCTTTCATCGAGGGTATGGGTGCAAAGCCACACGATATAAACCTAATTGATCACGCAGACGTGTCGATGTTATGCTATATTTGCAAGATGATCTTTTTTGTATTCGTTTTTTAAATATCAAATTTTTTATATTTACGGACGAGTTTGCTTTTTGGTGACTATTTTTGCATAAATTAATATAAATTCTTATTTTAGTGAGTTATAATTTATTAATTCTTAAACACATGTATTATGGGTAAAAAAGAAATTCGTAAAAAGTAATTTCTTATTACGAAAAAACTGTTTCTGGTCTACAAAATAACCATTATTATAAATAGTCATACAAAATCCATTATTATAACGTAATTAAATTATCACGTTAATTGCACTAATTATTGTTTGACACATCAAAAAATATTTAAGAAAGTAAAATAACATTAATTATCTATTAATGATCTCACGTAGTATGGACACATAAATTATTTCATATGAGTATAATAAGATGATATTAACAATGAAACTTGTCATGTACCGACCAAGTTAGTCTTAAATGCATTTTCTTAAAGAGAGAGTGAAGAACAAATTGGATAAAAAGAACATCTTAGAGTAATAAATACTACGAGCCTCAGGTTCTATAACTATAATTAGGAATCCAAAATTTCAAATTAATTGCAAAAATTTAAAATAGAAAACGAGAAACATAACCCAGATTATGTGATCTTAAAAAGTGAAACAGTTAAAAGTTGTTAAGTTTAGTTAGTCAGCTTAAAGACTTAGTCAAATTAGTATCCAGAATTTTCACCTAATTTGTTGAGAAACTAAACAACTTGAAGCAGATGGAGTATGCCAGCAATTCCTCGTTTTGGTGGTTATTATGACTCCCTGGAATATACTGATGGAGAAATTTTTGAAGTCTAAAAAATATTGAAAAATTGTCGAAAATGGTATAGCTGAATCAACAATGAGAGAAACACTCACTGAAGCACAAGTTAAGGGTTTGTCTGATCAAAAGCTCAAAGACTTATCAAAAGCCAAAAATTACTTGTTTCAAGCAATTGATCGTTCGATTTTGGAGACTATTCTTCGTATGAATTCAGGAGAGCCGGTCGTAAATTTTGTTGAAAGAACAACGGGGGTTGCAAACAAGACGCGCTTTCTTTTTTCGATTCATAGATAATATGAAAAGATGAGTTGAATTTTTTTTTTTTTTTTCAGTTATTAGTTCATATTATGTTATGGCCAGGTTTATTTTTATCCTAACAGAAAAACCAATGAGTCGCACACTAAGCATAACAGTTAATTCAAATAATTAATTGAATTTTTAATCAAGCCTATAGAATTTTCCATTTACAATTAAAAAAAAAAGAGTGATTTTTTTTTTTTGTTCTATGAATGAATAAAATATTCCTGATCTACATATATCTAAATTTTAATCCAAATATCTCGTAGATAGTTACAATTGTATAAGAACAACAATTAATTTTAGCTCGAATGGTTTATAGAGGAACCCTACCTTCTCTGATCCACATGCAATTTCTTTTCCGTCTATATACCCTTCAATTTCTACTTGAATTCCCTTTGTACTTGCCTGTTCAGTTAATTCAATAGCTTATTTTATTGCTTTTCGAAATGAAATTCTATTCTTTAGCTTCTGACTATAAATTCTGCAAGAGTAGTAGGGTTTTCATAAAGATTTTCAAGTCTTGTAATAACAATGTTTAGTTTTCGGTTGATAAAATTTAACTTTTTTTGTACATTCATTTGTAATTCTTCTAGACCCACTTTCTATTAATAATTTTGGGAAGCCCATATAGATTATTACGTGAATGAAATCAATTCTTTTTTGAATCTCGATACGTACAATTCCCTCAACATCGGAGAATATTCTTATATTTTTTTTTTCATAATTTTTTATACAATCTCGTGTTTTTTGATCTTCTTGTAGACATTTAAAATACTTTTTTGGTTGTGTAAACTAAATAGAACGATGTCCTTGATATTATTTTTTGTCTCATAGTTCCCGAGACATTTGTTTTGTTAGAATTAGCGTAATCTAAAAAAGATAAATTTTGGCTATAGTAGATATTATTTATCACATGTATTGTTTGTTTATTGATCTCTTCCTTGCCTGTCGTTTAGAAACACTGTATGCAGTTACGTAGTGGTCGTCGGGTCTCATCTAGTTCTTGTGCTTTAAATATAGAACCATGCCAATTTTATGCCCTCTCCTGACAATTAGCACAATTGGTTAACAATCAACAATAGTATCAAGAACAATTAGCTACCATCAAGACCGATTTGCCCACTACATGCGAGGCAAATCGAAATATAGAAAATAGGTTGAATAATGTGGAACAAATTCTTCATCTCTCGAATATAGACAATTATGTAGTGTTCCATGCTAAACCTCATCATCATCGACAATATACTCGACGACACATTGGACATAATCATAGAGATATAAATTACGGTTGAGAGGGTGGTTAAAATCATTATCGTTGAGATTCTCAATCTCCTAATCGCCATGATCAATAATTTTTTAGGAATATCAAGCTAGATGCTCCTACTTTTGATGGTTGTTTAGATCCTCGTATTTTTACTCAATAAGTAAAAGATATGGATTGTTTTTCACTTGGTACGGAGTGCCATAAAACCAAAGAGTTCTATTTGTCAGTTTAAAATTAATTGGTACTGTTCAATTGTTTTGAGAGTATCGAAGATCTCATTGAAAAGCGTTATGCGCCTCATATTAGAAGTTGAGATAAAATGAAACGGCGATTTCAAGATAAGTATTTACCCCAATCCTACCAGGGCAATCTGTTAGACCAATAGAATGCCCTTCCTAGGACAATTGGCCAGTCACTGAGTATGTTAACCAATTTGATAAATTTTGAATGAGAAGTTAAGTTGTTGACGATGAGATTATGATTTTGAATAGATTTCGACAGGGTTTAAGAGGTGATTTTAGACACGAGCATATCCTTCGAGGTGTCAACCCCTTAGATTATGCATATTTCTTAGTTTGAGACTTGAACTCGTTACGAAAATGCCATATGGCAAACAAGGTGACAATATACCTCCCTCAGCCCCGACTCATGCTACTCGTAAGTCCCTCCTAGGACCTCTTCCATCCATACCCCTTTGGTGAGAGAAAACAAAGACAAGAGTGTGGACAATTCACAGAATTCTTCGCGTTGACAATGTTTCAATTGTAAGGATTTTTGTTACATTTTCTATAATTGCCATAGCCAAAACCTTATCATACAAGAAAGTGAAAATGTAATTGAGGAGATAAGGGAAGAACAAGTCTATGAACCTAACCCTGAAGAGTTTGAAGATTTGGATAACGATAATTTTTTAGATTGTATCCAAACCTTTTCCTTGCTTACTCTTTCTGTTTCACCTTGACTGAGTGTTGTGAGATGTACATTTACCTAACCCAAAGACGTTGAAGATTGTTGTCGTCATTCTGTTTTTCACAGATACATCAAAATCAATAACAAAGACTATAACATCATTGTGGATAGTGGCAACTGTATTAATGTAGTATTTGTAACTACTCTATCCCATCTTGGATTGAAGTCAGTCCTTCATCCTCAACCTTACAATGTCTCGGGGATTGATACTTTCTCCATATCTGTGAAAGAGCATTGTTTGATACCAATTCGGTTCTTTAAATACAAAGAACAACTTTGGTGCGACGTCATTCCTATGAATGTTAGCCATGTCATCCTCGGTCATCCTTAGTTGTTTGATTTAAATGTCACTATCTATGGTTGATCCAATTCTTGTTCTTTTGTATTCAAGGGAGAGAAAATTCACCTTAATTTGTTGCCCAAAACCCAAAACCATTGGAATCTCCTTAAGCGGAGAAAATTGTTGAACACAAATGATTAAATGTTATTATTCCTACAGAGTTTGAGCGGCCATTCAAAAAGGATTCTGTTGTCTTTGTCGTGTTGGTAGTAGAAAGTTTGTCAAATCATCCATTAATAACTTCTACAGAAGATCAATCAATCATTGATGAATTTAAGAACATCTTTTCTGAAAACTTCTTTGACCAATTACGCCAATTATGAGACATTCAACACGAAATTGAATTCATTCTTGAAGTATCTCTTCTAAACTTACTTCACTAGAGAATGAATCGCATTGAACATGCTGAACAAAAGAGACAAGTAAATGAACTTTTAAATAAAGAATTTATTTGAGAGAGTTTAAGTCCTTGTGCAATTCAAGCTTTCCTGATCCTAAAAAAGGATAGCACTTTGAGGATGTGCATTGATAGTCGTGTCATCAACAAGATTACTGTGAAATATCATTTTCTATCACTAGACTTGATGATTTGTTGGACTTAATAACTAATTTTAGGATCTTTTTCGAAAATTGATCTTATAAATGAGTATCACCAAATAAAGATTCATCCAAGTTGGTGATGTATCCTAATGTTAAGAAAAACAAAAAGAAAAAGCAAGTTTTGGCAAAACGACACCAATTGACCTTTGGTGGATTTGGTCCCCAATGGTTTGAAGCTTTGATGATGTGTTCCAATGTTAAAAGAAAAAAAAAAGGATGGAACGAGTTAAACTGCATATTTTTATGAAAATACATATCATGTTCATGTCATTTTATGCATTACTTACTGAGCGTCAGACTCATAGATGAATTTTGTGATATAAGTGAGGAAAATGATGATAAAACTCATGAAGATGCAGTTGAAGAGGTATATCCACAGGGAGCGCTTGGCGTTGCTACTGCAATTTTGACCTGTGAAAAATGGCTCGTTAATATGTACTTTGTGTAAATTTTTTACCTTAATTTATGTGTATATTTTGAATATATGAAATAATGTGTTAAAGAAATAATTTTGTAAACTTAAAGAAAAGTTTTCCAATATGCAAATGATTTTAATCATTGAGGAGCAAGTCCACCAAATTTTCGTTGGCTTTGTCAAACCCACCAAAAGTACCAATGGTGCCGTTTCATCAAAGCTTGTTTCTTAAAATTCTATCTTTCTTACATGAAAATAAATGCATAAAAATTATTTTTCTTTATTATAAAAATATTTTTCATAATGCCTGAAATGTTGGTGCTCCTATTTAATATGAATGAAACATAACATATAATACAACATATCATTGATCAACATCGTCACATGTATATCTATATCGCTATAAATAACATAACATATTCTCGATCAAAATTATCACGTATATCTATGTCTAAGCATACAAATAACATAAATCATCCTAGCATCTTGTGATGTAGGTCGTTAGGCAAAACATATGCAAACACTACTAACCCATAATATACTTCTCGATCCATAACATTCTACATCTTATAGCATTAACATTATCCATCAACAAATAAAATCTTAGCATCTTATGATGTAGGCCGTTAGGCAACTCACATGCAAACATTACTTATCTTGGAGTCTTAACATAAGTATTTTGGAACTATCTAATTTATCTCTTCAAGTTGAAGGAACTTTCAAGAGAGTGGAGAGAAACTACAATTTTTGTGAGTTTGAATGAAGAGCTCAACCTATTTATTTATAGAGGTGTAAGTTATGAGTTATCTCATGAAGTATTACTCAATTAAGACCATGAGTCATGTGGTAAGGTGTCATTTATTTGAAGTAGTGAATTATATGTTTAGGTGTCATCTATTTGATGTAGTGAGTCATGAATTTAAATGTCATTCATTTGAGGTAATAAGTTATAAGTTAAGACGACATTTATTTGAAGTAATGAGTTATAGATTGAAGTGTCATCTATTTGAGGTAATGAGTCATAGATTGATGTATCATCCATTTGAGATAATTAGTCTAAGCCAAGGTGCCATTCATTTAATCTAATGAGTCATTGTCTTGCATAAGACGTCCTCCATGCAAAGGGTTGATGTGTCATTCAACTAGGGTCATGACTCATAAGCTACGTATTAGTGTCTAATTCTATCAACATACTTCATGAATAATGAATACCATTTTCATAAATTTTTAATTAATAACACAGTCTCCATTTATCAACAAACTTTTAATTACTAGGCAGTACAAATTTCTGGGTATTACAATACCAAATAACGATATTCATTTTATGATAAAGAATTGTATGCAGTTGTTCAAGCTCTACGCTATTGACGTAACTACTTGTTACCTCAGGAATTTGTACTTTTTCCTGCCGCCATGCTAGTCGGCGCCCCGTGACTGGCAGTAAGTCACCCACTCAGCTCAGCCCGACGTTCCTTTGAACGGCTAAGTCCGTCTCGGCCTGTCGATGTTCTTCGGAACATTGCCTAAGTACTCCCGAGTAACTCAGGCAAACATGACGAGAGTCAAGACACCGTGTTTTTTACAAGAACCCACTCTCAGCCTTTTATTCACTCAACAAAAGAAACGTTACAACTCCAAGTCATAACCAGCAAGGGAATCTTTATGATATCTCAATTCTCAAAAGCAATGAACTTTCAACATGGACATTAGATTGAGTATTTGCAAGCATATTCATTTGTACTTAAACACAGAAAGAGTGTAGAGAATCAAGCAGCTGATGCATTGAGTTGTCGCATATCTCTTTTGAGTGTCATGAGTTCTAAAGTAATTGATTTTAAAAGACTCAAAGAGGATTATGAGTCTTGCCCTAATATTAAAGATATTTTCCTCACATTACAAAATGGGCAACTCGACTGCAATAATGACTTTCATTTAGAGGACAAATGTCTTTTTAAGACCAACAAGTTGTGCATTCCTCAAATCTTAATAACAAAGTTCATCGTTTGAGAAATTTATGCATGAAAATTAGCTGACCATTTTGGGTGTGACAAAATGAATGAAGAAGTTGACATCAATTCTATTAACCTAACTTGAAGAAAGATGTAGGCAAGATACTTAGCACTTGCAGAATTTGTCAATTGGTCAAACAAAGACGACAAAACATTAGTCTCTACACACCATTTCCTGTCCCTAATTGTCATTGGTAGGATGTTAATATGAATTTCTTGTTAGGACTCTTATGTACCTCCAAAAAAACATGATTATATTTTAGTCGTTGTTGATCACTTATAAAAAATGGTCAACTTTAGTTCTTGTAATAAAATGACCGCCGCGTCTAAAGTAGCTTGTTTGTATTTCAATGAGATTATCAAACTATATGGTCTCCTTAACATTATTGTTTTAGATAGAAATATGCATTTTACCAGTCATTTTTGGAGAACTTTATGGCACATGGTAGGCATAACATTAAAATTTTTGACTGCTTATCATTCTCAAACTGAAGTTATTAACCGAAGTCTTAACAATTTGTTATGGTGTCTGATCAAAGAAAACCTCAGGAATCTGGATTTTATTCTATCTTTAGCTTAGATGGCATATAATAGCTCCGTGAACCGATCTATAAGTATGAATCCTTTTGAATTTATTCATGACTTTAAACTTAGGAAGCCTTTAGACATCCTTCCTATGTCGCTGCATGCTAGAGTGTCTATGTCAGCAAAAGAGTTAGTACAACTTTTTCATGATTTGCATGTAGAGAACAATAAACAAATAGATGCCAGTAATGCATCATATAAACTACAAGCCGATTCACGCAAATGACATGTTGAATTTAATATTGGATATTATGTTATGGTTTGAATTCACCTTGAGCGGCGTTCATCCGAATCAGGTTCTAAATTGCAACCTCCTAGTGTTGGTTCTTTTAAAATTTTAAAGCGAATTAGCCTAAATGCATATGTTGTTGATTTTCTATCTCACTTTCGTTATCATCCTACTTTTAATGTTAAGGATTTAGTATCTTATAAAGGCCATTTTAGCTCATCTAATGATCATTTTTTATCTTTATTTGTTGATTTTGACCCTACATCTACTAACTCTGCTTCCACAATATTCCATGTCACAACATATAAAGATAAAATTGATGTTATTTTAGATGAACATATTGTATTTACTAATGAAAGTGAGGTTCAGCGCTTCGTAGTCCGTTGGGTGGATCGACCAGATAATAATTGCACGTGGATTTCAAGAGACATTTCAACACTTGTATCTAAACCTCTTGGAGTTCTATCAGCATCACCAGGATCTTCTTTTGTCTGATTCCAGAACAGTTCAGGGAGATTCTAGATCAAGACTTTCGGTCACAAAAGTTTATGGACGTCGAAAGCAGGTTGCTCAACTGTTAACTTATGGTTAGGAGATTGATCAGTTCGCTGCCTTATGGTTCCATCAACTTGGGTTGAGTTTCTCCTATCCCGGGAGAGTTGATGAGGACATCATTTGATATTTTAGTATTGTCATATACTTTATGTTTCATTTGTTTTGGTTTGGATTAAACTTAGTTTTTTACCTTCTAGGTTTATATTTTGATATTTCACTCTTTCATCTTCTACAGTGATGTTAAGTTTTTTATTTAAAGTCAAGCACTATAACTTGGAAGGACAGATTATGAAGCATATTTGATTAAAGGAAAACAGTTTCTATTTTCCATCCCCTTTTTTCCTCTTAAGAACTTCTTTGTACTTCTCTTTCTTTCTCTATAGCTAAATCTTCTTTCTTCAACTTTTTACTGCCTACATCACTTTTTATGTCAAGTTTAAAAGAAGTAAAATGCTTATTGTTTGTCTTTACGTTGATGACTTTATATTTTACTTCTAATAATATTGACATGTTTAATGAGATTCAGATGTCTATGATGAAAGAATTTGAAATGACCGATTTGGGTTTAATGCGCTATTTTATGGGATTAGAGGTCATTCAATCTCTTGTTAGTAATTTCATCTATCGGAAGAAGTATGCTAACGAGATTCTTTCAAGGTTCAACATGACAAATTGCGAGTGATTCAGAATACTAACTGAACTTAGTTTAAAGTTGCACAAGGATGATGGAAGAAAAAAACTAGACAACACATATTTCAAGCAAATAGTTGTCCGCCTCATATATTTAACCCTTACTAGGCCCGACATCGTGTATGTTGTGAGTTTAATTAGTAGATACATGGAAAAACCATTTGAGATGCATCTCAATGTAGCTAAAAGAATTCTTAGATATGTGAAGGGGACAATTGACTATGGTGTGTTTTATTAGAGGAATACTAATGGTAGCTTTGTTGGCTATACTGATAGTAATTATGCAGACACTTATGGTTATGTGTTTATGCTTAATTCAAGTGCAATATCTTGGTCGTCAAAAAAGCAGCCAATAGTTACACTTTCAACAACGGAAGCTGAAATTGTGGCAACAACTTCTAGTTCCTGTCAAGCTTTGTGGCTGAGAAATATGTTTCAAATACTTGGAGTTGAGCAACATGGTCCAACGACCAAAGATTGTGATATTATGGCAACAATCAAGCTGTCAAGAAATCCAGTGATGCATGGTAGAAGTAAACGTATTGATGTTTGCTTTCAATTTTTTGAGAGATCTTTGCAAGAATGATCAACAAGTTGCAGAAAAGCCAAGAAGAATGCTAGGAGTTTGTTCTTCTTAAAGTCTCGTTGAAACCATCATCACAACAAAGAGATATTTTTTCAGCAGCTGAAATCAATTTAAGGGTGGATGGTAAGAGTTGTTAAGTTTAGTTAGTCAGTTTAGAGACTTAGTCAAATAAGTATTTAGGTTTTTAGCAAACTTAATTTTCTACATTTCTGCAATTTTTGCACGTGTGTATGATGGAATAACAACTCTTAGGTCAAAATATTTTTAGTTGTTCTAGTTAGTTATCCTAAAATTCTTCTAACAAAAACCCACTCGAGAAAAATCACAACCAACTTTCCTCTCAAGAACAAGATGATAAAAGAACGTGAGAGATCAGTGCAAGGCAAGATCGACAGTTAGGGATGAGAATCGGTTCGGTTAAAAACCAAAAATCAAACCGAAGCAAACTGAAAATTTCAATTTGGTTCGACTTCAATTTTGGAAAAATCAATCTTGGAACCAAACTAAATTTATAATATTCATATAGTTTTTAAAAATTATTAATTATAAATTATAAATTATAAATTATAGAACTAAATCCATTAAAGTCGGTCCAAATCAAATTTAAATAAAATAAAACCGAATTTAAACCGAAAAATCAAGAATCAAAATCGAATCAAGCAAAATCGAAAATATTGGTTTGGTTTGGGCACTGTCCTGCAAGCTGATGAGTTTGTTTTCCATTTCAATTGAGGGTGGAGCCAAACCAAACCATATCGATTCTACCTCTATGGACCGTAGATAACCTCTCTCTCTCTCTTTCTCTTTCAAATAGGGTTTTAAGAGAGAGAAATAATGACTAGTGAATGAATGTTATAATTTTGGTAGGGTTACATTCCTATTATATTCTACCAAATTACTTGCTGATGGGACACTTACATGGCAATAGAAGTGGCAAAACCAACTTAGACCCGTGAGTATAATCAACCGGTGCGGTTCAGTTTTGGTTCAGGTCACCCGTCCAAAAACAATGGGTCACCGGTCAGTTTTGAAATCCAAAAACCGTCTGATCGCTTAGAAATTGAACTGTTGGTCAAATCCACCAAAATCTGGGTAACCCCACCCAACCTTAAGTAACCCGGCCCAGACCATGTCAAACCCAAGCCCAAAAAACGCCCAAATTTTCTTCTCCGATTTTTTAACCTTCCTCCACTCCGTCGTTGGCCTCCCTCAAATCCTCTATCGCTCAACTCTCCCTCTTCGAAACTTTCCCAATCTCCTTCTCCGATAGAAACTCCGCGCAAGGCGAAGACATAGCAACGTCGTCGAGAGATCTCACTTATCAGCGCTGCGAAGTGGTGGTCTAGTAAAGAGAGAACTTCGGCGAAGAAGAGGACGAAAAACCCTACAAAGATGAAGAAGAAGATGAGGATGGGGATGACGAAGCGAGAGAGGCTAAGCATCGCTCTCCCTGTTTGACAAAAACTTTATTTACATTACAATCTGCCTCTAGATGAAAAAGAAAAAGAAGAATAAGAGGCGAATGGGGGCGTGAAAGACAGAGGTGAAGAAGAAGAGGAGAATGAGAGATGAAGGAGAAGAGGTGGGTGGCGAGAAGGAAAGAGATACGATTAGGATTTCTCCTTTGAAAAAAAAGAAGTAATTATATATTTATTTTTAATTTTTACAAAAAATTGGAATCGAACTGGAACAACCGAGTTTGGAGACCAAATTTGTTGTTTCTGATCACGAACAGAAAAGACAAGAAGAATCAAAGATCGTCCTCAATTTTGTAAAGGGGTTCGCCGGAGAAAATGCGGAAAATACGCAGCAGGATTAAGGATCCGTTAGAGGGCTCGGGACTTGTAAGACTGCTGAGTAGGCTGTTCAGGCCTATCAGAAAAAGAAGCGAGAGTTTGAGACCATATTATTAGTTATAGTTTTAATATTATCATTTTTAAGGGTTCAACACCTCATTGAAAGGATCGAGAAGTGAAATAGATAAAATAAGAGGGTATCGTTGCAAAAACAAAACTTCTTTTTTACCTCTGTGATTTTCCTAGATCGGGAACAACAATCGTCTTCCTCCGCCTTTCGTCGTTCCTTGGTCCGTATCACGAGGGTATAGCCTCCGATTTCTTGTTTCAAGGTCGCTGAGGTAATGTTTGACTTTCTACTTTTCATTTTTTACTCTTCGATTTGCAGTTTTTATTTGTTATTGCTTGATACCATTTTGTTATATTCTTATTTTTTCTTCCTGAAAGGTTTCGGAAATCTTCGTATGTGTAGAGGTTTTGGTTTTTAGATTGGTTTATAGTGGCGGTTTTAGTCTCAATCGCTTCAAATATTGTTAGGAGTTGTTTTTAAATGGAGACCTGTGTGTGGGTCGGGTTTAGTGTGCTTGTAGTACCATTTGTAACCCTTCATGTGTAGCTAAGTTTTTGAGATGTTTAGTGTAGGTCCTGTTGTTTCAGTGGGATTAGTTTGTGAAAATATTAGAGATGGAAAATTTTCCAGGAAAAATTCTCAGAGTTGATGAACTTCAGAATGCCACGAGCAGTAGAAATTCAATTGAGGTTGCAAGTTAAATTTTTTATTTACTTACAAGTGTTGTGTGCACTGTGATTAGTTCCCTCTTGAGATTTTCTTTTTCAATTTTCATTTTTTTGAAAACCAGTGCCTTCTAATAATATAAAAAACTTTTAATCCGTGTCTCATCATAATAAATAATATATTAACCAGTGGTTAAAGCATTATTCCTTGATGTGTTTTTAGGAACAAGGAAGTTGGTTTTGCCCGGAAGCTTTCATGTGATCTCCAAGAAAAAGATATATGGGGTCAGAAAGGCATCAAGTGAATCACTTATCAAGCGAGGAAGTGTATGTAAGAGTGCCATATCAAGGCCCTAATGGCAGATGTGGGACTTCTGATGGAAGTAGTGCTCAACCCTGTTTTGGCGAAAATTGTCGGGGAGAAAATGTAACAAGAATATCTATTAGTGATACCACGGATGGCCTAAAGGTAATTGTCTGTTGATATAACACGTGTAAAGGTAGACATGGATGTTCAGTGCATGCTAAAACATAATAGTTTTGAATCTTATGGTTTCTTATTTAATTTCTTATGAATAGTTATTCTTACAGAAAAGGGCGAAACAGAAGAAAGAAGTGACTTTTCAAGACATGTATATTGATCAGAACATCTTTGATGAAGACGATGATGAAGATGATAGCGACTGGGAACCTTTACGAAATGATGCTGAAGTTGTGAAGTGGAATTGCACTAATTGTACAATGATCAATATGGATGATGTTGTACATTGTGATGTATGTCTGTGAGTCTTTTCATAAGGAAGTCTGTGATTTTATTCTTCATGGTTCTTAACTTGTGGATCTATGACCTATGCTTATTGGAGTTTTTTTTTTTTTTCGTGCAGATATGTGGGGAGCATAAAGAATCTGGTATCTTAAAACATGGTTTTTATGCATCTCCCTTGCTGGAAGATGTAGGTCATCCGGACTCAGAGATCAAAGAAAGCAAGAAAGGTAGATTGGCGTTAATGTGTGATAGCTAATCAAAATTAGCATTTAAATTGTAAAGTGCATTGGTCAATTCAAATGTTTACTACTTCATATCCCCTTATAAGAAACCTGAAATTTACAATCCATATGGTGGTTTCCTGTTTCATACTTATGCCTTTTTTCAAGCGTTGTGTGATATTCTTCCCTATCATGCTATGTGGAATCTCTTTGGTAATTTAACAAGCACGTGGCTATAACTTTTCAGTACAGTTGTTTACTGCATTGATGTGTCTTTGTCAGTTCAGGTCTGAATTCTCAAGTATGTGCCGCTAACAGTTCAACTGCAGTTGGTTTTGATGAGAGAATGTTGCTCCATTCAGAAGTATGAAATTTGCTTTCGTTCCAATAGTTTGAGTATTTTCCTCATGCATTGTGTGTGTGTGTGTTTTTTTTTTCTGTATACTCTCCTGGGCTAGGATCTCTCCTTTTCAAAATTGGACATGAAAGTTTCTTCTTATCGCGCCCAAGTAGTTACATCAAATCAAATAAAAGAGTTCCCGCTTTCAAATTCTATAAAACCCCTAACTACTCTTTACTCAAATTTTCTTTCAATGAAGACCTACCAAAACAACGTTTCATTGATTCTTTTTCCTTCTATTTAGATTTTTTAAACGACATAAAAAAATGAAAAATAAATGTTAATTTTTGAGTGGTCTACTTTCCTTCGAAGGAAAAATACCTTAATCGGTTAATTAAAAGATAAGTTAATTAAAAGGTATTTTTTGTTGTGTATTTTATAACATGTTCCTTTTATCAACATATATAAGTCCTATCATTGAAATTTTTGTATTAACTAATGTAAAACATATTACCCTAAATGAAGAACATAAACAAACAGGAGTGGAAGTAAAGTATAATGTGTTGTGACATTAAGCTACGTCCCTTCTCTGCTTAGGCACGATGGTATTTACTTTTTAATAGTTTGATGTAATGATATAAATTTAGAACATAAATTGAAATTGTATCAAAGATCTAATAAGCTACTTCGGCAGTCATATACATGTTTATCAAGTTCCATGATTTTGTATTCTACACTCTTGAAAATTTACATGTGCTTCTTGTTAGTGTCGTTTATCAGCCTGTTGATTTTTTACTGTGTAGGAGGATATTTGGTCTTTGGAGCTCCTGATGAATACTCATATTGCGCTTTCTTTCTTTTAATTTTTTGTGCTTGAGTAGGTTGAAGTAAAGCCACATCTACACCCAGAGAGACCAGATCGCCTTAGAGTTATTGCAGCAAGCCTTGCTACTGCTGGTTAATACCTTCTTTTTCAAAAGCTTTTTGTTGATGAGGAATACCTTTTTTGGTTCACGATCAATTTAGTAGCCAAAAAAGCTTATATTGTGCAGGCATATTTCCTGGAAGATGCTATCCGATTCATGCTAGAGAAATTACTCGAGAAGAACTACAGATGGTGAGAAATCATTCTCATAGTATAATGTTGTGGTGGAATTGAGAGTAATATTTGCAGTCGACTCCTTACGTGGTGAAAGGCTTATTATCTTTTGCCTGGCCAAGGCATATTGTTTGCATGAGTTGAGCTTGCGTAATATGAGTGATTTGATATCATTATAATGTTTTTATATGATTAGGTTTTTTTTTAAAAGGTTGCACACTGGTCTTCTAACAACATTATATAGTTGAATATGTTTCTTCAGCTGTAGCACAAGACTTTACTACTCAAGCTGCATTATATACCATCATCAATGCATAGCAGGATCCATTTTTTTGCATTGTTGCTCATTATTGATTGTTTTGGACTATAGGTTCATTCCATGGAGCATGTACAAGCTGTTGACGATACTAGCCTTAACTTTTCTAGGTATTTTATATGGAAATTCTCTCTCTGGTGGTTTGTTGCCTTTTTATGTAAAGGATACTTGTATTTTTGTTCTTAATGAAGCTTTGAGGATGTAAATTCATATTACTTGGCTTAGTAATCATACATGTTGTAATGAAGATCTTCTGATGATCTCATATTTTCATTAGTTAGTTCTGAACTGCATTTATGATGCTAGAGTTTGTCCCTTTGCCTTGACCCACTCAGACACTTTGGGCATGTTTACCTTTTATTGTGAGGAAAGGTGATGGGGAAATGAATAATTAAGGGGAGATGAAATCTCAAGGGGGAGGGGGAGAAGGAAAGATAAGAGTAAAATGTGGCAGGTGTGTTCCGCGCACGCCCGCACACACACACATATTGTGAAACAATTATTATAAGAAAAAGTGAAGACAACTAGAAAGTATGACCAATAGAAGTAATTCATTTTATATTGAATTTTATGTTTACTGATAACTGAAACACAAAATAGGTCTCAACATAATATCCAGATGTATTAACTTCAAAGTATTTCACCTTCCACCCAGCTAATGAAAGGTTAAAGTTTCTTTGCATGGCATACAATGTGATGTGGTTGGATTTGTAAGTATACGCCCTACCCGAAATGTATTCATTACATAATTAGTTGATTTCTTTTTTCTTCTGGTTGACAGTTACTTCACTCGCGACACGTATGCTAATGCGCATTCAGCTCGTGCTGCAAGACTTGCAGCAGGTTTATGTGCTGACCTTGCTTCGGAAGTAGTTTCTGGCCGTGCAAAAAATGGTTTTGCTCTGGTAGGAATTTATAAAGATTAGTTTGTTCTATGTATGTTTTTATTTTATTTTATTTTTTAAATTTTGCACTCAAATGCCTTTAAAAATTTGGACGGACAGAATTTGATGATTATAATGTTTTTTAATAAGCTAGGTTCGGCCACCTGGTCATCATGCTGGGATAAGACAGGCCATGGGGTTTTGCCTCCACAATAATGCAGCAGTTGCTGCAATTGCTGCTCAAGTTGCCGGTGCTAAGAAAGTGTTGATAGTTGATTGGGTCAGATTAATATTCATTTTAACGTAGATTGATGTTTTTTATGGTTTATCCCTTGTTTTCTCATGATTAACTCACTTATGCTTATTGCAGGATGTTCACCACGGAAATGGGACACAAGAAATATTCGAGCAGAATAAATCTGTGAGCTTTTAAAAAAATGGAATTTTAACCTTGCCTGGTTCATTTAATTTAATTTTTTTAGTTGATTTGAACATTTCTAATGGAAAGTTTCTTTGGGAAAGTTGGTTAAATAGTGAGTGTCCTTTGTGCAACTGCCTTCGGATGCTATAAAGACTGATAGACATTTTAGATTAGTGATTAATCTACATAGTAAGCGTTTCGATCGTTTTTTGAGTTATTTAACTTCTATGCAATGATATACTCTGAGGACAAATAAGAGTAACGATTTTGAGACAATATTTTTACTATTGGTAATTCTAATTATACTTATCCTCTTAGTTTAATTTTCTCAAATTGAAAAGAAATTGTTATAAACCAAGTGTTTGTAGAGAGATTCTTCCTTTTCTTTCTCTTATAAACTCCAATACAAAGAGTTTATCACTAGTTGATTCAATATGGTTTTACGGTTTTACCTGTCTGAAAAGATTTGGTGGAATGAAAATATTTCATTTTATTCTGCTTTCACACGTGGAATTTTGCAGCAGGTTGCTAGTATCTATATTTACATATATTATTCTATTCATTCATCCGTTTGATGGTAATTTGGACCTGTTCTTCAGGTGTTATATATATCGTTACATAGACATGAGGGAGGGAAGTTCTATCCAGGTACCGGAGCTGCTGATGAGGTACACGATTGCCATTTACTGTCGTTTTTCACTATTTTTCTTTCCAAGAAGCATTTAATGCTCTCATTAACCTTGTCCAAGTTTTGGTTTGTCGGGTTTCCAAGTTTAGCAGATTTTTTTGTCCTTATCTGGTGGCAAAATAATTAAGAAGATTTATACTATGGGAAAAGTTCCTGCATTTTTCTCTTTCCTTTCTGTAGCTTAATCTACGTCACTGATTTCATGGCCTAGATTTGTTTGGTATTAGATTAAATCAACTTAAAGTTCTTGTCTAATACCATTTGACGTTGTCATTACATCTTCAGGTTGGTGTAAAAGGAGCAGAAGGCTATTGTGTAAATATTCCATGGAGTCGAGGAGGAGTTGGTGACAATGATTACGTATTTGCATTTCAGCTTGTTGTGCTTCCTATAGGTTATTTTCAATATTTATGCTAATTAGTTATACCAAATGGGAGCACATCTGTGCCTGAATATTCATATTGGAACTTTGTTTTCTTTCTTTTCAGCTGAAACTCAATTAATGTTTTAAGTCCGTTGACTTCAATTTTAGTTGTGAATCATTACACTTCAGAATCAGTGACAGTATACTTGCAATTCACTGATGATGCGTTTTACTAGTTGAGGCTTGGGCATGATTCTGCCTCAGCAAGTTGTGGTGTATCATTGTAATTGTTTTGCAAAAAATTGAAAGTCTAAAATCCACGTGGGGTCTTGTTTGGAAATGATTTTATGATGGAAACAAGCCTAGTTTGATGGAGTATAAGATGTCTTGTATTTGCTTACTTGTGTAAAACACTTGATTAAATAGCCGCTGTCTTACTGCACTTCAATAGATGTAGTGTTTCTGCGCTAGGGGTTTGTATTTTCTCTTCCAGAAGTTAGTAGACTCTTGAGAAATAGTATGTCTGTGTATTTATATACTTCGTTCGAAAATTTGAACTTAAGATTTAGCATTCTTCATAGATGTTTCTCTTGGTTTCTTTCGTCTCTCATTGCAGATAATAGTGTTAATTTCTAATATTTATTTATGTTGTTCGGTTTTGTGCGCTAATTAAAATTGATTTATTGGTTGAAACCCATGTAATTGTGTTTCAATATAAATTACACAGCTTCTGAGTTTGCACCAGATTTAACCATCATATCAGCAGGATTTGATGCTGCAAGGGGCGATCCTTTGGGATGCTGCGATGTAACTACTTGTTTCTCTTGAATATTTATGATTTTATTTTGGTTTCTTTGTAAAGAAACTGAATCTTTATGCTTTTATTTTGGTTGCTCAGCTAGATAGCAAATGTCGCTTGGATATTCATTTTTTATAAAATAGTGTTTCTGATGAGGCTTTACAATGGCTCTATTTTGTCATATTGTCCAAATATGATGATCACTTTGGACTTCCATTATAGAGTATTCACATATTAGCTTAGTGTTTTCCTTATCCCTGCACTGATGAAAAACAGCATACTTTCTTTTTCCCCACCCCTATTGGGCAATGCTCTAGCAATGGCGACTGGGGCTTCTGAAGATTATGTTTTAAGGGATGGGATGTAGAACTTAGTTGCTTCTGTCAGTTTCTGCAAAAATATGTCTGTCAATTCGTTGCAGCTTGCTCTTGTTAGTTTTTTACTAGTAGGTTATAGTTTTTGTTATAATGAGTGGAACATAGAATAAGAAGCCTCTCAATTAGAGCAAATAATCTTGGACTGTGATTGGTGAAGTCTCAGCTTGCCTTAATGTGTTAATTAAATATGGATAAAGATTACTTTTTATTTTTATTTTTTTCAAATATTAGCTTTCTAATGCATATGCTTCAAGTAAGAGGCCTTTGGCCTCTGATGCTATAAACTCTCTGTTTAATGCGTTTCTTAGTTTTGCAGACTTTCTATGATCAAATTCTGTTTAGAAACATTTCAGGTATACTTATTCTATACAGTTACTCCCTTTTTAGTTTCGTTGCATTGGATATTGTCAATCAGGTTACTCCGGCAGGCTACGCCTACATGACTCACATGTTGAACAAGGTCTCCAATGGAAAATTACTTGTTGTTCTTGAAGGAGGGTCTGTTATCCATTCTTCTTTATTCAATTTTTAATGATCTTTATGCCCCATTTTTACATTCTATTTTTATTTTTCTATCTGCAGTTACAATCTTCGATCAATATCATCTTCAGCAACTGCAGTAATCAAGGTGATAAATTTTCTAAACCAAGAACATAATCGCTCATCCTTTGGATTGATCATATGCAATGAATTTGTAAATTTCAACGACTGTGATGGATGATTTAAGCGCATTTCCACTTCGGATTTTCGCATGAACAGGTATTATTAGGTGAAGATCCTGGCTGTGATGATTTGATTAACAATTCACCCTCCAAGGCTGGGCGTCAAGCTGTGTTGGAAGTTCTCAAGATTCAGATGAATTTCTGGCCTAAGTTGGAGCCTACCTTCACTGAATTACAGTCTGACTGGGGAATGTATGCCTGCAAGAGCAAACGTGAGAAAACTCTCTCTCCCTCTCTCTGCGTCAAACTAGATCGAATTGATCGTATGTTGATATCGTGTAGGGAAACAAATGAAAAAGAGAAGACATGTATTTGCGCCGATATTTTGGAAATGGGGACGGAAACGTATACTTTATCATCTGTTAAACGGTCATCGTTTTCGAGGAAGATCGTAGGGATGGTGATGGAGTGGTGGATCTCATCTTCCTACACAATCATTGTAATTTTGCATTTCCAAATCAATTGATCCACCCATCTAATTTCAAAGGTTAGGTTCTCCTTTTGTCATTATCTTACTTTAGTACACTTTCTTAGCATTCTCGCAACATTGTGATCCAACACTCTTGGCAGAGCTGCGTTTTGGTAGAATCCTTGGATCATAATTTTTGTTTTTCAATTTAAATATTTCCGAAATTAATATACAAAAAGTTTAGACACGCTTTTAGATTATTGTTTGTGTCGAGTTTTGGAATAGTTTCTCGAGCGATACAATTTTTGATCGCTAATGGTTACACATTAAAGTCTGTTTTGTCGAAAAAAATAGGCAAAAGTTTAAATTGTCTGAGATTGATAGAGTTTAAAGGAAGTTCTCTTTTGAATTATAGCATTCTGAGCAATTTAATTTTTTTTAGGAAATAAACTAAGATGATATAGACACTATGTTAATGATGCATCAAGATTAGAATATTCATTTATAACCAGTGTTGTTACTGTTTAATATTTCATTCTAACACTGACAATTACGTGTCACTGAGACACTCAGTGATTTATATAATTAATTAATTTTATTATTTATATTATATCATAATATTTCTATCGAAGTGTGAAATTAAAATATAAACTTAATGATTAATGAAGTGTTATATTTTTTAATGTAAATTTAGTACAAACTATTTATAATTTGATTTCTAGATTTTGCTATTTCTCCAACAATATTTTGTGAAAATTGATTTATAATTTAGATAAATGATAGCAACACATTAAAAAAAACTAGTAACGATTGTCAAGTCTTCTACTATCGCAACAGGGTGGCAAGCAGATGCCTTTGGGTTGCAGCGATCGATTGAATCAAAAACACTCAAAATTAGATCATTTGTCTAATTTTTTAAGAACCTAATAAAATTTTCTTGGTGAATCATTAGCGATCAAAATTATTTGGCCACGGGAATGTGACGTGGATGTGCATGCGTTCATGACGTAACGGACCAGTAATTATTATTTTTTATTTTTTACTTGGAATAGTTAGATATATATATATATATATATATATAATTTTAATTATAACAATAATATATACATGAAATGGAAAGGTGATAGGACAATGAGAAATAATTTAGACACCCTGATGAACATGTAAGCTACGATTTATAAGGGGGAGAACGACCACTTTTAAATACAGTTGGAGAAACAATGCAAATGGGATATTATAGTTTGTATTGTTTACTATAAAGATTAATATATTTTTCACATGATAATAAAAAACACTGAAAAAAGTGATAGATGAAAGAACACAAATGACATGCTTGATGAAGGTGGACAAACAAACATAGTCGCTTCAAATACTCCTAAAAATAACACGGAGCGTAATTATGAAAATTATTATAATAGTGTATATTATGTATAATACATTGAGTTGGAATGTATTGAAAGATACAAAATCTTGATCTTACTGTACTTGTAGAACAGAAGAATAATTAAGATGAAGTAGAATTAGAACAAACGTTTATGATAGGAGATATTATATATAATATATCGAGTCTAAAAATATTAAAAGATATCTGAAGACCGTCTGGATGATCAATACTTTAACAGAAGTAAATATATCTGCTCTTGACATAGCAACGTATAGCTGACCATGAAAAAAAATTGACTCGGGTAAATATATACCAACAAAATCTAAAGTATGATCTTGGACTTTATTTATAGTCATGACAAAAGATAATAAGTGTGGAAAATTGCACACGTTTGAAGAAGATTGAGTTTGTTTTGAGTCTCCAACGGGACAAAAGAGATTTTTGGTAAAAAGACTATTTTTCAGTATAATCACTTGTACAATTTCAACATTTATAAGGCTACGACCAAAACCTTGGCATATTAAGCAAGTTTCGGTACAAATACCGTTTGTTGGTTTCGAAATAGGGCAAATTTTTTTCAACCCCAATTCATGAGGCAAAAATCCCAAATGTACGATATCACTAAAAAGTCTTGTGCAATAATAGTATCTCGTGTATCTATAATTTCATCGAAATTATAATAGTGAATTATATCACCTTCGAATCGCTCAATTAAGTTATTATTTAACACATCTATATATTCAATTGTCCTGCTTATCATAAATTGTATTTTGTTGTGATATGTTAAAATAATTAGAAATACAAGATTCAACAAGTAAGAGATTCAACTTTGTCAAGGTATGAAATTGTAAAGTGAGATGACAATAGTATGTAATACGGAGCACAGGATTCCTTAGTCCCACTTCCAACTCGTAATAATAATTTAGAGAAAGATAAATCACAAGAGCCTCACATTTTTATTACAAATTTCATTTTTTTTGAAAATGAGCTATAAGCAAAATTTCTATAATTGCATTTCTAGACGCATCTATAATTGCATTTCTAGAGCATTTTGGGACCACCCGAAGAATATGACGGCAATCACCTTCTAAAACAACTACTTTCCACTTAATGACAATTTATTTTGGTGTAGGTCTTGTAGCATATGATTATGCTTCAATAGATTCTTTTAAACACATAGGTGTTTCATTCCAAATTATCAAGATGTAGTTTTATCAACTTGAAGCAAAATTTTGATTCGAGAATGTGCAACGAGACATCTTGGTAATATAGAGGCTGTAACACCAGATGATGCGATAGCTAGAAAGTTTGCTACGAATATATGCTAAAAGAGCATGATACAAATAAGTCTTTCCACTTCTACTAAATCTATCTATGAAAAAAGCACTAAAAGTGCTAATCGACACTTTTTCCACTATCATATTATAAATATATTGTTGAACTTCGTTTAACTTGGAAATAGATAAAATGTCAACAACATTCAATTTCTCAATTTAAATCAACAAAATTTCTTTCAACATCGCGTAGACAAGGTTGTAGTTATTGATTTACCTACCCATGCTCTCTACACATAGTGAAAGAATAGTTATACGATGAAGAGATGTCATACTATACTCATATGAAATATTCTAGTGAAAAGTGGTCTATACTAATTCGGGATTGTTAGGTTGACAATAAACAAGAATAGGAACGAAGAGTTTTCGTAATAAGAAAGACGTTTGAAATACACTAGCCTCTTTTAAGAATGTGAATTATAATCATAATCTTGAAAAAGTCCTTGCAACAACGTCGATTCTCTAAAAGAGTGAACTAATGTTGAATTTGGAATTTTTGAATTATCAAATGAAGTTGCACCTTTAACATGATTCAAAAGTAATCTTAGATAAAATCTTGCACCCTCAGTCAGTCCTGTTAAAACAATTTTTTTTATAGAAAAATCTTTATTTTTTTATTTTCCAAAGTCTATCACGTTAATTCCAACCATAATATTAGGGAAAAATTCTGTACAAAAGAGTTTGCGCATAAAGACAAAATGCATAGACACGGAAATATTTTGTAAGCATAGTTCTAGAAAAAAATTCATTACATGCAATGTAACATAAAGGAACAAAATTATTCAAATGTAATATAATAAATGAAATCATACAATTAATTTCCATTATTTTTAATGACAAATTAAAAAATGTTGAATGTAAATTTTTAATCTTCTCCATGAGACTTGAATGTGGCCCTTAATTCCAATCATAGTGATTAAGAAATTAATTGTCTAAGGAATTAACTTTCTAATGAATTATAAAATTAGAATTGTTAAAAGGAAATCACAAATCATAACTCTTTTATAAATTAACAACTATATTTTCTTTTTTGGGCTTTCTTTTTAGAAAGACACGAGGAGCTCTTAGTATCAATGTTTCACTTTAACTAAGGAGAATCCTTCGTTCTACCCATCATACGTCATTGTTATCATAAAAGAAAATATTGAATTTGCTAATAAAAAAATGTACTAGACATTAAATCAAAAAAATCGAGGAGAAAAAAAAATAAGGGTAAAAACCAATTTCAACGAGTTTTTTTTAAACGACCCTTTAAACTAAAACTTATAATAACTAAAATCTTAAACTATCAAAAACCTAACAAAATAAACCCTGGTTGGGAGCCGACGACTAGCATTCATTTCGCTAAACTAGTATCGAAAAATTATGTTCATCAATATTATCACTGAAAAACTTATCTGCAGATGTACTCAAGTTTCATTCATTCCATTAGCAGCCAACAAATATGACTACCCATACAGAATATGAATGAAATTCTTCCACAAAAAAAAACACCAACCTAGTAGACTGAAGAAGAAAAAAGTGCATGAAGTCGATAAGCCGTCGAGTTCGAAAATTACTAAAAAGAACTCAATGATTTCATGTTGTATATGTCGGCGTTAAGGGCATAATAGTCTCACTTGTTCCGACAAGGGTTCACTTCGGTTACTGCGTCCGCTTCTGTTTTGTAAGTCACATTTATGGGTTTCTACAGATTTGACGAAATACATGTACATTTGAATATATTTTTCTCCTAAACATACTTTTATTATTTTTTAATATAATTTTTATTATGTGTAGTGATCTTCTATATAGGGCTATGGACGAAGAAACGTATAACTATATTCAGTCTGTAATTTATTTATTTATTAGAATGAGTAATTGATTCATTTATATTAATTTAGAATTTATGAATTTATTATAATTTGTAATGTATGTATGTATGTATTATAATGTGTAATTTAGTGAGATAAAGTTGAAAAAATGGGCATAGTTTCTTTTGTTTTATGACTCCCTCATAGCTACTTTTAAATCATTCCTGCATATTCAAATCACAATTTTAAAATCACCAACTAGTTCTAGATATAGCATAAATTAAATTACATCGATTACAAATATAAATTACAAAATTACATTACAAAACTAAATTACAAACGTAAAGTAAAGTACATAATAAAGTACAAAACCCAAACTCAATTCACGGCGGTGGGGGATGGTTGTCAGCGGCCTCTAGCCAATCCATGATGACTCGCCTCATATCTCTATGGTACTCCATCATACCTGTAAGGTACTCCATCACATTTTTATGGGTTTCCGTCTGTCTCACTTCAAGTTGATCGAGTCTGCTTGCAAGAGACTCTATGTCCGTCATACTAGCCCTCTGGGGGGACGATAGCTGAACTAGGGCATATTCTATATGAACATTCCTAGAGGTGGAGGCCCTAGTATCTCCCTTGAATATCCAAGTTTCATCCACTTTGACTGGCCCCATTCGAGTCAAATGAAGCCTATCAAATATATCTCTAGATCTCAGTACTTTCCTCTGCTCTCCTATCGGTAGCTGAATCCCAACTTGCTTGACGATCTTCTGAATTAATGAACCGTACGAGAGGTTCTTGTTGGATGCCCGACCGATCTCGTTCATGTAACTTAAAATGGCGAAATCTGGGTCAAACATCTTGCCATTGTAGTGCTTCTCCATCACATATAGATCCATGCAGCTCACCAGACCTTTATGTTCATCTAGAAGTAAAATGATGTGGATTATCAGATTGTGAATAACCCAAGCTTTGAGGTTCAACTCCTTGAGCCTTGGCTTCACGAACCCGGTGATGTTAAAGTTGCAGTGAATTTGCCTGAGGAACTATAGTCCCTCCGTAATTTGAAAAACTCACAGTCTTGATAGACGTGGTAGTATCTGTATACTTTCATCAATTTTCTAGTAAACCCGAGCACTTCGTTAACCGTGTATAGAGTTATAAGGGTCTCTGTACTCAGAATGTACGTCTTTTACTGCATAAGCTTCTTAGTAGAAACCAAGTTCGCATAAAACAAACGAACAATTCTGTCGCAGCAATTGGTTGTCATTCCGCACACCTAATGCAAGACGATTCTGTCAAACATCTCCTAGATCCCCAAAGAATCCCAACCTCAGAAGTTGACGGTCTTCGCATGAATAATTGAGCGGCTCAACATACCCAGCTCAAACCGCTCTTGACACGTCTAGTTTCAAAATTCAATCGACAAATGCTCAAGTCGCGATTGCGACGCTTGACCCAGAGCACCATGTGACGATTGTGCCCAATTTGTTGGATCCCCTTGTGACATTGATGAGCGATTTGGCATAGCACGTTTGGCCGGGCCACCTTCTAACGGACCTGCTTGTGATGGGGTAGCTTTTCGTTTGATGATCAATTTGGGGGCCATTTTAGGGGAATTCGACAATTTAAGTTGATTTTGGAATTTGAGGATATGAGCGATTTATGTCTCGGATTTGTGAAATTTTTGGGTACTAATTGTAGGAGACAAATAGTATTAGAGAAATCAACATGGTGGAGGTGTAAAACGGTTGGATTCGCTGGTGGCCGAGAATTAGGGCTCAAATATTCTGAATGTGGGAAATTTAGGCTCATGTTTGTAAGATTTTTAGATACTAATTATGGAAACAATTAGAATCAAAGAAATCAACACAAAATGGTCAGATTTTGGGGTCAAATGGTTGGATTTTTGGGGTTGGAATCGCCTGGTCGAGAGGGTTTTTGAGAAGGGAGCATCGAGTATCGGCCCCTTGTTTTCAATCCTAATTCTAAAATTAGGAGGCCGCGTCTGTAATCGGTCTCATATTTTTAAACAAAACAAAGGGCCATTTCAAAAACGGCTCACTGTGTTCAAGAACCATTTCGAAAGTGGGGGCTTGCTCCTAGCCCTCATTTTCAGAAATGGGGAGTTCTGCCTTGACACAACCCCCTAGTTTTGAAGGGCCATTTTAAAAATAAGGGGCAGACTTTGGCAAACGGCCCCCTTGTCAAGTCATGTGCAATGTACCTGAACAAAGAGGTCTCCATCCCACACATTGAGCTCTCATTTCTACGTGGACAAAAGAGGGGGCCGGTCATTTATGATCACTCTCTGAGCACTATTTTGTTATTTTTTAACAATTGTATAATTTATTTGTACAAGTGTTAGAAAATCACGAAAATTTTTAAATTCTCTTTCTATGATGTAGTGAATATGTGATAAAATTTTCAAATAAATGTAATATCGTTTGATATTTTTTTAAAAAACTATCAATTTTAATCATTTATTATACTCGTAATTTTAGGTAACCACTTGTATTAAAAAATCAACAAATCAAATCCTATACTATACTCTGATCATCTTCAAGATTGTTAACTTTGGATTAAGGTGAAAAATTCATAACGGGCTACCGCTCTTTTTGGGAGAACAACTTAAAAACAGCTTTGAAACTTGTCTTATGTACGTTGTCCCGACTATTTCTCAAAGCAGTGCACAAACAATCTTTGATGGAATTGTTGCCTTAATTACTGTCTTGTTGCAGGGATGAGCAAAACCGAACCAAACCATTTAGATCGGTTCTAGTCAGTTTTGCCCGTAAAAGACATGAGTTTTGGTTTTTCTTTATCAAAATCGAAGTTTCTGGTTTAATGATATAAAACCACAAAAATCGAACCGGAGCATTTAAACTATAATTTACTAATGGGTCTTTTTCAAAAAAACCCATAAACTTTGGTTTTTTTTTTAAACAAACCCGTAAACTTTACTATTCACCAAAAAAAACCAAAAACTATCTTAAATCTGCAAAAAAA